>CM017557.1:5686524-6286524 GCA_007844125.1 Sinonovacula constricta | reverse complement strand
AGCTTAAAAATTCACAACAAAGGATAATTACATTAGCTGATAAAATGGGATGAACAGCTAACCAATTCACACCTTCACAGAGTCCGCTTCATATAGAAATCAAACCCATTTACATTAAAACAAATTTAACAGACATAATCAACAAACAAGAGGGCCATGATGACCCTTAATCATTCGCCTGAGGACACAGGCTTCCAGTAGGTTCATATCTGGTGTCAATTGATTAAGAGTTATTTACTTTAGAAATCTTTGAAACATTAGCATGTCCACTGTGCTGATAACATTTCCTAGAATTTTACATAGTGACCTTCTAAATCCACCTGACCAACTTCAAAACATATCTAAAATTTCATACTGGCAGACATTCTGGCCAAGTTTGGTGAAGACTGGACCCTAAATGTGGCCACTGGTGTGTTCACAAGGTTTTTCTAAGATTTGACCAAGTGACTTACTTTTTGACCCCACATGGCTCAGTTATGCACTAATCCAATATTTCAGGCAGACAAACATTCTGACATGGATTAGACCGTTTAGGTGCTAGCAGTGACACTAAAGGGAGCACATGATGGACACATGGATTAGACCGTTCAAGTGCTGGCAGTGACACTAAAGGGAGCACATGATGGACACATGGATTAGACCGTTTAGGTGCTAACAGTGACACTAAAGGGTGCACATGATGGACACATGGATAAGACTGTTCAAGTGCTGGCAGTGACACTAAAGGGAGCACATGATGGACACATGGATTAGACTGTTTAGGTGCTAGCAGTGACACTAAAGGGTGCACATGATGGACACATGGATTAGACTGTTCAAGTGCTGGCAGTGACACTAAAGGGAGCACATGATGGACACATGGATTAGACCGTTAAGGTGCAACAGTGACACTAATAGGGAGCACATGATGGACACATGGATTAGATTGTTCAAGTGCTAGCGGTGATGGTAAAGAGTGCTCATGCTGGACACATGGATTAGACCGTTTAGGTGCTAGCAGCGATGGTAAAGGGTGCAGATGATGGACACATGGATTAGACTGTTCAAGTGCTATCGGTGACACTAAAGGGAGCAGATGCTGGAAACATGGTTTGACTGTTCAAGTGCTAGCGGCGATGGTAAAGGGAGCACATGATGGACACATGGATTAGACTGTTCAAGTGCTAGCGGTGATGGTAAAGGGAGCACATCATGGACACATGGATTAGACTGTTCAAGTGCTAGCGGTGACACTAAAGGGAGCAGATGCTGGAAACATGGTTTGACTGTTCAAGTGCTAGCAGTGATGGTAAAGGGAGCACATGATGGACACATGGATTAGACTGTTCAAGTGCTAGCAGTGATGGTAAAGGGAGCACATGATGGAAACATGGATTAGACTGTTCAAGTGCTAGCGGTGATGGTAAAGGGTGTACATGCTGGACACATGGATTAGACTGTTTAAGTGCTAGCGGTGATGGTAAAGGGAGCACATGATGGACACATGGATTAGACTGTTCAAGTGCTAGCAGTGATGGTAAAGGGAGCACATGATGGAAACATGGATTAGACTGTTCAAGTGCTAGCGGTGATGGTAAAGGGTGCACATGATGGACACATGGATTAGACTGTTCAAGTGCTAGCAGTGATGGTAAAGGGAGCACATGATGGAAACATGGATTAGACTGTTCAAGTGCTAGCGGTGATGGTAAAGGGTGTACATGCTGGACACATGGATTAGACTGTTCAAGTGCTAGTGGTGATGATAAAGGGAGCACATGATGGACACATGGATAAGACTGTTCCAGTGCTAGCGGTGATGGTAAAGGGAGCACATGATGGACACATGGATTAGACTGTTCCAGTGCTAGCGGTGATGGTAAAGGGAGCACATGATGGACACATGGATTAGACTGTTCAAGTGCTAGTGGTGATGATAAAGGGAGCACATGATGGACACATGGATTAGACTGTTCAAGTGCTAGTGGTGATGATAAAAGGAGCACATGATGGACACATGGATTAGACTGTTCCAGTGCTAGCGGTGATGGTAAAGGGAGCACATGATGGACACATGGATTAGACTGTTCAAGTGCTAGTGATGATGATAAAGGGAGCACATGATGGACACATGGATTAGACTGTTCAAGTGCTAGCAGTAGTGGTAAAGACGTTCCGTGTTCAAACTCGCTAACACTAGTAGAAATGCAGGAGCTAGATGAAGATATTTGAATTAGAATACGAGTTTTGTTATGAATACTCCAATATTCCGTAATCTGCAGCTATTTTTACTTTTGTACTATTGTCACAAACATAATGGAAGTTTGAATTTTCAATGAACTGATTTGCTATTTAATGTCATACATATAGTACAAACTTTTAACTAACAGAAATCTGTCTTTAAGGTAAATTTGGATTGTTGAAAAAGAAAGTAACCATTTAATAATGTAGCAGTAAAGAATTTGCAAAATGATATTTTATACAAGTTATTCAAAGTGGGTGGATAAATCTTCATGCTATTTTGATGCAAAGTTGTGAAAAATCAGGCTAAAATCAACATGCTTATGATAATAATTGCCAGTTTATGTACATTATTGATGAAATAATTAGCTTATTGTATACAATATTGATTTGAAATTAAGAAATTACATTGGTTATATAAATCCAGTATTTTTAGCTTTTGAAAAATGCTTCCATTACTTGAATGGCCTTTTAATGAAACTGCAACAAAGGGGGGCTTTTAGACAAAAGTGATATATATATGATGACTTACCAAAAAAACAATAAAATAAATTCTGTTGCAATTATGTCAAGGTATGCCATCTATGACTAACCTTATATTATATTCTATCAAAATAATAATTCCAAGTTGGTATTTAGTGGCTTCACTAAAATATCATAGTTAAAAGTGTAATTAAAAACTAAATTTCACCAAAAATATCTTTTTTATTGTACCCTGCAATAAATTCATTTTAAAGGAGACATTTTAATTGTATCTTACCTTTCAGATTTTGCCAGCATTGACGAATACGATCTGTAGGAAAAATAATATTAATTATTATTTCATCAAACAAGAATAAAATAATAATATTATCAAATGAACTCATAACATTGCATTAACAGAGTTTAACTGTATGCCTTATAACATAATTAAAACAGTATTTTGTATCTGGGTCTGCAGTACTTTCTCAATTCAATTATAATTAGTGTTTGGTATTATTTGGGATCAGGCTACAAATAATCAATGATAATCAACAAACTGTGAAAATGGACTGAAAAAACAACATCAACAAGTTAACTCTAAGATAAAGTGCTTCCTTTGCTATGATAGTTCACAGTGAACATGTGACATGATACCACACCCAGTCACAATGTGACATCATACCACACCCAGTCACAATGTGACATCATACCACACCCAGTCACAATGGGACATCATACCATGCCCTGACACGCTGTGACATGATACCACACCCAGTCAAAATGTGACATCATACCATGTCCTGTCATGATGTGACATGATACCACACCCAGTCACAATGTGACATGATACCACACCCAGTCACAATGTGACATCATACCATGTCCTGTCATGATGTGACATCATACCACACCCAGTCACAATGTGACATCATACCATGCTCTGTCACAATGTGACATGATACCACAACCAGTCACAATGTGACATCATACCATGCCCTGTCATGCTGTGACATGATACCACAACCAGTCACAATGTGACATCATACCATGTCCTGTCATGATGTGACATCATACCACACCCAGTCACAATGTGACATGATACCACACCTAGTCACAATGTGACATACCACACCCAGTCACAATGTGACATCATACCACACCCAGTCACAATGTGACATGATACCATGTCCTGTCATGATGTGACGTATTACCACACCCAGTCACAATGTGACATCATACCATGCTCTGTCACAATGTGACATGATACCACAACCAGTCACAATGTGACATGATACCACACCCTGTCATAATGTGACATCATACCATGCCCTGTCACGCTGTGACATGATACCACACCCAGTCACAATGTGACATCATACCATGCCCTGTCATGATGTGACATGATACCACACCCAGTCACAATGTGACATCATACCACACTCAGTCACAATGTGACATCATACCATGCCCTGTCACAATGTGACATGATACCACACCCAGTCACAATGTGACATCATACCACACCCAGTCACAATGTGACATCATACCATGTCCTGTCATGATGTGACATGATACCACACCCAGTCACAATGTGACATCATACCACACCCAGTCACAATGTGACATCATACCATGTCCTGTCATGATGTGACATATTACCACACCCAGTCACAATATGACATCATACCATGTCCTGTCATGATGTGACATGATACCACACCCAGTCACAATTTGACATCATACCATGCCATGTCACGCTGTGACATGATACCATGCCCTGTCACAATGTGACATCATACCATGTCCTGTCATGATGTGACATGATACCACACCCAGTCACAAGACCATAGCCATAATAGCATATGGGTCAGCCTGGAAAACTATACTTGAAACACTGCAATGATTACAAAATTGAGCTACTAAAATAAAATACTAGGGGTACCCCAATACTCACATACAGAACTCCTACATGCATAGATAGGAGACCATTCTATAACACATTAGTTAGAAATATGCAGCTTAAAGTATGGGCCCACTCAATTAGACTAGACACTTACTATGTACAAATATAGAGATTATTAAAATGATATGAAATTTGCCAAGCCAACTAAAACAACCACATGAACGGATAATTACATTAGCTGATAAAATGGAATGAAAGCTTAAAAATTCACAACAAAGGATAATTACATTAGCTGATAAAATGGGATGAACAGCTAACCAATTCACACCTTCACAGAGTCCGCTTCATATAGAAATCAAACCCATTTACATTAAAACAAATTTAACAGACATAATCAACAAACAAGAGGGCCATGATGACCCTTAATCATTCGCCTGAGGACACAGGCTTCCAGTAGGTTCATATCTGGTGTCAATTGATTAAGAGTTATTTACTTTAGAAATCTTTGAAACATTAGCATGTCCACTGTGCTGATAACATTTCCTAGAATTTTACATAGTGACCTTCTAAATCCACCTGACCAACTTCAAAACATATCTAAAATTTCATACTGGCAGACATTCTGGCCAAGTTTGGTGAAGACTGGACCCTAAATGTGGCCACTGGTGTGTTCACAAGGTTTTTCTAAGATTTGACCAAGTGACTTACTTTTTGACCCCACATGGCTCAGTTATGCACTAATCCAATATTTCAGGCAGACAAACATTCTGACCAAATTTGGTGAAGATTGGCCTATAAATGTGGCCTCTAGTGTGTTCACAAGCTTTTCTAAGATTTGACGTAGTGGCTTACTTTTTGACCCCACGTGACCCAGGTTGTACAAACCATTGATTCTATAGAAATTAATCTTGCATTGGCTGAATTAAAATTTGCCCGGCAATACATTTGTAAACAACTTAAAAGCAATACTACCTCGAAAATTTTGAAACCTGATTTTAACATAGAACAAGAGCACTGCAAGGTGGAGAAAAATACGCCCACCAATAGAGCAATTGTAAGCAAACTGCTGTGCACTCTTGTGTAATGCAGTATGTCAAGGTTTTGGACTGCACTCAGGGTTTTTGCAAGAAAAATTGTAATTAAAGTAGAAAACCATAAAAAAGTCTTTAATCCGTGAAGCTGCATTACAAAGTTGTGCAATGCACTCTGGCATGATTGTGGACTGCAATCTGCCTAATTGAAAAAAAAATCTAAGGGGAATAACATCAAAAATATAAAAATTTACATGTGAGTTATGGCATCTGTGTAGAAAGGGGTGTTTCTCAAAAATGAGAAGAGCAGAGTGATGGATCTTGTGCACTGCACTTCGTTTCAATAACATCTATCCACTTATGCAGTTTCTAATCAATAGCTTTGATATTGTAGGAGTATGGTCCAGACAAACATCAAGTATGAAAATTGAAATTTTGAAAGGGGCATAACTCCAAAATCATTAAGTATACAGTGATGGTTCTTGTGCACTGCACTTAGTCCCAATGAGATCTATCCGCCTAGGAAGTTTCAAGTCGATAGCTTTGATAATGTAGAAGTTATGCTCCAGAAAAGAAAATTAAATGAAGGGGCATAACTCCAAAATCATTAAGTACAAAGTTACGGTTCCTGTGAAGAGCACTTCGTCTCAATAAGACTTATCTATGTATCAAGTTTTAAGTCAATAGCTTGATAATGTAGGAGTTCTACTCCAGCCTCCTGTACCTGGAGCCAACGCTCTACCGACTGCGCTATCAGGTCCGGTAGTATTGGAGTTATTTTTTTCCTTCTAATTTTTCAGTCAAACATGCGCCAGCAAGTTTGTATGAAGCGATTACAGTATTCACAAAATAAAATTGCTCATGCCAGTGAAATGGTGAGATGCAGTGTCTCAAAACAATTTTCCTAGACAAGCTGGCATGATGTGTACCAGAAGAACATGTTCGTCCTGGGTTTGCCATCGTTTTAACGGCCACAGATGAAGATATCCTCATTGATTATGTGAAACATGTGGCGTCTATTGGCTACCCGTTAACTCGGGAAGAACACTCAAAAGAGATTAAGAAAATTCTTGGTGTTGACGTCAGACCAACTCTGTTTACAAACAATCTTCCTGGAAAGGGCTGGCATTATGGGTTTCGCTGCAAACATCCTAACAATTCTGAAAGAAGTGCAGTGTCTCTTGGGCAGCAATGGGCGATCATCAACTGCGCTGTGGTACAGGACTGGTTTACATGTCGTCGCTACTACCTTACTGAAGAACAACCGTACCTACTCGGCGATCTCCGACAAGCTTCGGATATATCGCCTCGGATGTAATTGTAGGAATACACCAGTTGGTGACTTGCCCCGGCGAATAACTTCTCATTGCATTATGTAAACAAAGATGGCTGACTTTTCAAAGTGCATGCAGTACGCTTGAGATATTATGGAGATTTAACACTCCTTGAAAGAAGAGCAGAATGCATCGTTGAAGAATATTTTTAACTTAGTTGATACTGTATGTATATAACCAACAGTATTTGGTAAAAGTGTAATATAGCCTACCAGTTATTACCCTGCATGCACTCGGATCACGCTTCGGTGATGTCTATATCCGAAGCTTGCCGGAGGTCGCCGAGTAGGTACGATTGCCATTTTGGATGTAGTTCGTCAGCATGGCGGCGACAGCATTATTTCCGAGGTGATTACGTTGACGGAATTACCCGAGGAGTTCCGAGTGACTGAAGAAGTGAGAAGGCTACAAGGACCTTATTTCTGACGCTTGACACGTGTTCAATGCTGACGAGATGGTTTTCCGCTGTGCACGACAACGGGGAAGGTTTTGGCCGTGCAAGAGTTGCTCATCGTGTTTATCATGTCACCAGCTGCAATAAAAGCCAAGTGACCAGAAAGGTTTGTTTTAATGCATTTGGGGACATTGTACCACCCCTCATTGTGCTTCCGGGAGCGCGCTTCCATGACACCCAGAATCAAGGGCTTTACAGAAGCAATCTACAGGAAGTCGGCGATGGACAGTGAACTGTCCTTGATGATCCGTGAGCACTTTTCAGCTTATGTCGATGATAAAGGAATAAAGCAAACTGTTGTTCTGAAATCTTCATCTTAAACAAGGCCCACCTGCATATATTTATTATTCCAACATAAGTGTGAACAACAAACACCACTTTATTAAACTTTTGGTCAGATACTTCGAACTATGTTTAAACTTTATTGCTTCTTTATTGCTTTATTTAAAATCTTTAGTGAATGACTTTAGAGTTATATTCATTCCAGGCAGTTATGTTTTCTTCATATTTATATTGTGTTAATAGTAAAATCTTCAAATCAAGGCCGAACTGTCCGTTGGCCAAACTGTCCTAGGCCGAACTATCCTAGTCTGGAATGTCCTAGGCCGAAACGTCCGTGGGCCGAAACGTCCACGCACCCTCAACACGTATGACCCAATTGGCTGCCTTGTATTGTGCTAACAATGGCATAATATTGAGCTGTTTACAGGCCGATGCAACACACATCCTACAACCTTGTGATGTAGGATTCTTTTCACCAATGAATTTCGGCCTGGAAAAAAGTTGTGAAAAACCGGCAGCTAGAAATCATTGCTACCTACCAAGGATTTAGCCTGTTGTTAACCTGTCTGGTGATAGTACACTGTTATTATCACCGCCCATTGCTTTAATGAGTCAAACAGGTAATCAAGGGGCATTTATTCTAATGTGTTTGATTTGCTGACCATCCTAGAACCCAAACAAAAAAAACAAACACTGTCATTTAACTTAAAAACTTCCAAAGGTGCGCTCACGTATATGTGCATTAGAAATGTTTGCAGAGCGTAAGGCTGAAAAGTAGGCTGCAAAGCTAGTAAAGCAAGAGCATCAAAGAGAAAGAGAAAAACAACAGCAGGAGAAACAAGACTATCAAATGGAGAAAAAAGGCAAAAGAGGAAGAGAAAATAAAAGTGGCAGAGGAGAAAAAATGGAAAAAGAAAGATAACTCATCCTCTGGAAGTGAAACAGAAAACAGGTCCGTAAAATTCACTATCAGGAGTCAGATGATAGTTTTGATGAAGTTAACGTTTGCCCTGGTTACGAGACAAATGACACTATGGAAGACCCTGACGAGTTGATTTCATGTGTCAAATGCCCATATCCTTGACACTTACCTGTATAGGTGATCCTTATTTGTCTTACATTTCCATTGGAAAAATGAAAGAGTATCCAATTCACTGCGACTTCTGTGTAGTGCAGCTGTCAGCAATATGCTGCATGTCTGACATTATAATCTTTCACATTACACTCTAAACTGACTAAAACAAAGCACTTGTTGGCTTGGTGCTTTATAAAACATTTGCTTTGTTTCTAGTTAATGTTGAAGTAAAATAATGATTATTTACATTTTTGTATTGTATTTATACCTGTCATGTTGAGCTCATTATGCTTTATTTTCTAAAATATATGTTTTTCTAAAATAAAGTAAATGGTTTACAATTGCTGCTGTGTTCGATAATAGATTCAGCAACCTCCCATAAAACACAAAACAAAATCAAATACACTACAATTTATACCAATATTTCGTTGTATATGACAGTCTAGGATAGGTGCACGATGGACAGTATCCCAAATAGGTCATATGATTTTCACCATAACTGTCACTAAAGTTGCTCTATATGGAATAGGGAAGGAACAGGTAGTGAACTGTTGATGGGTATATATTATTTAATTTAAATTAATCTAAGGTTATTTTTGGATGAAAGGAGTCCAATGTTGTTCCTAATTTTGATGTCGGAACACCAAGGGTACAACTACCCATTCAACCATTCACCTTGTTTTACATATTTCCCCGAATAGTTTTATAACAGGTAAATAAGAAAAGGTCCTATCAAAATTTTCACAGATATTTAAATTTTATCTACCTGTAGATAAAGGCAAACAAGGTAAATGTAAATGTGACAAAAACACAGAGACGAGACATAACACACAATAAGAAAAACCATCAGTTACCGCCTTGGAACGCTGTTTGTACAGTAAAGTAAGTGTTAGATTTATACTATAGTTCCTGTTGTGGAAAAAAGCAAAGACATCCTATATACTGAAATGAGTCCTGCATTGATTAATACAGCTTTTTGTTTCTTAAATCTTGCTACTACCGTGTGCTGCAAAACAGCCCTTTCATGAAATTATAGGTCTCTGCGGCTTTGTCCAATGTTTACAGGGGTACCAGACATTGGTGTTTCCTTTGCCAGTTTATCTACTATTTCATTTCCTTATATTCCTACATGGCTTAGTATCCACACTAGTTTTATAGATGTATTAAGATAATTTTTATTGTTGTATTTAAGCTGTAAATTTATTTGATGATCTCCTGCTCATTACAACCAATGATAGACTGTACAGCTTGTAAGATACTTATGGTGTCTGTGTTAAGGTCTATTATTTTTTGTCTTTACTGGTATTTCATTGTAACTCCTGATGTCACTGGTGATTGATTATGTGATTTTAGGAGAGTAGGTAAATGACCACACAAAGGATCATTTTGTTATTAGAGGTTATCGATTTAAGAACAATTAACACCTCCAGTCAACACACTATACATAGGGAATGAACCAATTAACATTGATAAAGAGCCTAGCTCTAACAATTAACAAAAATACCTCAGTGATTAAACAAACAGCTGAAAATCCTACAACCTTTCAGATAAGTGGTGTCATAAAAGTGTCAATTAATTGGAACGAACACAGATGCATATGATTGGCAGGGCTGGAAAAGGTACAGATACAGTCACTCAGCCAGTAAAACATAAACCAATAGAATTGATACAAGTCCACATAATTATGAAGTTAAGTACTTGATTAATTAATAAAAACACATTGTTTTAACTAACACATTCAATCCTTAAACGTTTCACCACATCACTGGCAGAAGAAAAGTGGCTTAATATAGTTTTTTTTCTAAACTTGCCATCGTTTTCTATTGAATTTCTGTCTAGCACTATGTTACTTTTAAGCTTTTTGAAATAAGTCTAAATTTGTGTAAAATTTTCATGTTTACGAGTAACTGGGAGAGCTGTGCCCTGTGTTGACTGTGCCCTGTGTTGACTGTGCCATGTGTTGACTGTGCCCTGTGTTGACTGTGCCCTGTGTTGACTGTGCCCTGTGTTGACTGTACCCAGGGCACAGAGGTAAGCTTGCTTTACAAATAATTGACTTGTCTGAATATTAGAGGTGATTCCATCTGATTGCATTATTTATTTACACTGTATAACGGTATAAACCGTATCATTCAAACCACATATTTGAGACAAACCTTTTTTTAATTAACCTGATAAAGCACTAGATTATGTTATAGCTGGTTTTCCCAATACCTGTTTATTCTATTTATGTCTAACTGGTCTTTCTTTTCCATAAAAGTGTGGATAAATAAAATGAACTTATTTCGTAAATGTCCATAAATATTTATCCCATGCATATTGTCATTCAGGTAATAAAATTTTAATTTGCATATAAAAAATATGTCCATCTATAGTAGACATGTACTGGAAATGTAATATGTAGATTAGTTTGTGTTAACAATCATAAACATTTTTGCAGCAAACTATTGTGTGTGATAATGCTAGTATAAAATGTCACATAATTCAATACATAAGTATACAGGAGTATAAAAGAACTGTTATGACGAGGCATGATACAATTTAAATTGTGTTACATTGAGATACTATACAAAACTTTATGCTATGACGGCTGAATCATGATACATTACATTATGGTAGGTACAATGCACCATTCATGATGTGCTTTATTACATTACGATGGGCCAATTATATTACACAGTACGCTACGTAACGGTAAGATTATGACACATGATGTTTTGGTACATTGCCAGAACTATACCATACCCAATCACAATGTATCATGATACCACAACCAGTCAGTCACAATGTAACATATTACCATGCACAGTCAAAATGAAATGATATCAACACCAAGTCACAACATGACATAATAAATCACCCAGTCATAATGTAACATGACACCACAATCAGTCACAATATGACATGATACCAAACCCTGTGCAAATGTGACATGATATCACAACCAGTCACTATGTAACATGATATCATGTTATGTCACAATGTGACATGAGACCACACCTAGTCACAATGTATCACGTTACCACGACTAGTCACATTCTGACATTATACCCAAACCCTGTGATCATGTGACATTATACCACATGCAGTCACAATGTCACATGATACCACACCATGTCCCAATGTGACATGATATCGCACCCTGTCACAATGTGACATTACACTACCACCAATAACAATGTGACATGATACCAAACTTGTGCCAATATATCATAATATCACAAACAGTCATAATGTAACATGATACCACAACTAGTCACAATGTAACATGATATTTTATGCCACGTCACAATGTAACATGATACCACACTCAGTAACAATCTGACATGATACCTCACCCAGTCACAATGTGGTACAAAAGAATACCCTGTCACAATGTGACATAATATCGCACCATCACATCATGGAGCATGACTCCTCCACAAACAGTTACAATGTGACCCTGATATCACACCTAGTCACAATGTGACATGATATCACACCTAGTCACAATGTGACATGATATTTTATGTCACGTCACAATGTAACATGATACCACACTCAGTAACAATCTGACATGATACCTCACCCTGTCACAATGTGACATTACACTACCACCAGTAACAATGTGACATGATACCAAATCCTGTCCCAATGTAACATGAGATCACAAACAGTCATAATGTAACATGATACCACAACTAGTCACAATGTGGTACAAAAGTATACCCTGTCACAATGTGACATAATATCGCACCATCACATCATGGAGCATGATTCTGATATCACACCTAGTCACAGTGTAACATGATATCACACCTAGTTGCAATGTGACATGATATCACACCCAGTCACAATGAGACATGATATCATACCCAGTTGCAATATGACATATCCCACCCAGTTGCAAAGTGACATTATACTACACCCAGTCACAATGTGATATGATATCACACCCAGTCACAATGTGATATGATATCACACCCAGTCACAATGTGATATATCACACCCAGTCACAATGTGATATATCACACCTAGTTGCAATGTGACATGATATCACACCCAGTCACAATGAGATATATCACACCCAGTCACAATGTGATATGATATCACACCCAGTCACAATGTGATATATCACACCCAGTCACAATGTGATATATCACACCTAGTTGCAATGTGACATGATATCACACCCAGTCACAATGAGACATGATATCATACCCAGTTGCAATATGACATATCCCACCCAGTTGCAAAGTGACATTATACTACACCCAGTCACCATGTGACATGATATCACACCCAGTCACAATGTGACATGATATCACACCCAGTCACAATGTGGCTTGATACTAAAATCAATACTTTACCAACCAATTGTAAAACTAACCTTGTAATTGACTGATTAGTGATCATGATCTGAAAAGAAAACACTACTCAAGATCTAAAAAAAATATTTTTCTTACCCCTTTTGCACCAGCAGAACACAGCAGCCACAATAGCTAGAAATGGAAAATAAATAGTTAATTAAACAACCAATATATCTTCATCTTTAAAGTAAAGCAACACATGTGGCGAAGTCTAGCTGGAAATAAAAGCATATCTTCCGGCAGTGTCACTTGTAATTAACTTGGTTATTTTCAATAGATGATATGTTGTGTTAGTTGTTTAATCCTTACATTGTTGTAACTTTAAACTGTTGGTTAAATTAAATATACATTTAATTGTAAAGCTTGTTGCTGGCTGTTCTTTCTATTGCACCAGTAACTGTAACACAATAGAGGTAGCTTAAATAAGAGGGCCATGATGACCCTATATCGCCCACATGAGTACCGTAGTCATTTAGCCTGGTGGCTATGCTTTTTGACGGATCAGAATTCTCTAAACACAATCTTGATACAAGGCCATCAATGGAATACATAAACCAAACATCAGAGGTCTAGCTCTGAAGAAGATTTTAAAAATTTTCGTATATACACATACAGGGAAAATGGCTGCGACCTTGGCGGCCATGTGTTTTGACGGATCAAAATTCTTTAAACAGTCCTGATACAGGGTCACTCAAGAAACATGTATACCAAATACCAAGGCCCTAGCTCTTGTAGTTTCTGACTAGAAGGTTTTCAAAGTTTTCTGATATAGCTATATATAGAAAATTGCCACACCTTTATCGGCCATGCTTTTTTATGGATCTGAATTATTTGAAGAATCTTCATACAGGGCCATGCAAGAAACATGTATACCAAGTACCAAGGCTCTTGTAGTTTTTGACACAAAGATTTTCTTAGTTTACCTATATAGCCACATATGGAAAATGGCCATGCCAATGTCAGCCATGTCTTTTAGACGGACCAAAATTATTTGAAAAACATTTTGTTCCCCATTTCTGCTTAAGCTTTTGAGAAAGTTTGGCTGAAATTGGCCCAGCAGTTTCTGAGGAAATGTTGTTTGAAAATGTTGATGGACCCATGACATCTGCGATCACAACAGCTCATCCAGAGCATAAGCTCAGGTGAGCTAAAAAGTTGCAAACATATTAATGTAAAAAATCAATTTATTTAGTTGAATTCATAAAAACATTATCAGTTTCTCTTGAAACTTGCAATTGAATTGACATACTGATTTAAGCAGAAATCAAATCAAGGCCACAATTGCTCCATCTACCTATACAATTTTGTACAGTCACCTTTTAATGGGCAAAAAAAAGTAAGACTTACCAATAATTCTTTGAATTTTGCTTGGATGTTATGAGAATAAAAGATCATCCCATCACTTTCACATTTTTACAGAAATAATATTATCGAAATAGACAAAATTAGCATTTGTATTTTGATTCAGATTGGTATAAGCCAGTGGCAATTTGCTGACATAAATTGTAAATGGATAATGGCTAAATGATGAAATTTCCAGATAAATGCCAAAATGGCTAATTGAATTAGTTTTACATGAGACAGGAAAATGTTGAATTTCAAAATACAAGTGATTTTTCATCTTCCTTTCTTGTTTTTTCTTGAAAGAAAATGATAAGAGCTTACAATCATTGTCATTAAATAAAATGTGCTAATGCTTTCTTTTTTACCCTATGATTGGCTATGTTATTGAGGTAAAAAAGTGATTATTTTGAACTATGCAAATCTGCACAGATTCATCTCCATTCTTTGATAACATTAAACATGATAACGGTCTGCGTGACCTGCTAGGAATACCTGCCAGTCTGTCACTACACTGATTGGGGCCGCATAAAAGTGGAATATGGAGTATTGTGAAGCTTTTAGGCATAATTATTGATCAGTCACCTAGCACCTACATACAAGTGTTATAGAAGTTTTAATCAAATACTCTAGGAAAATAATTTGAGAAATATTTGGGCAAGTAAGATTGACTGTTGTGCTCTGAAAGACAAATTGAAGGCTTTGGTGCTGACCAAACATGGGCGGAGTTTAATACATTCTGAAGAGGACTGTTTGTGTTCCAACCAACTTTTCTGAGAAATAACTAATATTGGATTCAAACAAAAGTTTAAGTAAAAATATAGAAGACGATTGCATGCATACACTGTTCAACTTTCCAAGCAAGACAGATCTAAAGATATAAAATTAAACTGAGTATTTTCTTCAACAAGAGGGCCATACTTGCCCTATATAGGTCACCTGAGTACTGTAGACATTAAGATAAAATTAGCAAGGAATATTAGCAATATTTAAACAGACTTGAATAATGGTAATACACATACACACGGAATTGGACAATCAGTGTACATTTTAACTACATGGCTATATATGGAAAATGGTCATGCTCCTGTCTGCCATGTTTTTGATGGATCAAAAGTCTTCACTGCTCTAGCTCTTGTAGTTTCTGACAAAGATTATAAATAACCATACACGGAAAATGGCCAACCCCTGATGGCAACGTCTTTTTAAGGATCACAATTCTTTTAACACTCTTGATACAGGGCCACCTAAGAAACATGTACACCAAATATTAAAAATGACCACACGCGAGGCAACCATGTTTTTTATGGATCATTTTCTTTCAATCTTGATAATACAGGTCCAACCAAGATACAAGTATACCAAATATCAAAGTTCTAGCTCTTGCGGTTTCTGACAAGAAGATAATTCTATATAGCCATATAGGGAAAATGGCCACACACCTCACCGCCATGGATTTTGATGGACCAAAATATTTTTAACAATCTTAATACTGGGCCACTCAAGGATTATCGTACCAAAAAACAGACTCGCCCAATCAGGCGAGCATATATCAACTTTTCCACACCCATGGGGATTTTAACACACCATGGCAAGCAGGCGAGTATAATTTTTCACCCCTGCTGTAGATCCAACCACAATGCAACTGTCATTCTTTTGAAATTAGTTTAAGATGTTAACCTTATATGTGTTCAACATATATTGATAAACTGTAAATTCAAATATACATTTATTTACAGTTATCTTCCCATTTTGTCTAATTTCAGCATCTGTCCTAGATAAGATAAGGAAAACATTTTCACTCTAAAGGAATAAATAGCCAATAAACAAATCTGTATTTGCACTGTTTGTGTGGAAAAATCAGCCCAAAATGTGAATAACTAAATTTGTTATTGTTAAATCTATGCATTATTCAGCACAAATCAATTCATTATACCAGCCAGAAAAAGTAAATTTTATAGACTAGAAAAGCCTGTGGTGGGCGGAATTTCAGGAGTTGCCATTTCTTGGTGAAAAGGATCTTTGGGTAACAGATGCTAGCACATAATAATAAGAATGCTGATTGGACTTTTCATGATACTACCAGAAAAATGAAAAGGGAAATTGCAGGTGCAACATTGTTTTCATATTTTGTTATTTTTTATATCTTCATTAAGAATGCAAATATAACTTTTGGAGAAAAAAAAGTGCCACATAATATAATAAAAATTCTACTCAGATTCTGTTTCTTCTTTCTCCTTTAATAAATCATTTTAAATAAATTCATTTAAATGTGGTATTCGACAGTTTGGACCAGACTTTTTTCTGAAACTATCATATAAAGTGTTAACTTGATCTTGCAAAAGCCTATGCATCG
The DNA here is from genome assembly GCA_007844125.1 of Sinonovacula constricta. Classification (NCBI taxonomy): domain Eukaryota; kingdom Metazoa; phylum Mollusca; class Bivalvia; order Cardiida; family Solecurtidae; genus Sinonovacula; species Sinonovacula constricta. The sequence goes on along the minus strand of CM017557.1, from coordinate 6,269,717 downwards.
ATGTCCCGTATGTATCTATATGCAAAGCGCAGCATACCACCCCACTTGTAATTGCAGACAGGTACATTAAAACCTCTCCAGAAGGCAGCCTTTTAGCAGCAACACTTTTATTCCCCCCCCACACACACACACATACATCCTCAAGTTTTTAAGAACATTTTAACCTCTGAGCAGCACCTCCTCTGAGTAAAGGTAAACGGCCACTTAGATCTGTCCCTTAAGACTGTGATAACCTCTGCTGAGCACCACCTAGGGGCTACTTGAGAAAGTTTCATACTTTTGCTTATTGATATGGAATCTTGGCTGATTTGGTATAGGTGCTAATCCAGTGTTTGTTTGACAGGAAGCCAGTTAGGTATGAAAAAACCTGATAACATGGTTAAAAAATAATGCTTTTAGAAAGAATATTATCAGTTAATTAGCAATAGTAACTGATAATTTGTTTATTAAATTGACAAAAATTTATTAGTGACTTTGCAAGAAGTGTAAAAGACAATGATTACTCGTTATCTGCAGCTTACAATTCCAATTTATGGTGACTTCATATTAATGCATTTATCTACTTTCATATTTTAGTTCTCAGTTTCATGTACTTAGTTTTCTTAATTAAGTTTTATTTTATTTAAGACTTATCAGATTCTATTAATAGGAATTTTGACTGTTTCTAATTACACTGTGTAAGTTTTTATGCTCTTCCAGTTCCTACATTTCAGAAAAAAATCAACTACATTGTGAGTATGCGATACCATATTTTGAGATAAATTAAAACATCCATAAGGTAATATTGAATGTATTTCCTAACTAAGCCACACTGCACAGTTCGCTCTTTTTAAATAAAGAAATCCATGTGAAGCCTTACTTTTGAGACCATGTAATGGCATTATGCATGTTATCTGCTCTGACGTCGTTACTGGAAGCTATTTTTAGCAAAAAACGTATAATGCTTATTTATAGATTTAAAATGAATGAACATGAGTTTTTCATAATTTGTACGGTGTAAAAAATTAGTATTCAGAATCTTCTCTTCTTTTAGGTTTAAGCTTGAGTATATGCAGAAATTAGACTTAATTTCCCCAAAACAGGTCAAGGTTTTGTTAATTGTAGATAAAGGCAAACTGTTGTTTACCACCTTTTAGACACAACCAGATACTTAAACTGCAAAACAGAAAGATCATTTCAAAGGAGTCAATGGGTGAAAGTTATAATCCTGGAATGAATTACCATTTAGAGGACCTAGTGAAAGAAACTGCACATGATATACATTTTGACATGCATTTTAGAAAATGGGTGATATTAATGGCATGAAATGTATTACAAGGAGCATAATTATTCAAACTTGGTAAATGGGAGACAATTCTGGCAAGAAGACATTATCCTGGTACACAACTTGGTAAATGAGACATAATATTGGCATAAAAGTTGGTTTACAGGACATTATCCTGGTACACAACTGGTAAATGAGACATAATATTGGCATGAAAGTTGGTACACAGGATATTATCCTGGCACACTACTTGGTAAATAAGACATAATATTGGCATGAAAGATGGTACACAGGACATTATCCTGGTACACAACTTGGTAAATGAGATATAATATTGGCATAAAAGTTGGTACACATGATATTATTCTGGCATAAAACTTGGTAAAAGGACCTAATTCTGGCATAAAAACTTGATAAAGGGGACATAACTCTGGCATGAAAGTGGGTATAAGGGACATAAAACCTGGTAAGTGGGACATAATTGTGCCAGGAAAGTTTGTAAAGGGGGCATAATCCTGGCATAAAACTTGGTAAATGAGACAATTATTGGCATGAAATGTGAAATTTCATGCATAAAGACTTGAAGATTAGTAAATCAAACATAATCCTGGCACGAAAATTAATACAAGGGGCATAATTCCGGGATTAAATTAATTTAATGTGACCAAACCTTGCATATTTATTGTCAAGAAAACATAACTTCAGCTCTTATTTCAATACATTGAACTTATTACCATAAAGACCCTGGCATTGATTTTACTAAATAGATTTAATTCTGAAATAATATATAACGGTTTTTAATTTTGTTTTGTTTTTTAAATTATCAAAAATACCAGTTTCATGCAGTTAGTATGTATTATTTATAATTAAAACCTAATAAGTTAGTTACAGTTGAAGGAAAAATTTCTCCATGGCCAAATTTTTTAACAAAAACAGTTGAGACATTTTAATTTGCAAAAGTTATAGTTACATAATTTATTAACAGTAAACACCTTGCACCTGCCTTGATGGTCAAGTGGTCAGGGTGCTGACTTGCACCTGCCTTGATGGTCAAAGGGACAGGTGCTGACTTGCACCTGCTTGATGGTCAAGTGGTCAGGGTGCTGACTTGCACCTGCTTGATGGTCAAGTGGCCAGGGTGCTGACTTGCATCTGCCTTGATGGTCAAGTGGTCAGGGTGCTGACTTGCACCTGCCTTGTTGGTCAAGTGGTCAGGGTGCTGACTTGCACCTGCCTTGATGGTCAAGTGGACAGGGTGCTGACTTGCACCTGCTTGATGGCCAAGTGGTCAGGGTGCTGACTTGCACCTGCCTTGATGGTCAAGTGGTCAGGGTGCTGACTTGCACCTGCCTTGATGGTCAAGTGGTCAGGGTGCTGACTTGCACCTGCCTTGATGGTCAAGTGGTCAGGGTGCTGACTTGCATCTGCCTTGATGGTCAAGTGGTCAGGGTGCTGACTTGCACCTGCCTTGATGGTCAAGTGGTCAGGGTGCTGACTTGCACCTGCTTGATGGTCAAGTGGAAAGGGTGCTGACTTGCACCTGCTTGATGGTCAAGTGGTCAGGGTGCTGACTCATATTTACCCAAGGTTGCTTGTTTGAACCCATCTGTTGAATCTTTTTAAGTTTAAGATGCTTACTTGCTATGAAGTTTATATATACAGGCAGTATACTACAACCATTCTGGAAGTGGACCATCTTGAATCTTTAATAGCTCGTTTGTTATTACAAAATTAAATGGGGGGATGGATGTTTTAAAGACATTTTATCAACAACAAAAACAAGTACTTAGATGGGAAAATGTTTGATACTTTAACGTTATACATTTTGTCAATGCCAGGAAAAAACTCATATTAAATGAAAAGAAAGTTGAAATGCAGTCAAACTTGTTCTAGTGATCATGTTTTAAGAGCAGTCACCTTGCAATAAATGGTCAGTTTAAGTCCTCCCATGCAATTTGGGATTGGGATTGGGATTAGCCGGCCTTTTTCGCCGATACTGCGCAGCGACATTTCTATCATTGTAGCACAGGGGCACTTATGAGGTGCCCAAGGACTGAACCCGGCCGGTATATTATACTGACACCGACGAGTCAGGCGTAATGCTGTCCCCTTAGCCCCGAGCGTTAGGAGGGAAGCCACTACTACCAACTTTATAGTCTTTGGTTAGACCCGGCCGGGGTTCGAACCCACGACCTCCCGATCCGCAAGCCGACGCTCTACCACCTGAGCTATTGCGGCCGGTCATGCAATTTGGTCTTTAATTGTCATCTAATCAGCAGTCACGTTTTCTGCGGCCAGCGGCCAGCTTAACTGGACAAATCCTTCTTTAAATAACTCCAAATTAGCAGCCAATCAGTATGTGTCAATTGTCAGTTAATCCCCTGCTGTCCGCCTACTTGTCATCATAACCACACTTAACTGTCCGATCTCACAATCAAGATATATTCCTACTTATCAACCATCTGGCAGTCGGAGTAAAGTGCCTCTGCCAATATCTATTCAGCATATATGGTAGTGAAACTGGTAGCAGAAGCATTAATTTTTAGCGAGTTCATTTATGCATAGATTGATACAACCAAATTTACTTCACTACATGCAGTTGTGCAGTTTCGTTTTTTTTTGTTTTTTTTGTGTGTTTTTTTGTTGTTGTTGTTGTTTAAATGACGTTAAAAATTAATTACTTTGTCTTATAACATACTACTTTCTGTGTTTGTTAAAGAATAGTTAACAAATCACTCTATCCGGAATTTGGCTGTCAGAATATATGTGTACTTTTCAGCAATTTGTGTAATTACAATTTGATGAAGATTTTGGTACACTCAGTATAAATTTGTTGTGAATAATTTAAAATGGTACGCTTTGTAGTGTAAGTGACGAAACTCCTAATAATGGAGCAATATTTTGATTTATTGAAACACTTCTAGCATTGAATCATACGTTGACATGTTAAAAGCATTTGTAGTTTTAAATATTTATAAGAACAGTACTTTGCAGTAGATCTAACATTTAATACCTATTTGCAAACATACATGCCCACAGTAATAGGCAAACAACCATTGTCTTATTTTGTATTAAGTAGCCAACTTGTCTTAAGCGGCCAATTTAAGGCTGTCCCTTGCTTAGCTGCTTGATACAAGTTTGACAGAATATACTTTAAAATGCCTCTATACAGACCACCTTCCGTTCTGACGCAAAGTGGTTGTAATAGTGTGTTGGTTTTAATATTGAGTTTGGATGAGCACCTAAAACCACCATTGTTTATGTATTAAAGTGTTTGGCTCATAATCTCCGGTTGTTCAAAGGGGGCCTAAAACAATAAACAAACACACTTCTCTTCAAACTGTGTAAATAACAAAATTATGCAATGTCATTTATGTAAAGAAAGTATTTTACCTCATATATATCATTGGCTCAATTCAAATTACTTATGACAATCATTAAATGACAGAAGAATGTTGTTGGTAAGAATGCAGAAGCCCGAATGAGCCTGATGACGTGCATTTGTTTTAATTGCAGTTTGTCCCGTGCATAATTGTTTTTATTCAATAAAAACCAAGAGCTAATGGAGACAACAAATGAAGATCCAAACATATTTGACATTCTAACTGATCTTTTTAATTGGCATTAATGACATGCACATTTATGTTCTTGATAAACACATAATTTGATACAATTATCATACTAATGCTAGCACCTAATTAGTGCCTAATTGTCTAAGATCCAAACATGATGGAGGCATGCTAATTAGCAGGTGCAAATCACACCATGGGTTGGGGGGAAAAAAGCGTGATTTCTTCCTTAAAGGAAACGAAAAAACCTGATGTAAAATTACTTTTTGGGGAAAACTGCATGAAATTTTCTGAGAGGAAGGTACCTGTAAATGTCTCCTAATAAAGAAAGAAAAAAAAGACCTGATTAATACTACTGTCTGTGTGACATAATAAACTAAGAATACATATAAAAAATATATACTTACAAATCACACCAACAAAAATTCCAAAAAGGACTTTCAGAGCTTCGGTATTTTCTATTGGGCCTGTAACAACAAAGAAGTAATAGATTAAGAAAAGGCGGAGGAAGATAAAAAATCAATAATTTATTTCTGACAGTTTTTTATCAAGAAGGAGAATGTTTTAAGATACATCTAATACAAGCTGAAGTGACAGGACCATGTCCATGAAAGTATTTGTACGAAAGACTTTAACCCTGCATATTTATACTACATTACCTATACATATATACACCACATACATATTTTCACAATTTCAAATGAAAACATTTTCTGAAAGACATTGGAAACACATTTCAGCTTGATTATGTGAAGCAGAATATTATTTACCACTCTTCATTGGCTCTGTTGTCTGGGTGACTGGCTGAGTGGAACTCCTGTCTATTGTGACCACAGGGCTGCCTGGAGTTGTTGAAGGACCAGCCTGACTGTGAAATAAGTAAACATCCCAATATTATGATGCTCATGATTGAAAGAGCAAGAATCCACGGCATTCAGAAGTCAGGTATATCGGGAGTCCATTGTGTTAACAATATGTATTGAACCATAAATTATACCCTTTGATGCAATACCAGTATGTGACAAAATGGCCAAGAGGTGACTCACTAAGGCAGAATATAAAACCCAAAGGACAATTTAAAATTATATTATACTTTATTTACAAAATCAATATACATTCAAGATAAATAAAAACGATTTTAAAACAAAAGAAAAGAAAAACAAAACCCCGCCGGCTTATATTAAGTCTGGTAACTGTCCGCTGGTCTTAACTGTGCACTGTATTTATACGTCCTACAAAACAAACAACACTTCTCTGATAACACAATCCTTAGTATATGTGCTACGACATAGCTGTCCGATATGGTATCTGCTCGTGCAGCTCACTCCTGCGACGGAAATGTCCAATAATGTATCTGCTCGTGCAGCTCACTCCTGCGACGAAACTGTCCAATATGGTATCTCCCTTGCCGTTCCCCACACAGAGTCTACCCCGTCGTACATGTAACGAGCGCGTGGTACAAGTCGACCTTGTATCGCTGTCCACCTATGGGCCTCTGCTTGTCTACGTGTAAATACGGCTCTTCACTGGCCTAAATACGGCTACAAATGACAAATGACGTCAATTTACTTCTCAAATCAAATATCTAGTGTGTTTCTACATAACATACAACACCTTTACCATATAACACGTGTTCCTACATAACAATTATACAATATCCCATGTGTTTCGTCATATCACTTAGACCATATCGATCATTTTGCATCATATTAGTGCCTCTATCACATAGTAAACCAATGGTAAAATACCATCGTACTTGAACCATATGTCTGTTCTATGGTTTTACATAAGTGCCTTTAAACAGTGCATTTAAACAGTGCATAAGTTTCACATAACTATAAAACCAGACCTACTGTCAAACCTTCAACTTTACGTTTACCATTCTAGTGAAGTATCGAAATATTTATCCCATTTAGATTTAACCGAAAATAAATATGGCTTCCAAATCTTAATACATACATAGACCTAACATTATCATATAAACTTAGACTTAGAACCCTCGGCCTACGAAACATTAAAATGTTTTCAAAAATCGCCGATATTACTAATGATCGTACACTTGTTTCCTTCAAAAAACAATTAAACGATCTACTAAATAAAATTACGCTGGCGACAATTAGATGTAAAAGTTGCCTATATTAAATGACTGTACACTTGTTTTCTAGAAAACAATACAGCAATCTTACTAAATAATTATTTTAACAACAATTAATTCTGGAAAAATCAAAACTGCCTAAAACAAAATGCAAAAATTAAAAAATTACTTACACATATTCCGTAGTGTTATGGTACAGCATCATCAACGTCCCCTATCTACGCATCTCGATAACTGACACCAACACTTGGAGCGTACAGGTATTTATACTAATAGACAGCCCCGTAGCCTGACTTAATTCAACAAACCCGAGAATTTGTAACCCGTGATTCCTCAGACTTCTCGTGAAAAACCAATTGCATACACCTTTAGTACGCCTCACCTTTTTAAGATAAAAAACCCTAACGTAAATAAACTATGGGTTAACCTTTCAAGACCCTTTCAAAATGAATAAAAACACTCTTTTCATGTAAGTATAATAAAAAACATAATTAGAACCTCTAAAAACCCTTTACACAACAAAAGGCAACAAAATAACCCTAAGGTTATCCCTATTTTACTAAAACCGAACTCTACAGTATCGCTCTGGCCTACGTGACATTAGGCTCGTACACAAAATCACTATATAAAATAAGGCCACGACTATGTTATTTTGTGACACAGTATAAGTCATAAAACATTTCATACAGTCATGCTTTTTCTAATGATTTTAATGCATCATTATCATGATCCATATAAAAGTTTCAGAATATCAATATAAAAGAATACTTACCGTTTGACACAAGTGAAGTTTTTTCCCCTGTACTCATCAGAACTGCAGTTTTTCACACAAGAATAATCTGCAATACAGAGTCCTCTGTTGTCAATAGCTGTCAAGGTCTAAATTTCAGCCACAGTGAGGTTGGTTACACAGGGGCAGGTAGTCCCTTGCACATTAAATATGTCTGATGCCAAAATCAGTATCATGGTAAAAAGAAAAGAGCCAAGATGGCCCTTTATTGCTAGCCTAAATGCTGTATACATAAAGCAATAGTTTTTAAACAGACTAAAATAATTATAAAATTGCTAATAGGGAAGATTACAAGAATAATTTGGACTATCAGTTTAAGTACATTGTTGAGTTTTGGTCAGACAAGAAGCTTCAAGATTTACTATAAAGCCAAATATGGAATATGGCCATGCACCCAGAAGGTTTGTTTTTGGGTTGTTGTTTTGTTTTTTTTGCCTGATCAATTTTCTTAAACAATTTTGCTACAGGCCAACAAGTAACATGTATACTAAATATCAAGGTTCTAGCTCTTGATGCTTCTGTCAAGATGATATTTAAAGTTTTACCACATAGCTAAATATCAAAAAAGGCCACAGCCATTGTGGCTATGTTTTTGACTGTCACTCGAGGAAGACATCACTCTCTTACACTGTCAGCTCACCACATTGACCTCTGTCACAGGCTTAGACTAAACTAAACCAATGCCCTCTTTTGATCCAATTTATTTTTCAATCAAGAGCAATTATGGCTCTTGTTTCATTGTTTTTTTGTTTTTTATCATTTATTTAACTAAAAAACTGATTGTGTGACTAAATAAAACTTTAAGTGTTTTTAACTGATGTTTTTGTAAATATTACTGTTGTGTTTTTACAACAATGGCTGGTTAACCTACATAAAAGCATCATCTCAATTAAGTGTGTTTTCAGTCACCTATGCAGTAAATGCAATGCAAATAGACATTATTCAATGATTTTTCTAGAAGATACAAATGGATGTCAGCCATGTTGAAATATAATTGTCTGCACTCAGAGCTTGTTTTGGTATTGGAGCTAAAAGAAAGACATTTTTTTATTGAAAAACAACAACACATCACTCTTTACAGAAAAGTAGAGCTTGATTATAGAGAAAAAAAACAACTGTCAACAATTGTCCTATTTTGTCGTTTGACATTGTGTATGATGCACAGCAATTGTTATAGTTTTTTAATGAGCAACTTAAGTACTGGTACCTAAATGTACATAACATTTCACTTTTTAATAAAAGAAAAAAAGTGTTAAGATAGTTATGTCTGCTACCATATGACTGCTACAAATAGAACAGAAATCTAGAACTCCAAATATAAACTTATCCTGATTTTCTGATCAATACCATTTTGATCCTCGAAAATTACAAAACGAAACTAACAAGTTGTCTCCATGGTTTACCTTTCTGTATCCACAAAGTTTCTAGGACTTCACCTTGTGAACTTCTTTTTGTCCCCACATGACCCTGTTATAAACTCATTCATAATTTCAGGGGCTACACAGGCAAACAGTCTGGCCAAGTTTGGTGAATATTGGGTCATAAAGGTGGCCTCTAGAGTTTTTACTCTTTTTTTAAATTGACCTCGTGACCTACTTTTTAATCCCACATGTCCCTGGTACGAACTCTTCCAAGATCTCTTTTAGACAAATATTCTGACCAAGTTAAGAGAATATTGGGTCATAAATATGGCTTTTAGCCTGTTCACAATGTTTTTCAAAGATTTTACCTATTGACCTACTTTTTGGCCCCACGTGACCTAAATATAAACTTATAAAAGATTTTTATACAGACAAACATTCTGACACTTATTAGCATCAAATCAACAACACTGCCTTACGTGCACCAGATGCACAGTTGCTTACTTATGACCAGCTACATGGATAAGATAATGTTGTATACTGCCTACTGCTTTTAAGGAACAAACTGAAGCCACTGTAACACAAAAACATACTCCCAGCAACCCTGATAGCAGATTCAGATGCCCCTGCTGGGAGCTTGTTGTGCCTGTGAAAGGCAATGTCTTTCTTACTATGATAAACACTCTTTATGCAGAACTGTTTTTAAACCTAAATTGATTTTGGCAAAATATTAGCTTACTTTTTATAAGTTCCAATCCTTCTTTGCATGAATATTTTATACATCTGGGGTCTGTTGCATTAGTGCAATAGCCCAGCCTATCTCTGCTAAGATCGGACACTGACTGATCCTCCAGAATGTAGCCCTCCAATGTGTTGCAGCGAATGTATCGATTGTATTTATGGTAATCTGGATCTGAAGTCCGAAGTTCTAAATGTTCACATGAAATTCGTCCTTTGGTCAGTTTGGTCATAGGTGTGCATTTTGAGTAGGAGTAGGAAGGCTGGGAAGGAACACTGTGGTATGTATCTCCAGAACAAAACCCACAAGACACTGTGTCTGATCTGTCTTGAATAAAGGGCTGTTGTCCTGAAAAAAAAGGTTGAACACTGAAAGAAATGCCAGAATTACTATGCATACAGACTGCAGACTTTAATCATACACAAGAGCACATATGTTTTCTATGGCTGAAAAGTTGCAGGACTCTTTTGGTACAAGGTGCATTCCAGTTAATCTACTTACATAGACATTATATGTTTATTTTGTTTTGATTTATAAAAGCAAATATAGCAAACACAATTTCCTTCAAATGCAGAGAACATGGACTTACCTAAAGTCCTCTACATGCACACACAGTTTTTAAGGAGGTGGTGGACATTTTGATACACATAATGTATGTTTCAAAGCAAATTAATGCTTTAATTACAGATATTTTTAATGTAAGCTAACTTATTTTGGAATATAACATATTGTGTAAGTATATTTGTGCATAAGATGCACGCTATACACACTGATATTGATAAGTAAAGATAAAGACAAAGACAAAGTAGACATCTTGTCTGAGAATGTTGTTTATTTTCTCACTATATAAATACTGTATTTTTAAGATTTCTCTTAGATATCAGTGAACTGTTGATTCATGCTATCGTGTTTTCTGACAATTTAATGTGTAAATTTTAATGTAATGTGCTGAGGAGTAAACGTTGGGAGAGTATAAGGTGTAAATGTTCATTTCGTATATTTGTTTTCATCCTTACAATATATTGCTAATTTTTTTTTATCAATTTCAATCATACTAACAAACATTAGCGCTTAAAGAGCTAATGTCCCATATTGTGTGGCAATGTGAGAAACTCAACAGGAGAGAGTACAAGAATACATTTTAAATATCATATAATAGATTTTATTAAAAAAAAGTTGTGAACTAACTTAGTGAAAAAGCAACAACACAAAGCCTTAAGTTTCAAAACTTAACTCACACTTAATAAAATAAAGACCAAATAATACAAAAATACTTACAAAACAGTACAAGATATTGATGGATGCTCCCAGGGGTATTATGGGGACACAGGGAAAGATATGTATTTAAATCAAAGGGCTACAACTCAGTAAACACAAACTGTCACTTGTTGCTTTGCTTATATTATGTGAATCTCCACTGACAAGTTATGCTCCTTATGTACAGTTTTATTGAAAGTATCATGTGGTTGCTAAAAACAGTACAAGGAATGGTGCTACAAAATGTTGTATGTACATATGACCAAAGTTCTTTAACTGCAAAAACAAGCTGATACAAGCACCAAACTGGAAAAGACTGGGGGCTGCTGAGAAATAGCGTGGATGCAAAAAAGCCTGGCCACAAATGGTTCTATAGCATATCATACAGTATTTCAAAGACCTATAACTCTGTTGAAAAGTATTTTGTTGGAATATGCTATAAATATGCACATCTACTCTTGTTAGGGAAGATCTCCATAAATTGTCAATGCATTCCAGCTCCTGGTTGCGGATATATAGCCCGGACATGAATGGTCCAATATCAAGTTATATAAAAATCAAAAGAACAATCACCCTATATAAAAATCTAATATTAGTGACGTTTCTGTGAATTCCAACTGGTGGTTGATGAAGAATAGCCAAGATATGAATAGACCTGTATACAGTATAATGCAACCTAACGACCATGCCACTAATGCGAACATGCCCCTATTAAGACCAATTTTCATAAGTACAAACTACATGTATATGGCTTCTTTATTCAATAAAAAGTTTGACCACAATAATGTGCACGCTGCTAATTCGACATTACGACCAGTTCCTCTTGAACATATTCTGTATTTCTTGCGTAACACTGATCCAGTTGCGACTCAATTGGAAAAATAGTGCCCCCTCCAACCCCCCCCCCCCCCCCCCCCCCCAAACGTGTTTTTAATTTGCAATTTACTATCTAGGACATCCGGTCACGCTTTACGATTCAGATCAATCAAAGAATGTGTGAAAAACAATTAACATGTCGGTGAGACTGGAAAGATTTATACATGTAAATAGCCCTTTGTTTGAAGTTGTAAGGGCGATAATGAAACCAAATTATGAGTTTAAAGGTTAATAATCTAAAACATAAATGTGCATGTCTCGATTAAAAATGAAACAAATTCGGAACTTTTTATCAATTGTATTGATTAGCTCTTGGTTTAATTGAGAAAGAATGATTATGCACATGACAGAGATCAATCGAAATAAATGCACATCATCAGGCTTATCTTTGCTTATTCTTGCTTCTGCATTCTTTCAAAAGACATTGCTCCGTTAAAATAAACCACAGAAAAAAAAGTGTGTTTGCGTGTTTGTTGTTTTTTTTTATATATATATATATATCTTTCAAATGTCAGGGACTTAACAGGTTGACAATGTGATACATTAATGCCGGTTTTGTGTTTTCACCAAAACTTACTATTAAGACCACTTTGAGTAAGAACAAGAACGTGGTCTTCATAGAGGAAATTTTTGTATATAGCAAAAAAGGCTAATAACTCTGTAAAGAAATCAACGAATCAGAATGTGCTGGCAATATGCACACATGCACTTTTAAAATCCAATGGGTACTTGCTGAGAAATAGCCCAGACACGAATGCTTCTCAATCACATTATACAGAAATTAAAAAGGGCAATAACTCTGGGAAAAATCATTGAAAAAGAATGTGTTAACAATATGCATTTTTTTTTCTGGTGAAACTTCCCATAAAATTTCATTGAATTCAAACCAGTAGTTGCTGAGATATGACCTGGACAAAAGCGGTTGGACAGACAGACTGTATTATACTATAGAGAAAATGAAAAGGCCGTTAACTCTATGAAAAATCAATAAACCAGAATGTTTTGTTTTATTAGGTTTATAGTCCCACCAACAGTATTTCCGTTATCTGGAGACAGTTAAACCAGAATGTGCCGATAATATGATAGATAGATAGATAGATAGATAGATAGATAGATAGATAGATAGATAGATAGATTAGATAGATTAGATAGATAGATAGATAGATAGATAGATAGATAGATAGATAGATAGATAGATAGATAGATAGATAGATAGATAGGTAGATAGAGATAGAAACTTTATTCATTCATACATTAGGCCAATGGCCCATCAGTACACAAGTTGTTTTAACAAATAATCGGAAAGTGGTCAATGACATACGCAAATTACATATAGTTTCATTATGTAACAAATAAACACACATGAGTATACAACGAGTATTATGTAACATGAATATTAAGTATTAACAAGGAATGTTTATGAATACAGTAAATTTCTCTCTTGTTATGCAAAATAATAATAATAATAATAATAATAATAATAATAATAATAATAATAATAATAATAATGGCCATTATTTATGACATCTCTTTTCTTAATTCGGATGCTTTGTAAATGTAGGAAGCTAAGTTTTTTATTTCAATATTATTTTCCGATTTAAGTAATTCAATAAATTTCACCATGCTTGGGTACTTGTAGTAGTATTGTTTGATATATTGTTTTCTTAAAGTGCTATATGCTGGACATTCAAGTAGAAAATGATATTCATCTTCCAATTTAGAACAGTTTATGCATATTCTTTCATGCAAAGGTGTATGAGAGGGTTTATTCCAGCGTCCTGTCTCTATTCGTAGTCTGTGTGAAGAGAGTCTCAACTGTGTTAATGAAATTCTGAACTTTGTAGTTAAAAATAGTGTCAAGATATGTCTTATAACCAAAGGAACAAAAATGTTTATATGTATATGCTCGTGATGAGCCGGTTATATGTCCTAGCCATTCTTGTTTGTTGCAGTCATTTAATCTTTGCTTAAATAAAGCCATAAAACTATTAACTCTGCTAACACCTTGATACATCCATACATCACTAAAGCCAGTGGTGTCTAGAATCTGTTTTATCACACCTGCCCAATTAGCTTTATTTGGGAATATTTCCATGTCTTGTAATAGTATATTATATGCATGTTTGATAAACTTTGTCTCATTGCCTGTGGTAATTTTTAACCAGTATCTGATCATTGCTACTATTCTTTGTTGTCTGAGGGGCGTTCTTCCTAATTCCCCGTAAATAAAATTATTCTGCGTTTAATTTTTACACCAAGTATTTGTTTGCAGAATTTTAAATGTATCCTTTCAATTTGCATTGCTTCAATGCTACCCCAAATCTCAGCACCATAGTTAAGTATAGGGAGTATAAGCTTATCAAATAGTTCTATCCAATGAGATACTTTCATGTCTACAAACTTATTTAGGTGCTTTTTCAATTTAAATATTGCTTTTATCGATTGGCTAGCCAAGATATCGCAAGTGTGTTTGTAACTTCCACCTGACGATATAACAATACCCAAATATTTATAAGTTGATACTATTTCTAAGGCTTCATTTTTATACATAAATCTCTCGTTTGACAACGCTCTACCTTTCTTGAAAATCATAATTTTACTTTTGTTTACATTCACTGTTAGCTTTGATTTAGTACAATAATCTTGTAGTATGTTGAGACCTTTTTGTATTTTTTCTCCACTTTCTGCAAATAATATAACGTCGTCAGCATAAAGGAGAACGAATAACTTTAACATATCAATCTCTATTCCCTCAAAACCCGCAAGTTCTAGTGTCTCCTCCAAGTCATTTAGGTATATAGAAAACAAAAATGATGATAGACACTCACCTTGAGCTACCCCGCACGCATTTGTATAGCTATCTGTGACTTCTCCGTTAACCCTAACTGTTGTTTTAAGTGAATTATACATGCATTTTATTATGTTAAGAATTTTACCCCTTACTCCATACTTAATAAGCTTGCTCCAGAGTACATCTCTTACTACAAGATCGTAAGTTCTACTGAAATCCACCAGTGCTACGCATAATTTTTTTATTTGTATTTAACATGTGACTTACAACTGCATTTAAAACAAATATGTTATCAATAGTACTCATGTCTTTGCAGAAACCAGCCTGTGCCTCTACATAAACATTATAGGTTTCTGCCCATGTGTTCTATCTATTGCATAAAACTCTTGTGAATATCTTGCCAAAATGACTTAGCAATGATATACCCCTGTAGTTTTCTACATCATTTAAGGTTTCATTTTTATGCAATGGTATAATATAGCTCTGACACCATTTTCACCATTATGCACATCTGCACTTATTAGTGAAGCTTCCATTAAAGTGTCAATAAATTCCAACTGGCATTTGCTGAGAAATAGCCCGGACACCAATAGTCCTATGTCACATTATACAGGAATCAAAAAGGGCAGTACCTCCATTTAACAAGGAAACAAAATGTGTTGAGAACATGCATATTTCATTTATTTGGTTAAGCTTCCCATAAAGTTTCATCAAATTCAAGCCAGCGGTTGCTGAGATATAGCCCGGACAATGGCACGATAGATTGATGGATAGATGGACAGAAAGATGGACAAACAGATGGATGGACAGAGCGGCAACTATATGCTCCCCCCGAATTTTTCAGGGAGCATTACAATCTATTCTAAGCGTGATGTTTGACTCAAATGATATTTACTACTTTTTCACAAATATTCAGTACGCTGATGCTAAAACACCAAAACACAAAGAAGTTTATCTTAACCTGTTTCTTCTGAAATTTGTGGAATTCTTTCAAATAAAAACCACAAAGTTTAATATCAACGACAAGGCAAATCTTTTATAAAATATCATTGACAATACAATGCAAAAATTGTCCTTTCATTCTATATATAAATCAAGCCATTTGGCAAAGATTAAGCAGCTAAAATCCATTCGAAATCTACACATAACTTGTATATGTTTCAATGTAAGTGACAACATTTGTGCCAATGTTTAACTAACCTAGTTACAACGAGGACCCATTGCTACAGTAGGGGTGGCTACAGACCCTTTGAGGAAGGGTCAGGAAGTCCCACTTAATGCACATGGATGGGCTAACTGCACTGCCATCCGGCATCGGTCAGCAAGACTCTTACCACCCTTCACTGATACCACTACTGCCTGAGGTTGTGTCCAACCGGGTAGACCACCCCAACCACACTACCCTCCACCAAAACATTAACATAGTACTGTGAAGCCAGATAATGCCAGGGTTTTGACACATTCTAATGTTCAGTGCATTTAATAACAATTGTTTTCAACAAAATACACTTTTTCCAGTTTTTCCATTTTTCCTTTTCTATTGACATTTTCATTCATTATTTATCTCACCTAGCAGTTATTTTCTCCCTATCTGCTCCTCATAAAGTGATTTAACATAATAAACTAGCTTTTAATGGTGTTATGTAGTACAAAATAATGACATTTTATGAGATGTGATCAAGATAATTGCAGACAAAATATTACAAGGAGAAAACAGTCTTACATCAGTACAATTTGGCATTAAAACTTTGCATGAATCAAGATACAACTATGCCAAGTTCATTAACACAGAGAAAAACAATAAGTTTAAAGGCATTCCTTTTACATGGTTTAACATTCATTCAAGTCCATAAGTCCATGACCAGGTCATTTTGTTGCTGACTAGCTCATACCATTTGTTGGCTGGTTAAATTGCCCGGCAAAATTTTGCCCAAATTTAATGTTAAATGTACGTATTTATTAAAAACACTGTGTTACAAGTGTTATCAACATGATTGTCAATTTTCTATATAAAGCTCATAAATTTGATAAAAATAAGAAGAAACAAATTGAAAAAAGTATCCCCAGGCTCTTTTTGCTATGCAAACCTGGTAACCAATAGTTCCACCAAACCTGTAAATGGGTGTTATCCCATAATCTGCTGACATGTGTTTACTCTCTATGAACAAACCTTGCAGATATTGTTTCCATGTCAATTTACATCTTTAAGTTAAAATTGTTATTAATGAAAGTTAAAATTGTTCTTACTGCTAAAATATACAACTAAGACTTAACTCATTATCTTTGTATCAAAGAAAACAAAAAGATGCTAATATTGTAAATTTGTTACAATACCCCAAAACCTGGCATAAGAATAATGTGCTATGGAGACTTCAGTTAGAAAATATGAGTCCAATGAGTAATGAAACATGTACTAAAATTGGAAAAGGGACAGGACAAAGTTATTCACGTGCAAACCAAATGAAAAAGTGACAATGCAAAGTCAATAAATAAATGGCGCCTACCCAACAGTTACCGCCCTGAAAAAGGGGGAAAAAGGGACTAAATGGAGTGCTTAAGCCGGTTTTACAGAGCTCAAACCTCGGACTTCCTAAGGGTTCTCAAATGCAAGCAATGGAAAGAAAACATATCTATTTGAAACAAAACTGTCCAAGCGATGAACTATTCCTAGAGATAAGTTATGACATGATTAAAAGAAGGTAGTGACCTTGAGGCACTGTTATTTATCCAAGTACTAAGAGAAAACACTGAGTACGCTTCCTGTTTACACACGAAATTAAAGTCCACAAATGCTGTAGCCGACTGACAAGGAGATGCTATAAAGCTGTGACATTATTCATGTTATATCTTAATTTTTATTTTCAGTTTCTTATAAAATTTATCAATGCTAAATTGCACAAGAATTATGCTTGAAATCGGGCTGTTTTAATTTCGCTGGTGTTAATTATAATTGTGCCAATAAATAAAGGTAACAAAGATGTTGTAAAATATCACAAAGTCTTATTAATCAAAGACGAAAAGTAAAAAATCTTTTAAAAAACGGTTTGGAAAATATGTATCAAAGGTCATTCAATTTGAACAAAATGAAAAAATACAATGTACATTCAAATGTAGAAAATAATTGTGCATAAAAAATATGTAATTAAAAACAGATGAAAAAGATATTGGCGGAGTTAAAAATGTAATCAAACACAGGTTAAAGTCTATGAAAAGATAAATACGCAAAATATGAAATGAGAGAAAATATGTTAAAATTAACATTTCTAAATGATTTTGTTGACTTATTGCTTTATGTCTATTATATTTAAACTGCAAGCCTGTTTGCAGGTGTTAATCAGCAGCTACCGGTATATAAAGTTATCAATAAAGTTAAAAGTTTAAATACCTTGTGTGCAGAGTTTTGGTTTCAGGCAGCGGACAGTAAATCTTTCACTTCCCAGCAGATAGGCACAATGCATAGGTTTGTCGTCATTACACCCAAGTTTTCTTGCCAACAGACGGTAACCATAACTGTCGTACGGGGGACAATCATTAGCCGTTTGTATATGGGTAACATCATATTCTGGTTCTACGGGTCCACCTTTGGTTAATAAGGCAAAACTAAGCACCTGCAATATAAATGAAATAGCTTAAAGCAGCTTGGCACTTATATCTTTTAAAAAGTGGTCTCTTAGGATTATTTTACCTAACACAATTATGTATTTAATAAATGACACAAAGTAAAAATAAAAGAGTATTTGATACATGAATAACTTCAATAGCAGATGATTAAGATTTTACTTATAGAAAGGACAGAATAAGATTGGTTACACTGCGCTGTAGGACATATATGTATTTACACCATAGATTGGTTAGGCCGTTCAGTTAAACAAAAGGGCCATGACGGCCCTATATCATTTACCTGAGTGTCATAGACAATTAGCAACAACCAAGAAATATTAGCAATGTTGACACAGACCTGAATAATTGTAATACATATACGCAAGCAACACTTGGACAGTTTCTTTTTTTACTTAATGCCCATATATGGAAAATGGTCATGCCCCTGGTGGCCAGGTTTTTGACAGGTCAAAATTCCTTGAACAAACTTGATACAGGTCCAACCAAGGAACAAGCATACCAAATATCAAGGCTCTAGCTCTTGTAGTTTCTGGTAAAATAAATCAAAGTTATCCTTTAAAACTATATATGAAAAATGTTCACATCTCTGACGGCCACGTTTTATGACATATCAATTTTTTTTTAACAATCTTGAAACAGGACAACCCAGCGATTAAAAAAAATTCCAGGGCTCCAGCTCTTTTTTTCACTTAATGTCCATAAATGGAAAATGGTCATGCCCCTGGTGGCCATGTTTTTGACAGGTCAACATTCTTTTAACAAATTTGATACAGATCCACACAAGGAAAATGTATACCAAATATCAAGGATCTAGCTCTTGTAACTTTTGTTAGGAAAACTTTCTTAGTTTTCCAATATAGCCATATATGAAAAATGGCTAAGCCACTGGCAACCGTGCTTTTTGACGGATCTAAATTCTTTAAATAACTGTTTTGTTCCCCATGCCTGCTGCATGATGAATGATGCTAGGCGATAATAGCAGCCCACCCTCAGCACAAGCACATATGCCTATTTTCTAGGATGTTCTGCCTGTGTTTTAAAATTCTTGTTAGAACTATGTATTGTCATCTTCAAATTACAGTGTATTATAAAGTTACTTTTAAAGTTCAAGTTCAAGCTGTTGTTAATGTGAATTATTATCCAGAGTCAAACGTCAGGAGCGAAAAAACTGCTGAATGACTTTCCAGTAGTTTAAACACTTTTATTCTGATAATAACAGCAATTTAAATAACACATTGGAGTTCCAACAACTTATTACAATGGATAGTCCATTACATACATATACATATGACATGTCGTCTAGAATCAAGGAATTCCTTTTATATAATACAGAGTCACAACAGCCTAATATATAGCAAGTCTGTCAAAAGAAGCCTAATGCTTCAGCAATAAGTTTTGCAAATTAGTAATTATCAACATTATTCGGGCTTCATTTAATATGGTCCTACATGCTTCTTTATGATGTAATAACACATATATCAACAGACAGGTTCCAGCTGGTGACCAAAGCAAGCTAAATGCAGCGCACACTGAGCACACATGATTGACTCTTAGATTTTGCATAATTAACCCTAAGCCAGTGGTCATCATAATGATTGTGAAACATCTGGATAGTTAGGGCTTTATCCACGATTAATAACCTAAGGAAATCATCATTTTTTGGACATCCGAAATATTACAAATAACAGAACATTATTTGAACTTCATTATATTCATGTATATTAAAGTATAAGTACAATATTCCAAATCTACATTAAATGACTATCATTTTATTTAACACTTATTTCACATATACTAGATTATTGAAACACAATGTTATAATGCAAAACAAAGAAAGACAGAGCAATACTTATGATGCATTACATAATTAAAAGATAGCATCATAATAAGTGTATTGCATAAACATTGTTTAAGGTTAGGTACATTGGTGAGGCTATAAAATGTTTAACACACCAGTGCAAACAATGCTTCTAACGTCATTGTTCAGTCGTGTAGAGGAACTTTTCAATGTCTCAGCTAAATGATGTATTTCAGGCAGCTGAAAAATAAATATTTTTGATTACTGGTATATGATGACAACCATACTTTATTATCTTCTTTCCAGTTTAACAATAAGTTGCAGTAAAATATAATGAGCTATTAAGTTATAAGCTATAATAATCATATTTAGCAATATAAAGTAAAAGTGTAATATAAACGCCAATGCTGCAAAATGATGCTGGTCTATGTCAATGAATGAATCACGTGGTTGACATATACCAGTTGTCCCTATAGTCATGTATGCTTACACAAGTATAAATTCAAGGTAATAGCGATCATGACAAAATCCATATGGAAATGCATTGGAAATATTACTTTTACATAATTATATCTTAAGTTCAATTAAAGTCATTTCAGCATATGTTTTTGTTATGTTTTGTGTGTGTGTTTTGTGTGTTTAAAAAAACAATGGCATCCAGCAACATAATTAAGTTCATCATTTATCATGTCCAGCTAATGTTTTGTGATTGTTGACCATTCCTAAACAAAAAGAATGTTATCCAAAAATATTTTAACCAAAAATATGCTAAAAATACTAAAACATAGCGTGTGTAAATAATGGGAAATCCCATCAGGGCTGAGTGCAAACTTCGCAAATTTCCACAATTCTTTCAGAGCGAACCCCTTTTTTATTCACTAGGGATATTATTCAAGGCTTTACCTTACTGAATTAAAAGAATTGGGAGACTTTACAAGGTTTCACATATAATTTAGCATTTAACTTCGAGAACGTTAAATCGTCAAAAACATTTGGCTGATGCCATAGCGTAAAATCGCGTTTACATGAGCCTAACACACAACACTTAAAATCGTGTATCTATGAACCTAGCGCACAACACCAAAAAACACTGAAGTATGAACGGAAGGGTTAACCAAAAAAGCAGCTACATGGCAACAAAGATGCAGGAACACTACATACATGCTCTTTTTTAATAATTAGGGTTGTTAATGAGTGCTTAATCAGTTCTGTGCCATTTTCATGCACTGAATATGTGACTGTTAAGCCCTTGCTACCCACACACTCATCATATTATCTTACTGTCCTGAACTCCCAATCAAGATAGATTCCTAGTTATACACCATGTGGCAGTCAGAGCAAACTAGGTGCCTCTGCCAATATCTATTCAGCATATATGGTAGTGAAAATGGTAGCAGAAGCATCAATTTATGAACGAGTTTTACTATATGTAATTACAGTTGTTTTAGTTTTTGTTGATTCATGAGTTGAGTAAATAGTTAACAACACGCACCATTCCAGGTCCAGATTCAGAACTTTTCAGCAGGGGGTGGGGGGTGAGGTGTTTTGGTGTTTTGAGGTGGGGACCAAATACATACATTGTGGGGGAAGAGGTCTGTGAGTATGCCCTCCCCCACCCCGAAAAATACTGCTTTTAAAAGGTCGGAGATACGTTCCGAGGTGTATCTGGACAAAAGGTTAATTAGTCGTTTTATCAAATGAACAGACATGAACGTTAAGCAATATAACTTTATTGTTAAAAACTGGTTTGAATTCTTCACAAAATAAACCGAAACAGACATATACTGCATTTTGAGTTGGAACATGCAGCTCTGTTTTCCTATCAATCAATATTTGCATATATTATTAATGAAAATTCCAAAATTATGAGTACTGGTACCAAGTGGACTTTCAGATATTTTTTCAAATTTTATCAACAATGCAGAACTTTAATACAGCCTAAGCAAACATAAGAGAGCCTAGTAAAATGTGTACCATTGATGTAAAGCAATCATTATTTGTCAGACAAAATCAATTGTATCATTGCTAATAATGGGAAATCTACAGCATGTAAAAAAAGGATAATGTAACAATACATTTGTTACTAGTAGGATATTGTTGGCTCAAATATTGTTTTTTCACTTATTGAAATAACTGGAGATATCTTAAAAGCTGTTAACTGGAAAATGGGTCTTATCTGGAAAGGCTTAGTTATTTTTTATGCTCAGGTGAGCTACTATGGGAAAAACAGAACCTTGTAACTTCATTTTCTACTGTCCATAAAATTATAGAGAAAATTGTTAGAAAACTTATTTTTATATCTGAATGAAAATAATTTTAGTGACAAATGATTAATATGGTTTAAGAAATGGAAGATCTTATCACCTTAAGCAACTTAAGGTTCTGAATGACTGGAGTAAATTTGTGAAAAGATAGTGTAAGTTGAGAAACATTCTATTTAGATCTGGCCATAGGATTTTCCTCCACTGCCTTATGTGAAACATATGGCATAAAATGATTAATGACTATGACTTGGCATGGATGTAAGATTGATGAGCAGAAAACAGTGTGTCTATAAATGGCAGAACTTCATGTGTCAGGCAGGTTAAAAGGTGGCATCCCGAAGGGGAGTGTTCTCGGAGAGACACTCTCTACATCTTGTAATATATTTTTCAATGTGCTTGAACACTGGAAAGAGGACTACCTTGCTACCAGGGATCTGGGACACTTCTTTCAGAACAAATCATTAGATTCCAGTGTACAATTAAGAGTGCACCCTTGCACCCAAGGCCCAAGAAGATTGGAAGTTGTAAGATCCAAGCAAAAGTAAAGTGGTCAAAGCAACCCTGAATTGTCTAATGGCAAGGAGCTCATATGGCAAGTATACAAGAAGATTGTGACCATGGGATTATGTGTGAGAAAGACTTTAAGTTCAGTAAGCATATAACTTTTAAGTTAAACATGAGGGCCTCAATGGCCCTATATTACTCACCTAAATATCTTAGACATTTTAATAGGAGAGAAATATGGAAAGGTCCTATAATTTACTATCAGGTTCAAAAATAAGCAGAAAACTTTAGGAGACCCTGTCAAAGTAAGAAGTCCATCGCAAAAAAAAACAACACAGAACAAAATTTCTTTCTGCACAAATCTGTATTTATCTAACATTTGATTTGATATCCTTCCTTCATGTGAAAAAGACAACATTCACATCGCCAAATATGTTATTGTTGTTATGTTGCTGTTTTTTACTCCAGTTTTATCCGATTTTACTCGCCCTTGTAAATCAAACCGGTAAATAAGTGCAAAGAACGTGGAATAAGTCAAGAGTGATGTGTATCTGCACTCTCAGTATTGATTTTTGTCATGTGATTATCAATTTATGAAGAAATTATTTGCTGTCCTCGGCCATTTTGTTTCGAAATAAAAAGAGGAGTAACCAAGGAATTGATTGTGATTTTCTCTGTGTTTTTAACATCCATAGTTTGAAGTATCGTGCATATATTCTGAGCATGTCTGATACAAAGAAAATACATATACCGCAAAACTATTAATGCTGAAATTTAAACATAGTGGAATAGCAAGGTTTTCAAAGCGAAAGGTGTACTTCACTATCGGGATTAGCGCTGGGTACATCTGCATTCCGAGAAACACAGATTGGTAATCAATTTAAATTCTGGTAAAATGTAAATGAAATGGTCAGAATATTTCACAATTTTAATGCAAAGTGAATGGGGAACTGGTAAAAGGTACTTTATTCTGATCATGTACTAGTGCAAACCGCCGCGGAAAAACTTTGGAAATATTTGGATAACTGCAAAGATTTCGACCAATCAAAGATGATGTCTATTGACGTCGTTTACATTTGGCTTTTCCGACAAAAGCGACAAAACTGATAAGAGGGCAATGATGCCCCTTAAATGCTCACCTAAGTATTACACGTTGGGTGGACGGTAATATTATTAAGGACAAAATACGTCATACAATATCCTTGTCTTTATCTCTCTATTTAAACAGGTACTCAACAAAAATGGTGTCGACGACAGATATGTAGACAAACTGAAGTAATCTGAAATATACAAATATAAAGTACTCTAAGAAGTAGATTAACATTAACATCTCGTTGACTTATAATATATTAACAGAACATTATGATAAGATGTAAGAATGCTAGCGGCTCTGAATTACTTAGAATTACAGAAAGCATATTACCCATCTTTTTTAACACTATCACTCTGCAAAGAACAGATACGAAAAGTCACTCACTCAAATGACAAATACCAGATATCAAAACAAGTAGTCTTGACTGTAAAGTATTTTAAATAAAACAGTTATTTATACAAATATTTAAGGTTCTATCAGTTCTGATTACAATTGTATACCAATGATAACTCACCAGTAAGTGGTACTGAAAATCTCTCTCTTTCTCTAAGCTAATAATCAAAGGGCTAAAAAGACATGAGAAATCCTAGGTACAATAACGAACAGTAAAAAGATCGACTTGTCACATAAGGACAGGGGCTTTTAGTAGGCCAATATCAGGCATCAAGTTATTTACTTAAGAAATCTTTGGTGAAGATTGGACCATAAGTGTGGCCACTGATCTGATACATTTTCTAAAATTTTACATAGTGATCTACTGAATCCATGTGAACCAGTTCAGAACATATCTATGATTTCATACAGCCAAACAATCCAGGCAAGTTTGGTGAAGATTGGGCCATAAATGTGGCCTCTAAGCATATTCATAACATTTTGCTAAAATCTGGCCTAGTGGCCTAGTTTTTGACCCCATGTGACCTAATCACGAACTGATTCAAGATTTCTTGCAGACAAATATTTTTAACAAGTTTGATGAAGACAAAAACTGAAGCCTGTAACGTGTTCACAAGCAAAATTGTTGGTGCCACACGACAGACAACAGTCGTTTGACTAAGGGGTATCATAACAGCTCACCTTGAGCATGTTGTGCTCAGGTGAGCTAATGAGAGTGATAATTACACAAAGTTTTAACCTTATTCTTGTCATATGTATAATCCGCCACTGCTGGCATGGCTACTAACACTTGCTGATTGGTATATCCCCTGGACATATTTCACACATTACGACAAGCAATGAACATGCTCTGCTGCTTATCTAGTTTAGACTGCTTTATGAGACTGCTGACATGCAGCACAGGTGTTGGAAAACTGCCAGTGAAATTATACAGTTATCTGAAGGTGGGGTCGGATGTTTGTTATGCCAGTTAACTGTCCCTACACATCTAAACAAAGTAGACTACAAGGTATCTATTGGTTGGTTATCCTGCTGGAGGGAAAGGCAGAACATATCTTTCAACAGTTTTCATGGTGAGAAGAAAGATGGTGGCATAACAGCAACAGATAACTGCAATAGAAACATCCTGCCTTGTCTGTTTGCAGACTACAGCCCAGAAGATGTCTACAACGCTGATGAAACAGCGATCTACTACAGAGCCCTACCAGGAGATAGTCTCGTACACAGTTCTGAGAGTGTTGCAGGCACTGAAAATTGCTATGAATGCTATTTGTTTCTAGTAGCATGCAACATGTCTGGAAAGGACAAGGAAAAACTGCTGGTGGTAGGAATGAGGAAACAACCAAGCTATTTGAGAGGGAAGACTATTCCGGTTACTTACTGCAACAACACAAACCCGTAGATGACAGCGGTAGTCTTTAAACAATGGCTTCAAGATTTCAACAAGTTCATGAAGGTCCAGAGATGAAATGTCATTCCTTTTGTGAAAATATGTGCAGCACATCACATTAATGGACTTGGATTATTAAACGTGAAGTTAGTCTACCTACACCCAAATACAACGTCAGCCAAGCAGCCATGTGACGTGGGCATCAAAAGAAAATTGAAGTGTTATTACAAGAGGCAGATCATCAAGAAATGTGTGTAAGAGATCGACACAACGAAACTGACAACTGAACAAATCTCAGTGGGTCTAACGCTATTGGACAGCTTCTACATGAGTACAAAGGATGGAGAAATGTGACAGAATCCACGATTCGTAACTGCTACCAATGAAGAGTGAGAGATTGATGCGGGAGCCTATGTTCCAACCTTCAAATAACATGATGAACATGAATTAATTCTTCTTTCACCTTTGAAGCTGAAGATGACAATCTTGATTGCCAGGGAGAATTGTCACCTCTCTTTAAGCTAGAAGATGTATTGGGCAAGGCGGAAACAGATTGCCAACAGCAGCGCAAGGTAACTGACTTCACTACATACAAGTAGACTGACCATGTAAGCAAAAACAATTAACAGTGTACCATGTGCTATTTAACAATGTCATATTGTTGCCATGTTTCAATTTGTTACTTTTTTAACTTTATCTTGTTTGTGATGTAAATAAAAGTTATAAAGTCGATATGATTCTTTTGTTGTTTATTTGTGTAAATAAATAAGCAAATAGTAATGGACATACAGGTAGTGATGTACATTTGCGGGTAGAAAGGAAGAACATTTATGAGCAAGAAGTTTACCTGACATCTGTGCATCTGCCAGTGTATACTGCAGGACCCACATTCAATGTTAATTGGTGTATTGCAGTTTTCCAATTACTTGGTATATTGCCCATCTGAAGGGATACTTTGAAGACCTTAGTGAGAAATGCTGAACATTTTGTTGCTAATGTCTGAGAAGACTAGTCCACAGGCTTTATTGCGACTGAGGTTCATTAATAATTTGAGGACACCATTCTGGAGTTATAGAGAAACTACTATTACTGCATGTCCAATTTTGAAACAGGTTAAATTCCATGCATTTGTTTAAGGAAAGATGGTTTGGGTCTTGAAAAAACTTATTTAAATTGTAAGATTAGAATATTAAGCCTTATCTATGGGTTTGGTGAATGTTGATCCTTCATTTTTTAAAGACACAACAACGTTTTGATCATTTATCTTAATTTAAAAGAGCAAGGACCACAAAGGAAGTTACTCAAGTTTTACTGTGTTAGAGCTGCCTAAAAGCCAGTACCAAAAAGTAGTCCACTTGTTGGGTTGGCATTACATTGATTTTAAGGTCATTTTTTTAGGCTACCGAAAACTACTTGATTTTTTTAGATGCATTTTACTTGGCAGCACAGAACTAATATGCATATTCTTTTCCAAAATACTAAAAATATGAAGGCTTTAAATTTGACAAAAAGAATAAAAAATGGTTACAGTGAGTGCCAGATCATAATTTTGTAAACAAACATCGTTGGAAACCTATTTCAAATTTTTTAGTTATACTTGGATGTCTTTTGTGATTATTATTAACTCCACTTTCTGATATAAGATGGCCGACTAGAACATCGCGTTCGATATTTTGGGATGATTATTGTGAAACTATACCTAGAAAAGTGTACTCTGTAGCTTTAAATTATAAAGATACACATCGAAAATTATTTGTTATAATTTTGTTTTATCACATGAGTACATTTTGCAAAGAAAGTAACTTTCATTAGTGGATACCTCATTCCTTGTCAGTAAATGAAGTTACTTTCTTTTGTACTGCTAATTGGTTATCAAACAAATTCAAATATGTTACACTACAAATATCCTGCCATGCACAGACAGAAAAGACAAAATTTTAATAAAGAAAAGTAAATGACTGAATAAAGATACAAAAGTCTAGAATTGTAACAAATTGTTAAATCTCAAGTCTCTATACTAATTACAAATTGTCTGGAGCAGATTGTGAAAATGATATTAATAAATTTATCTTGAAAGTAACTTTTCTATCATCCAATCCTAAACAATTTACGAGTTAATCTAAAGTTATATCAGTTTTAATCTTTAAGCACGGCTGTCATTAGTTTGAGATATGCCAATTAATTCACCTTGTAGTTTTAGGCATTTAAATTGTTAGACAGTTTTATTTTTTGGTAAATGTGTTTCAATTATTTTTTGGAAACCAATTGTTAAAAACATCATCAATTTTTAATAATTTAAGTGTAACAAATTATAGTCACGTTTATATCAATATTGCAATAAAGCTTTATTTGTATATATTCATACACAAACTTTCTTTCATTCTGTTTTAGATTTTTTTGTGGCTGCTGTTTTTGGTAAAGAAAAATATGTAGATAAATGCAAATACAGTTATTAGAGCCCTTTTTCATTATTTGTACTTTTTGTATAGCAGCAATATACCAAATTTAGAATATAATATAAATTTACATTTTTTACTTTTAGGACTACAATGCATGAAGGTATTTAATTGTAACAAAAACGATCCTTAAAAACTTTACCAAAGGAATGAATGGCTCGAAAAAGCGATTGAACCAGTTTGGTAAAGAAAAAAAGGTAGGCATAGAAACGACTTTTTAGAAATAATATAATTTTAAAGTTCTGAGAGCATATATATGTAGCTACAGATGCAAGAAACTCAACAACAAAAATCTCATCAAATTAAATCAATAAATGGCACAGTTATGGTCCCTTCTGTGCTATCATATATAAAAAAAGAAAGAACAAGAGGGACATGATGGCCCTTAATCCCTCATCTGAGGACACATGCTTTTAGTAGGTTCAAATCTGGCATCAGGTAATTCAAAGTTATTTATTTTACAAATCTTTTGTGAAGATTGGACCATTAGTGTGACCACTGGATTAATAACAATTTCTAGAATTTTACCTACCTACTGAATCCACATGACCTACTTCAAAACATATAAAAGATTTCATACTGGCAAACATTCTTGCCAAGTTTGGTGAAGATCGGGCCATACACAAGGTTTTTCTAAAATATGACCTACTGACCTACTTTTGACCCCACGTTACCTAATAATATAATCGTCCAAGATTTCATGCAGACAAAAAATCAGATCAAGTTTGGTGAAGATTGTGCGATGAATGAGGCATCTAGTGTGTTCACATGCTTTTTCTAAGTTTTGACTTAGTGATCTTTTTTTGACCCCATGTGACCCAATAACGAACTCGTCCAAGATTTCATGCAGACAAACATTCTGACCAAGTTTGGTAAGATTGGGCTATAAATGTCTCTAGTGTGTTTTTATACGATTTGACCTAGTGACCTACTTATTGGCCCTACATGACCCAGTTATGAACTCAAACATTCTTATCAAGTTTGGTGAAGATTGGGCCATAAATGGGACCTCTAGTATGTTCACAAGCTTTTTCTAAAATTTGACCTAGTGACCTCCTTTTTTCCCACGTGATCCAATAACGAACTCATCCAAGATTTCGTGCAGAAAACATTCTGAATAAAGTTTGATGAAGATTTGCCTATAAATGTGTTCTCTATTGTGTTCACAAGCTTTTTTTTAAGATTTGACCTAGTGACCTACTTTTTGACCCACGTGACTCGGTAACAAACTCATCCAAGATTTCATGCAGACAGACATTCTGACTAAGTTTGGTAAAGATTGGGTTATAAATGTGGTCTCTAGTGTGTTCACAAGTTTTTCCTAAAATTTCACCTAGTTACCTACTTTTTGACCCCAGGTGACCCAATAATAAACTCATCCCAGATTTTATGCAGACAAACATTCTGACCAAGTTTGATGAAGATTAGATAAAAACTGTGGCCTCTAGCGTGTTCACAAGCTAAAATGTTGACGACGGACGAAGCGGTATCAGAAAATCTCACCTTGAGCATATTGTGCTCAGATGAGCGTAAAACTGGTTCCCAACATTTAAATTGATACAGTTTATTACGAATGGCGGTTTTGTGTTTAACAAAACATCAAACAGGTCATTGTCAAAGAGCTGTTGTGAAAACATTTACCAAAATCAACATTTTACATATTTCATGCAACAATTTATTGATTGACACAAAAGATATTAATAATCAGCAATTGTAGTTCGTAATTTTATTTCGGGATCAATTTCACGGAAAAAGATACCTTGACACCGGTAAAATAATAATCTGTTTTTGCATAATATCATTTGTTTGCATCTTCAATATTCATATGTGTGTTATATAAATCAGTAAATAATTCACTCAAAATCAATCCTTCTAAATATGCAACTTGAAGGGGTGCAAGTCAATCCGGCCACAAACAAATCTGGCCACAAGTCAATCCGGCCAAAAAAATAAGTCAATCCCGCCATAAAAAAAGTAAATCCGGTCACATTGCCCTCGAAAAGCGATCAAACCGGCCACATACTGAACAAATATTTATGCTATGCTATGCTTTGCTATGATATATATATATATATATATATATATAATACTTAACATATATTATTCTGTAATAATTCCTTTTGTATTTGTATGAGATCATTTTAACTTCATATTGTATTTTATGCTGTTTTTGTTTGTCTATTAAATAAATAAATAAATAAATAAATAATAAAACCACGGCCAACTTATTCTTTGTTAATGTACACTGTTTACAGCCAGTTGTGGAGACTTATGAAGCTGTCTCCTGTGGTCGTTGTGAACGATGGCAACACAGGGCGTGTGAACAGGTAAATACTTAAAAACCTTATATAAAGTATTACACCAACAACTTACCTCTTTGTTGGCAAATCCATCAAATCTTTAGTAAAGCAAGTATCAAAAATGATAGACAGACGAAAGTATGCAATGCTACTATATTACCGACACCGAATAGGTGTTCAAAACAATCAGAGAGAGATTATACACCATAGCACTACTGTTATTTGTAATTTGGTTACATTTCACAAGCATAACCCATCAGCAATATAGAAGAGATGTTCGGGCGGGTACAGACATACAATTCACATGTGGTGCCTGTAGTGGATTACCTCAGGAAGTAAGTTGTTACCAATTCATACAAGTGAAATACATAATTTGGATAAGGATGATTTAATAAGTTATACTCAACAAAAAGTCAGCATCAATTTTAGTAAAAAATATTGTGTTAAATAGTTTAAATATCATTTGATACCAATAACTGCTTTCAGGCTGGTATCGTCGGCTCAACATCCGTGCCGGAGCAGGGCCACCCTTCTACATATTACTGACACTGCTTCACAACGAGGCCGAAGAAGTCACCACACAGTGACAGTTGGTCTGTGAGATGGCACTTCGGAGTCTGAAGCGCAAAGCATACAGACTAATGCATGGTCAGATCTTTGCCGCATGTGATAGGTTAGTATCGAACTATATAGCAGTTGTATTATACTAAAAATATTTATAGGAATTTGAGTGATACATTTAGTGAAACATTTAATAATTACATGGCGACAACTTATCTATGTCTATTATCAAATTCAGTTACAGGACCAATGGCTTGTCTGCGACCCACCTATTGAATGTGTCGTGCCTGTACCAGATGAAGCGGCAGTCGACTCCTAAATGAAGAATTATCATTTAAACTGTAAATAATATGATGCTTAAATTATTTCTGTTGAATAAATGTTCCTTATGCATATGTGGGGTTTTTTTCTTTGTAAAATATGTGATATAACACCAACAATAACTACTACTAATACTACTACACAAACACCAACTGATGATAATGATGATAATGAATAATAATAATAATAATAATAATAATAATAATAATAATAATAATAATAATAATAACAATAATAATAATGATAATAATAATGGAAGTAGTAACGTAAACGTAATAAAAATAAACAAACCTATGATTATCGTATTTTCCTATAATTTTTAACAACAACTACAACACAAAATAATAATGCAAATTACAAAATAATTATGCTAATGATAACAATGCATGCTAACAAAAGTTATAATGTTAATAAAAGGCATTAACATAAATATGTTGCCGGTTTCACTGATTTCCGAGGGCACTGTGTCCGGATTGACTTTTTTTATGTGGCCGGATTGACTTGTGGCCGGATTTGTTTGTGGCCGGATTGACTGTAACTTATTTGAAGCACCTACGCAATCGGAACACCTCGGATAATTCACGAATCATCTATCGGATGCATGTAGGAAGTCGAATTAACTCGGCCATTTCCCTACATGGGACTACTTTTGTGATAGACGACAAAACAAAGATGGCAGCGCGGATGACAGCTCACTACAGTACGATGCCTATAAAACTTCAATTTGTGGCGGCTTCAAATTTAAATCATCCGATTTTAATTTACCCAGGGCAGCAGACACGCAGCTGTCAAACGATGGCAGTGTTTATGTTTTGTGCGAACTACTTAAGCATATTCTTCTTGCGACTTCCGGCGAACAAAACGATCGTGATTTCTTATAGTATCATTGCACCAGATACATCCGAGGGATGATTGTCCCGAGGACGGAATTACCCGAGGAGTTCCGATTGGCACCTACGCACATGTAACTTCAATGTTTGCAAAATCAATGGATCAAAAGTTATGGCTACACCGGCGGACGAAAACAAATATTAGTCTACTGTAGGGTTGTAATTAATGAGCATATGGAATGGTGGTATCGAAAATAGTTGCAAATACAACTGATAATAGTTGAAAAGGGTACTGAGCATAAGAATATTACCATGTTGTTGTTTTTTGTGTGTGAAAAAAAAAACATTAAATAAGTGTCACCCGGCAGTGTTACAATGTTATGTTTTTATATGGGGAAATGTAGTAGTGATTACAGAATCCAAATTTTGTAATTTCAATTATCTTTTATTTACTCAACTGCTTGGCTTAATGCTCTTATTCTACACAGTACTGCACTCTCTCTTCTAGCCTTCACTTTCTTTCCTTCCATCACTTATTCATTTCTTAAATTATAACTTTTCCTATCTCCATCCTCCTCTCTCTCTCCTTATCTCCCTTCTCTTTTGCCTCTGAAAACTCTCCCTGTTCAAATCTTACATTTTCCTTCTCTAAACAGCCACACACACTTCTAACATTCTACCAATTAGCACAATTATTAATTAATCTCTCTCATCCATTGGTTCATACATTCAATCATTCTCCAATCAATGCCATTAAAGGTAGATTTTAGCTGTGACCATATTTACTTTGCTAATTAAGATACTTGGTCCAGACATTAGAAGAAAGTTGGTATTTTTTTATCTGGATTAGTTATGTAATCTACAAAGAACTAGGTTCATGCATCTTGCTTGGTGATATGAGATTTTATTTATTTATCCCACCATCTCTGTAAATATCAGTTGATATAACCCGTGTGATAAAGATGAGCTTTATCAACCGATATTCGCGCAACTGCTCTAAGCCCGACTACTTTTTTGACGAAACGATCAGGAATGTTTACGAGAACGAAACTCATTTATCCCGTAATTATGCTTTTGGTCACGCCAAAATGTCCATAATATAAAGATTGGTTAAATAGAGCAAAAGAGGCTAATTAAAAAAAAGAGGATGGGAGCGGTTTCGATCTCTGTCCTGCAGGATTAAAAACTTAAGTGGCAGCTTCTTAACCGACTGAGCTAACCGGACAGTTGACTGTGATATTCTGAAGTTTTATTTAACAATGATATAGAAAATTTGAAAACAAAAAAAAAATATAAGAAAAATGAAACTCAGAAAAATGAAACAGCATGTATTACAGGAACATGAATCTTAGGACAGACCCTGATGATCAAATGTCGTTACATGATGAACATTAAAATGGTTTAAAAAGAGCTCGATCTTTAGTCGAACCAAACACAGCTGACTGCACAGATCTGGACAAATGTTCTTAAAAAATCACAGTTTCTAGACGTAAACATAAACTCCAACCCACCACCTCCAATCCCAACATTTCTCCAGATTTCGCAAGTCACCCTGTCAAAAACACAACTATCTTCGAAATTTTAAAGCGCTATATTCAATGTTCTAATTTGAATGTCATCAACAATTAAAATCCACGAGCTACTGTTTGTTACATCCACAAACACACACAAACCTCGAATTTAATTCGCGTTTCTTAATGCCAAGTATGTAGCAACTTTAATGTTACACAGCTTTGACATTACACACTACATGTATAACTTTACACGAGGGTGTGATTTTTGTTGTTTTTTTTTTTTTTCTAACCATTATTTTTAGTTATCACAATCAATAAAATTACAACCTTATGTACAGCGCAAATAAAATAAAAGAAATAACATGTTTATTGTCTTATTTTTTATTGTAAAATAGAACTATTTCTTATAGCCGAATTACTCGATGGTGTTGATGGTGGGATAAAAAGATGGTGGGATAAAAAGAATACCAGGTTAGTGTTGACATAGATAAATGTTATCATGCAAGGCTTAGAAAATCAGAAAGCACGAGGCTTGTTATAAATAACATTTATTTATATCAACACTAACCTGGTATTCTCTATATCGTCAAATTACCTGTTTTCACGCACTTTGTAAACATCCGGGTTTTCGC
The DNA here is from genome assembly GCA_007844125.1 of Sinonovacula constricta. Lineage (NCBI taxonomy): Eukaryota > Metazoa > Mollusca > Bivalvia > Cardiida > Solecurtidae > Sinonovacula > Sinonovacula constricta. The sequence continues at coordinate 6,235,298 of CM017557.1, read as the reverse complement.
AGTACGCAAGTTTAAATGACGTTAGCCATTACATGTTGGAAATAACAAAATCGAAAGTGAAGCGTCTGTCAGAAAAACCTGTGAAAAGTACGCCTAGCCAAGGTAAAATATGGGTTTTATTTGCATTATCCTTAAAACAAGTCATTTTCTTATTTTTCACTGTGCCTGAGACTTTTAAAGGCAAGCCAACATCTTTTTAGTCAGAGCAACACAAAGAATCACACAAAATAAAACTGAAATCAGAAAGAAATACACAATTGATTAAGTTTTTTGCTCTTTATTTGAATAATTGGTCCCAAAAAAGTGTAAGTAATAATAAAAAAGTGTATCAATGCGTGTATCAATGTGCTTTTAATTACATGAGGCAGTGTACAACTTTACAAGAATAAAAGATGAAGTTTAAAGGTATCTGAATACCCCACCAACCACCAAAATACCTTAAAAATAATGTAGTTCAAGTTTACACTCTGCTATATCAATTCTTTGGTTACCAAAGTGCTTGTAATGTAGTGGAAGGCTAATAGACTGGGACCGTAACTGAGACCGGGACTGACTGGACCCGCAGACTACGCGGGGCCCCCGGTCTATAAATAGACAGGACGGTCTGGGAGAGTGACATTAGACAAGATCTCTCCAAGTAGACAGTGTGTATCAACTCTTATAAGTCTAGAAGAAGGGCCCCGCACAGACAGGTAAGTACATACCCTCATTACTAGTCGTAGCTCTAGTTACATTAGTAGTAGTAAATACTTCATTGGTGTCAGAAGTTCAAAATTGGAAACGCTTGTGAAATTTTGTTGACATTTTCCACCATCTTGTTTTGAAACTTTTGGCGGGAAATTTGAAAAAAAAAATTTCTTTCGGACCATCCCGAACCCCTAAAATTTTATCTATTTAATTATTTGATTTTTCTTGTAAATCCTTTTCTACAAAATGGCTATGGGTAATGAGGATATAGGCCTGCTAAGAGTAAATTACCTTAGCGAAGTGGAATTGATGTCAATTCCAGGAATTGGGCGGTCATCGGCAAGGACAATAGTCTCTTTAAGACAGCTCCATGGCAATATCGATAAAGAACTACTTGAGGTTCTTAGTAGACAACAATTGCCAGAGGAAATATTGTCGAAATTAGACTTCGAGCCTAATGCAGATTATTCTGCTGTCAAGGAAACCCAAGCCTTGGATATTGATACCCGTCCCAGTACAATTGCTGGGATAGGGAGAAGTGATATATCAGATCATTTCTTGCATAAATCTGTTTCTGATTTAAGTCAAAATGATTCAATTCCGTGGCCTAAAGTACCAAAGAGTGAACCGATTGGAGAGGAGGCACGAATGAGGCTCTTTGCGCCTAATTTTTTCAAATCTTCAATGATCCAATCGGTCCATAAAATTGCAGATGTAGGCAATCAAGGGAACTCAAACCCTGAGCGTCTAATCAAACTTCCTGAAAGACGAAGAACTCTACCTGCTATACCGGTGCATTCAGAAGGGCAATCCCTACAAAGGGAACGTCCTTTCCTGAAGGACATACCAAAAGGTATGACTTATGATGGTAGAGCTACTTGGCAGTCTTTTGAGTTAAAGTTTCTGCATTATGCGGAGGCCATGGATTGGACGACAAGCCAACAGAAGATGGCGCTGCTTCATGTTCTGCCTGGAAAGGCGCTTGACTTCTGTGCAAGTTTGATGAAGTGTGAGCCAAGCATCACCTTCACCAATCTAATGTTAAAAATGGACCGTCGCTTCGGTGCAGAAATTCCAGCTTCTGCACAGGCCAAATTTAACACAGCAATTCAAACAAAAGGCGAAGCTCTGGAAGATTGGACTGATAGGGTGCATCAGTTGACCACTGATGCATTCTACCATATTTTAGAGGAGTACTGCAACCAGCAGGCTATAGACAGATTCTGTCAGGGCTTGTTGGACGTTGAAGCCGGTCATGAAACTTTCATTCAAAGGTTTACAAGTATGGAGGATTCTGTTAATAATGCCAGCCTCTATTTGCACTCCAAACGACAGATGTCGCAACGAAGAGTGGGTCCTAGTATTCGCTTTTCGGCGGAAAATTACGATGAAGGCGTAGCTCAGGTCTGCGATGTGAATCGTAATGCTTCGCAGACGTCTGACGTATCATCCCTCAAAAGCGAAATTGAAGAACTTCGCAAGGATATGAGGAAGTTGATGATGCGAGGAAGTAGGGGAGGTACTGGCAGAAGATGCTGGAAATGTGGTGAACTAGGACATTTCCAAAGGAATTGCCTGAAAGAGCCTTTAAACTCCAGGAGGTCGAGCCAAAGAGCCGACGCTCGACCAATCAGGTAGGCTCGTTAAAAGCCAATACTAAAGCTAAAACCAATGGTCATAAAAAGCAGCCAAAGGTTGGCAAAAGTCCGGAAATTGTCGTGGTCCAGATGCTCAAATCAATGTCAGCATTTACTCTCCCAGTAAGGGTAAATGACAGGCATATTGAAGCAGTAGTGGACTCAGCTGCAGATGTTACGATTATCTCTGGGGAGCTTTATTCTTCACTGAATAGAAAACCAAAGAAGGTAAAATCAATACATCTGGATACAGCTGGAAAAGAAATGTCAATGGAAGGATTTATTGCCGAGCCAATAAGTATTGGAATAGGTCAATCAATCTACAAGGGGCCTATATATGTTGCACCTATAGAGCAAGAAATGCTACTGGGTATCGACTTGCTCAAAAAAAGGGCAAGCAATCCTAGATGTAGGAATGGGAACTCTAGAGTATGGGGGAGAAAGGATCACCCTTTCTGTCGATAAAGACACGGTTAACCCCATTGTAGCAAGAGTAAGCGTGGCAAAAAGATGTGTCATTCCACCCCATTCAATTGCTAAGATTAGGTGCACCATGAGTGGAAACCTTGGAGATTATATGATTGAACCAAAGGAGGATGGAAAGGTATTCGGTCCAAAAGTACTGCATAGTGATGGGGACGAGCCGGTAATGTGTATTTTTAACACAACCGATCATCACCAGACTCTAAAGAAGGGACGAAAGATTGGACGAGCATATCCAATTGGCAAAATCATGGAAAATGAAAAGTCCATGACACGTCAAGCGGATGTTAAAGTCAATCAGGTGAGGAAATCTCGCAGAAAGCTGCCTTCTGTACCAAAGCAGGGGAACGTAACTGCGATTCCAGATCACCTGAAAGACACAATTGAAGTTTCCCAGAAACATTTGACAAAGACGGAAAGCGAGATATCAGTAAATTATTGGTCTCGTACGAAGATGTCTTTGCAAAAAATGAGTTTGACTTGGGGACTTTCAATGCAATAGAACATCAAATCGACACTGGCGAAGCAAAGCCAGTGAAGATGAGATTGAGACTGACACCCGTGGGTTTTGCGGAGGAGGAAGAAGATCATTTAAGAAAAATTATCGAAGCATGGGTAATAGAGGAATCCAACTCTGATTGGGCCTCAACTCCAGTCCTGATTCGCAAGCGAGACGGAACAGTCCGTTGGTGCATAGACTATAGGGGTCTAAATAAGGTGACTGTCAAGGACGTTTTCCCATTACCATTGGTGGACGACTGCCTAAAAGCTTTGTCTGGAAATGTCTGATTCACCAAGTTAGATGCCAACTCTGCATATTGGCAAGTAAACATTAACCCTGAAGACCGAAAGAAAACTGCTTTCCACACAAAGTATGGACTGTACCAGCACGTTAAGATGGGGTTCGGGCTTTGCAATGCCCCTGCCACATTCTCACGTGTGATGAATTTGGTCTTGAGGGGTTTGACCTGAAAACGACATTGGCTTTCCTGGATGATATTCTGGTCATGGGTAAAAGCTTTGATGAACATCTGCTCAATATTAAGGAAGCCCTCAAACGCTTCCGTCAGTTTGGGCTAAAGTTGAAACCAAAGAAATGCATCTTCTTTCAGAAAGAAGTAGAATTTCTAGGGAGGCAAGTGACCGCTGATAGCTTGTCAGTGAGAAAAGCTGATATAGAGATAGTTGCGTAATGGCCTGTTCCTGAATCTTCCAAAGATGTGGAAAGGTTTATGGGGCTCGCTTATTATCACAGAAATTTGTAAAACGTTTCTCTGAGAAGGCAGTACCTCTGTATAGTGTGATCGGAAAAGGTAAATTCAAGTGGGAAAAAGAGCAACAGGAGGCGTTTGATCTACTTAAAAAGAGTCTGACAGAAACCCCTGTACTCGCGCTTCCACGACAAAAAGGTGAATTTATCCTTGACACAGATGCGTCAGACAATGCAATTGGTGCGGAGCTTCTCCAAGTGCAAGATGGCATTGAAAAAGTAGTGGCGCACGGTAGCTTTGCGCTCACCAAAGAGCAGAAAAGATACTGTACAACCAGAAAGGAGCTACTGGCAGTTGTGCGTTTTACCCGGCAGTACCGATACTACTTGCTTGGTAAACCGTTTACTGTGCGCACCGACCATTCAAGTCTTACCTGGCTGATGAATTTCAAGGAGCCGTAGGGGCAGCTGGCCAGATGGATGGAGGAACTGAGCCAATACAATATGGTTCTGAGGCATAGAGCTGGAAAGAGTCATTCAAATGCGGATGCTCTTTCCAGAAAACCACAGGAAACCTGTGATATGCATCTTCCATCTGTCGGGTCAAGCGAGCTTCCGTGCGGCGGTTGCAAATATTGCAAGCGGGTGGAGCAAGCGTGGGGATCCTTTTTTAAGGATGTGGATTTTGCTGTCCCTTTGACCTCTTTTGGAGGGGAAAAATTAGACGGCTGTGCCTCACGAGTGAGCCTGGGTGAGCATGTTGTAGATGCCATAAGGGCAGGTTCATGCTCAGAGAGGGGCTCTGAAGCTCAGAAAATGCAGCCGAGAGTGGGCGAAGATGGCAAGACAGTGCAAAACAGTGGGCGCCATACGCTTCTCAATCAAAATGTGGAAGTGTATCTAGAAATCGAGTCCTCCAAAAATGGCGGGCTTAATATAAGGATATGCGGGATCACCCTCGGTGTTGACAAGGGCGACATTTCTTCGGGTTTTCCAAATGAAAAAATCAGGGAATAACAGTCCAATAATCCAGATCTTTCTCTAATCCTGAAATGGCTGAAAAACTGCATCTGTTCCAACCGAAATTGAACTGTTTCTTTCAAGCCAGCGTGCGAAAGCGCAATGGTTTAACAAGGAAATATTTGTTCTGATTGATGGAATTTTATACCATCAAAAAGATGAGGGGGGAGAAGTATCTGGTTGTGCCATCAAGCATGAAGGAGGAAATCCTTGAGTCACATCATGATTTGCCTTCCATCATCAAGGACATCAAGGGGTTGCCAGAACAGAGGCCAGAGTAAAAGAAAGGTTTTACTGGTATGGAATGAGTAGAGACATTGGAACGTATGTCTCGACCTGTTCACCCTGCAGTAAAAGCAAGAAAAAAGGCCAATATGGCAAATTCCCCATGCAGGAATATCAGGCTAGTGCCCCTATGGAAAGAGTACAACTTGATTTTCTGGAACCGTTGCCAAAGACGGCTCAGGGAAACGAGTATGTACTTGTCATGGTGGACCAATTCACCAAATGGGTGGAATGTGTTTCACTAAACTCACAAACAATTGCGGAGACTGCAAAGGCAGCAGTGGACGACCATTTCTTCTCTCGATTCGGATACCCCTTCCAGGTATTTACGGTATTTACGCTTTGCAAAGCTCTGTGAAATTCTGGAAATTCACAAAGCAAGAACAACTCCCTATCGACCGTCTGCAAATGGGCAAGTGGAACGCTTTAATCGCACAATAGTCGAAGCGATAAGGTGTTACATTGATGATGCTCAAAATCAATGGGACCGTCATTTGCAACAGATTGCTGGGGCTTTGAGAAGTGCAGTGAATAGAAATACTGGCTTCACACCCAACAAACTAATGCTAGGGAGGGAGGTGAACATACCAGCTCATTAAATGTTCCCTCACCGATCCGTGGAACCAGTCACAACTAAGGAATATGTGGCAACCCTGATGAAAAACATCGAGTCCGCTCACAATGTAGCAAGACAAAAGCTGCAAACATCTAGCAAAAGAATGAAACGAGACTACGATGTAAGGATCTTGACCAGGAATTACAAAGAGGGAGACATGGTATATCTTTTGGACACAGCTGTACTGAAAGGTAGTTGTACAAAGTTGTCCCTTCCTTGGAAAGGTCCTGCAGTGATTTCTGAGAAATTGTCAGAATCACTTTTCAGGGTGAAACTGAAAAACTCCTTATTTGTCGTGAACCATGATCGCATGAAGCTGTGCTCGGACCGGAATGTCCCCGTATGGATTCAGCAGTGGCGGTTGAATCCAACCAAAGCTGCAGACAAGGTCATCGACAAAGATCTGTACTGTACCTGTAGGCAACCCTGGCAGGGACGTTTTATGATACAGTGCGATGGTACTGATGAATGGTTTCATGGTTCATGTGTAAATATTACTGCATCGGAAGCTATCAACATTGATACATTTTGGTGCGGTAAATGTAAACAGTAGCCTGCATTGTCAACAAAGTGTTCATTTATCTTTCAGAAAATGGACACCGTTACTAAAATCACAGAAATGACAAAAGCTAAGAAACTGGTGAGATCGAAAGATCTCGTACACCAAATTCTGCTGTCGTCTGCAGAAGGTACGCAGCAGAAAGAGTAAATGCTCGGTCAGGTTGAGGTAGCAAAAAGCCGGCGTGGCCTGGATTGGTTGAAGTCTGTTGCGCGGGAGGCGGACACATTACGGTTCGCTGAACGCCAATGGATTGCTGACCATATTCATCCGATGCAATGGTCTACCCGGTCTAAGGTGGCAAAGATGCCGGAACCCACCAGGGATATCCGGCTTAAGACAGATCCCAACTTAGAACGGGTAGTTGAAAATGCTGCCGAGACCGCATCGAGTGGGCCTGTTGAGGAGCCTATGGAGGTTGCGGTTACTGATTCCGCCCCACTTGGGAACACCCAGCTAGCCGATAAGAGTGTTGACCCGGTGCCGTCAACCTCATCTGGCCGCAGTGGGTTGGAATTACGTAGGTCCCCTCGTAAAATAGTGGGTAATGAACCTGCGACTCCGACAGTCTGCGAATCTAGGGGTAAGGCTGCGTCGACGGGTACAAGGAAGACAGGCCGAAATAACAGCAAGCCTGGTCTCGCAAACCCGCGGAAAACTAACCCGCTGGTCGTAAAGGGCAGCGTCAACCTCGCTCTTCAGAGTCGGGTGGGCAAAACCCTAATGATCGCCAGTGGGGCCCTGAGAAGAGGGTGAGGAATGATCGTAGTCGGTCAACCAATAAAAAGAAAGGAAAGGTGGAGACAGTGAGACCTGCTGCACCAGCTGCGGCTCCGGAGACCCCGGTGCCTTCAGAAAGCTGCCCAGTCCCGGGTTGTGGCGCAAGGATTACGCGGGAGCACGCATTGGAGTGCCACGTGCCTCTCATCTTTGTCGAGAGGCAGGGTCTCACTGAAGAGGTGGCTCGCCGGCGTTTGAGCGCCTTACGGGAGTGCTCTCTGTCGGTTCTGGGGCGACTGGCGATTGAGGAGTTGGCACAATTCGCGTGCCGAATTAAGCTCGCACAGTGTGGCAAGCGGTACAGTTTGTCGCGAGCTTATTCGGAGGCATTGTTGGTTTTGTGTCAACTGCAGGGGTGGGAGGTTCCAGAGAGGTTTACCTTCTCTGAGCCTCTACATCCGGCTGTCTTGATCCACTGGCGCCTGATGCTGGGGATCGTGGCTTGCATGCCCCCTGCTGAGAGGAAAGCGTTGAAGGAGGGCCCGCCCATCAAGGATAACCTACCACTTGCCTTTGACGCCCACTTTCACCTCGACCGTACCCGTAAAAAGTGCAAAAAGGTTACTGTCGAAACAATGGTGAACAGTATGGCTCCGGATGAGGAGTATCAAGTGCAGGTGCCAGGAGGCATAGAAGTCTTCTGTGATCCTGCAACATATCCGACGGAGACCCCAATGACGGAACTCACTGCAAATGGGTTTGGAGTCGCTATTGGCCTGCATCCCAAAAATGCCCAGTCATATGGGGACAAGGAGTGGGAGGCCTTTGAGTAAAGTCTGGCCTTACCGGGTGTAAAAGCCCTTGGTGAGGTGGGGCTAGACTACTCTGTCCATCCAGGGGGTTGGATTTCCCAAATCCGCACCTTCGATCGGGCACTAAAGAGTCTTCAACCAGACCAGGTTCTTGTTTTGCACTGCCGACCTCAGGAGTCTGTAAGTGCGGACACGATCCTGGTGCAAGTGTTGTACCAGATTAAGGGGGTGGTACCAATGGAACAGCGTATCCATTTACACTGTTACTTTGGATCTATCCATACTGTAGAGCTCTGGCTGTTAGAGTTCCCGAACACTCTATTTGGGTTCGTGAGGGGTTCGGCACGGGCTGGAAACAGTCTTCAAAGGGAATGCATAGCCAAAATTGCTGAAGATAGAATTCTTTTGGAGACTAATTCTCCCTTCTTTGGTGGGAACCGGCCTTTCTTATCGCCTTCCCTGCTCGGCATGACTGCTGAGTATATAGCTAGTATTCGGGGACAGGAGTGGACCCATGTTTTGCAGGTGGCAAGCAGTAATGCTAAGTCCCTGTATGGCATTTAGGGAGCCATGACCTCGTGAATTTGAACTTTATGACAATTGTTAAAAATAATAACGACATCTGCAATTTGACTAAGGTAAATAAGAAGTAATAACAATTATAAATAAAAGAAAAAAATAAAGGGGAGGGGGAAGAGGTCATGAAGTCACTCCAAGCCGGAGTAGATGGCAACAACGCCTCTCTATCCTGATATAAGTTATGATGTGAGTGGTGTTAGCAGAAAGCAGTTCCAGTTTCAAAGCTGAAAGACAGGCCACAGGTGGGCAAATCCGCCGTGGTCGACTGCTAGACTCACTCTCATCCCAAATAAAACGGGGGGGGGGGGTAGTGGACGGCTAATAGACTGGGACCGTAACTGAGACCGGGACTGACTGGACCCGCAGACTACGCGGGGCCCCCGGTCTATAAATAGACAGGACGGTCTGGAAGAGTGACATTAGACAAGATCTCTCCGAGTAGACAGTGTGCATCAACTCTTATAAGTCTAGAAGAAGGGTCCCGCACAGACAGGTAAGTACATACCCTAATTACTAGTCGTAGCTCTAGTTACATTAGTAGTAGTAAATACTTCAGTAAGTTACTTCATTATTTCAATTAAAAGTATTCATCATTTACTGAAAAAAATATAAAATAGTATAAGAAATGTAGATGTTACAAAACACAACAAACTCTGCCAACATGGGTTAGTACAAAACATGCAGAACTAATCATAAATTTGAAGCATCTCTGTAAAACTGTCAGAAATGAAAAGAATTTAACTCTACTATACTAGCAACTGCACTGGTCCTAAATGATTGTAGCTCAAGCATTTTCAGACTACTTTTAAGTTGGTCTAATTATGACAGTATTATAATACTTCATACTCAAATAGATCAAATAACTTGTCTGTTTGATTAAATTGTGCAGAAGAAGTGTTTGTTGATGGCTAGTCCAGTTTATCTGTCTGCTGATAAGAACAAAACTTGGGGGTGGGGATGGGGGATGCATCCCTCCTCCACTAACCATGCAAGTAAAAGAGTTGTGAAAACATGCATGCAAGCTCAAATTATGAGTGATATTTAACAGTGTTGTATAGTAGAACATGGGATGTCATTCAGTGTGAACATCTTTTTGCTAGAAGAGAGAAGTGTAACGGTTTCACTGCAGAGGCGGATCTAGAAAATTTTGGTGGGTGGGGTTTGAATCAACGTCTATTCAACTTTAGTGCAGTAAATACTAAATGTACATACACAGTAAGGGACCCTAACTTCGACCTAAGCAGTCAACAGACAAAATTTACTTTAAAAGCTTAATATTTTTAAGCTTACATGTATGTGCTTTCATGATTTTACTATTTTACCTGGTTGGTGGGGCACACCCCCACCCCCATCTTTTTTCACTGGTAGTTAGATTTTAATTCACCAAGCCTCTTTAGCTCAGTTGGTATAGGGATCCGCTAGTATTGGGGTGGTCTGTGGTTCGAATCTTGAGCAGGAAAAAGGTTCACTTTTTCCCGCTTCTTTACATTTCCAATGAGTGTGTAAAACCAATATTAAATAATTAAATCATTCAATAAATCAGAATACTGTCATTCTCATAATATGTACAGAGATTTAATATAATTTTCATATGGGTTTACAGGAAATAAAAACCTGAGTGCTAAAGATGATCCTTATCCAATATGTGAGATGAATTAGTGCCGGAAAAATGCAATGGCCAATCAGGAAAGGTAAGGATGAATTTTGTTTCAATCACTCAGACTGTATGATGATTAAATTTAGAAACCTAGAAATGATATATATTGTAAAATGCAAACAGCAATTGACATCAAGTTTTTTGCTGCCACTGGGCCCCAGAGTCTAGTCCTTCATTTAAAGATGCCACTAAAAGCAACTAACTGCACAACTGATTATGTTCATTTTGTTGTTGCTGACTTTTAAATGCATCACAAAGACACAGATGTGCTCATGATAATGATGTCCAACTACAGTGGTGCAGTAAGACCCAAGACAAATGTCCTGGTAGAACCACCGGTGTACTGCAGCCTAAATGGAATTTTAAGTTTACGTTAATAATTATTCTGTTTTGTCAACTAGAGAACAAAAAGAAACACAGTACATCTGTCCTAAAGCCTCAAAGAATGATCTGAAGACTATATTGACATATTTTGTACTTAAATAAAAAAAAGTTTGTGACTAAAATTATAGTCTAAATCATTTTGTTAGTAAAGTTATTTTACAGCTGCCAATATAGCCAGCTTGGTTTTCATTTTTCTCCTTATTCTTGGCACATTACTGTACATGGTAATTAAATGTAAAAAAAATATTTTACATTGTTTCTTTAAATTTTGTTGTGACTAAGAAGCACCCCAGGACAGAGACATGACTTTATCCCGCATGGCATGGGTTTGCATTCCATTGAGTGACAACTTCATTTGGGTAGTTCTTTTAGTTGTGATGGACTGGTGGTTATACCCAGACATAAATCTGTTTCTTCTCCTACCAGAAGTTGCTAAAAGTTGCCAATATGAACATAATTAATAAAAGAAATGTTATTTAATGTCTTTACATGTGAAAAAAATAATTTGATTACAAAACAAGAGTTATGGAAGTTATGTTGTCTCCCAACAATTGCACATATTTAATGGAACTGTGGATTTACCTTATATAATAAAAACATGCCTTGTTATTATTTTTCTTGTTAACTTAATGATTCAAAATGTAAAATATGTTGTTTTTCTTCTTTGCGGACTTTGCGATGATTGTGGGTTGTTTATCAACGTAGCGAAAACAGAGAACTGTTTCCATATTCTATTATGGTGACTGCAGAAGGCAAAATGAAAAGGAGAAAGCAGTTTAATGTGGATGAAAAGGTTGTAACAAAAAATAAACTGGTTCATGTCCTTCAAGTGGAGTATAAGGATAACCTGAATGTGTGCTAACAACCTAATACAGTGGACATTGATTTCACAACCACTATTTTACTGCTATTTTGGGGGTATTTTTTTAAAAAATAACAATTACACTAATACTTTGTTTTATTTATTTTTCAATAAGCACAACCGAAAACATGATAATAATATTAAAACAGCGATTCAGTTAAGCCTGAACTCAATCTGCCTGATCTTCACTTACTTTAAATTTCCTTAAAAAAATATTTAAATTCTAACTTAAGTTTTCAATTTTCTGTCTGACATGTCAAATACTTATATCGATACTATTTATTATCTTACATAAATTTTAAAATTAAATATTTAGCATATTACAGAATAAATTTCATGCAATTTAAATGAAAAACAAGTACAAGACACAGAACGTTGGTAATATGAATACAAAATGTGTTATGTCTACTTGCACTCATTTCAATCCTCTTTTAACTACCTGATTTTAAGCCCTGACCCTCACAATGACTATATTGTATGTGCATTTGAGAATTTGATTTGCCATAGTAGTTTACTAGATTAAAAAATGTAAGTAGTTTACTAGATTAAAAAATGTAAGAAGTTAAACTGAGACAAAATCTGAAAAGAAGAAGGTTTACAGTTGTAAAATTGTTTTTAATGCTCCCTGGTTACCTATGAGCATGTAAATATGTTGGTTCAAAGAAAGTTATTCTAGCATTTTGTCTTTATTACCTGTAATCTTCTACTACTGTCACTACATTGCTATCGGGCTTTTAATAGTTTTGTTAATAACTGAATCATGCTATTCTTTATTTAGTGCTGTACTAGGTTATTTCATGTTATATCAAGACACACTTACAAACGTTTAAAATACTTATAATAATATGTTTAATATATTATCATTCAGTCAACTAATCCACATTACTTTTTAATTTCCAATATAGGTACTATAAACACCCAGGCAAATGAGTGCATGACATTATCCTGACTTATGTTTTAACGCATTTGTAAACCCAAACACTAGAAAATCAAAACATTTTGAGAAAATACATATTGACACAAACATGTAATAAGCATTTATATAGTAACCCAGAATTATTATTAAACAAACTTCAACAAAAACACTGCACTAGATTCTTCATACAAACATAGCAAACACTCTTTTGTTACTCTCAGTACATGTCTGTAACTTTTTGCCTATGGGGTACTTTCATTTTTTCTATGTTTATCAAATCATAACTAATGGGATTTAATGTATATTTGTGTCCTTCTAATAGGCTTCATTAAATAAATATTAAAATTAAAAATACAAAAATAAATACTAAGTAAGTATGAACAGATAAGTTACAATTTTTAATCCCTAGCTGACATATTTATGAAAAAATGTAACACTCTTAGTACTACACAGTCATAAGGCTGGTATAATAACTATTTTTATAAGGTTAATAATTCAAGTAGCATACTTTATAGCAATTGTTTAACAAAGTAAATTAACAATGCCATTTTTTTCTAAAAGGTAGTTTTGTCCGTATAAAAGTAATTGAATACATCAAATGACATGTAAAATAATTCACAATGAATTAATATAATGACTTAAATCCTCCACATATACCTAAGCACAGGCTAACAATATTCTTTAGATGGTATAATGTTATATACAAAGTGTTTATACAAAGTGATTTAACAGGCACATTAGATCACTTTCCTTGCCTATGTTAGAGGGGACACACAGGTCTCTTTTGTTTTACAAATAACAGAGTGTGATTTTTTTCCAAGAAGCCAATCTTCTGTGTTGATAGGGTTTTTTGTTCATAATATTTCACTCCTGAGAAATCCCTGTTAGGATAAGGTTACTGTCATTCCTGAATGATCATTCCATTAGCAACATGCATTCATCCGTCAACAACATCCCTTCTTCTGACCATTGACTCAAAATCACCTAAACAATAAACCATTCAAATCAAAAAACCATCTCAATATAAACATGTTAAAAATAACATACATATCTGCTTTATTTAAAGATAATAAGTTGTATGACAAGATCGTTTAAGTCGGTACACTATTTTTACAGACATTTACTAGTGTTGCCAGTTTTGTCCCCCCATTATACCGCACTATCATGTCTGTACACTACTCACATAATGCAGGCTTTCCACAGCCTCTTCACAAAAATAATAAGGGCATGTTTTTACAAAAAAGTAGGGCAAAGTAGCAATTTCATAGGTAAGAAAAATAGGGCTAAATAAGGAATTTTTTACTAGTTTTATTTGGAATTACCATTATTTCTTACGTTATTGTCATTATGTTGCCCACCATAATCCATTGTTCTGTCCATGCTTGAAAGACAGGCACCTCTGACCAATATGTCTGACTGGCCATGTTGCTTTATAGGATGGACAGCCCAAGATGCACCCACTAGCACATCTTTCCTGCTTTCATAAGAAATGGAAAAACTGAAACTACAACTAATGAAATATTTTGACGTTCATTTTACATTTTCTTTTCTGAAAGCAAATAATATGGATAATAGGGCTATTTCTGGAAAAAAAAAGTAGGGAACAGTAGGTCTCAGTTGAAAACGTATGAAAATATATGAAAAGTAGGGACCAGTAGAAAGCCTGTATAATGAGAGCATTAGTAATAAGGATGGTGACCAACTAGCACATTTTCGAAGACTTTGGCATGACATGTTCTATGATGGAACCATGAGCTAACTGGGATGTTGGTTTATTTCTTGCTGTTAGGAACAAAAACAGTACAAGAGGGCTATAATGATCCTATATCGGTCACCTGCGTGTGATAGACATTAAGTTATAGTAAGCAAGAAATATCAGCAATGTTTTAACAGACCAGAATAATTATTTATTGGGTTTATTGTCCACGCAACATAATTCAGTGATTTGGAGATGGTGTCCACTTAAAGCAGATACGGTGCTTCCTTAACTGTATGTAGCATGCTGTGAACACCTGGCATGGTACCACAACCAACCCAGTCACATTATACTGAGTTCTGGCCATCCAGATGTGGAACTTACATGTGCTTGAGCATTAGCAAGGGGGCTATATCGTTGTGTAACTACCTTATATTTGCTTGAGCATTACAAGGATGCTATAGTACCATAATTTTTTATGACTTTCGTATGTCACAGACCATGATCGAACCAGGGGTCTCCAGTAATGATTGCACTACCTGGTCTGGTCTAGAATAATCATACTTTATGAATTTGCACAGAAGCAACATCGGGACAATCAGTTTCAATTTCTGTTTACTACAAAGTCATATAAGGAAAATGGCTTACACCCTGTCTGCCATGTCTTTCGACAGATCAATATTCTTTGAACAACTTTTCCTTCCCTCTGTCTGCTGAAGCTCCTGAGGAAGTTTGGTGGGCAAGCAGTTTCAGAAGAAATGTCATTTAAAGATTTTTTATCTATGTTTGATGTTGGTGGTGTGCAATCACAAAAGCTCATTTTGAGTATATTCTCATGTGAGCTAAAAGTGCTAATTTCACCAACTGTGACTAAGTCGCTTTAAAAGAAATTAAACTTATCTAAAAAGAATACGTGCACCAGTTATGTAATCCTTACTATATTCATTGGCAGATTGCTGGTCTGTGTTTCAATGATTTCCCCTTCTGATGACCATTGGCCACATAACTGAAATTCAAATAAATATGCTAAATATGTGATTATGTGTGACTTGTTTTGTTTTTTATTGAAACAACTGCAGTTTGGGTTATTTGAGGGGCAAACCCACTACTCATTTTTATAAATTTAAAACTGCAAATAACTCAAAACTTTCACAAATTATAAGGTCAACTTTAAGCAAAACTTTTGATACTCTTGATATCAGTTGCAAACTCTTCTATGTAGGGCTGCAACAATTCATTTGCATTATTCCCCTTTAAAACATCTTTCCCATAAGCTGGCAAGTCAATGTTTCCAGATCTGTGATAATTTTAAAAGTATAAAAATATTCACATGGGTAAGAATTAATTTTCTGGTGTATAAAATTTACTCTCTTTATCATGAAAAACATTTTTGAAGAAGCTTGAACACAGTTAATTGAGGGTACTATTCACATTTTTTTATTTTTTTGTGTGAGCCATACATGTATTTCAAATACGTCATAACAGTTTGGCACGTAATTGTACTATTTATGATTGACACATAAAATTGACATAGTTGCATGTTCAAACATGGATCGAATAATATTAATAAGATCATTAAAGAAAATAGTTTGAAAACTGTTTCAACAAATTGATTCTCCCAACCTGAAGACATCATGAAAGATAGCATAGTCAGATATCGTTAATATGCTTTCAGTGGTGGTGATATTGTAATCCATTATTGTGTTTTGACACCTTTTGTTTGTACTGTTTTTTTTAAGATATAACACAGCAACAATATTATGGTTCCTAAGTTACTATAGTACTGTTCAGTTATGACTGTGAAGTAGGACCCCAGAGTGGGTCAGCTGACAGACCCTTCCACATGAAAGTGTTCATTACAACCAGGACTCAAACACACGCAGTGAGCCACCAAGGACACCGGAGTCATAGCTGACGACACATTCACTTGTCCACATTCCAAAACTTAATGAAGCAGTGTTTCTGTGTGTTGTAGTGATTTTTCAAATTAAAAAATGTGAATAATGAAATAAAATAAGTGGCTAGCCTCATTGTAAGATTATGAACTGATCTAATAATAAATTTGTAGCGACCATAAATTTCTAGTTAAAATAATACATATTTTACATGTAGTTCTTAAACTTACTCAAAACACAAATTACACAACTAGTAAGCTGGTGCTGGGCTGGTTGTCATGCATTACAAGAGGTCTTCTGTCCCTACCTTTCTCTCTAGGTTAGTTCCCATGACTTGGTCCAGCAGTGGGATGGTCTAAAACCGTCTATGGTAACAAGGTGACAGCTACTCTGTAAATTCAATGCACCCTGATATAAAGTAAATATTATGTTAAATTTATATGTCAATTAAAAATATGAATGGTGTCGTTATCAAATTTGCTTTGTTTAAAGAATGACCGGCCAGAACGTACGGTTATAAAACGACCAAAACGGTAGTTGTATTTGATTACGAAAATACATGGGTACGAACGACATACGCCTGTTTATGCTAAAATGTTGTTCACACAGTCAATTATGACAGCATAAATGAATTTGAAAAAGTAAAATATACACATGTTGATGGAATAAGTAAAAATCGGTTGCGTTAAAATAAACTATAATCGCTCCGATACTCTGGAGCCGTAGGTGAGCAAAAAGGGAAAGTTGAACAACAGTACTGTCAACTAGTGTCGAGGAAACAGGCCAATTCAGTGCAAATCATCAAATCTGTTCCACAAATTACGGAGCTCGATAGCGAATAATCAATAACATACAACAATCTACATGTTCACCAGAAAACGTGCATAAATAGAATAACATACTCACGTTGAAGACGGCAAAACATTTTTCAACATGGCGGGCGTGGCTTCTTATGCAAAGTAGTAGTTTCTCGGTCAAGCCTGGATATATTCCGTAAACTATCGGAATTTCCCGTTGAAATTCGCTTGTTTACACTTGTTGTTTATATTGCCGATTTGTGTAAAAGATTATTACTCGGTTGGAGACATTTTTTTGGCTTGTTGGTAACATGAATGTTTAAGTTGAGGCTATTATTATTATTAAATGGCATAAAACATTTGAGTTGTCTACTGGTAGATAAAATTTAAATAGCTGTGGAAATTTCGATAGGACTTTTTCTTATTTACCTCTTCAACTAGTTTAGTGCGACCGAACTAATGGGTATCTTTAGCTATTTTTTAACAAAAGCACATCGATACACACATTGAGACACTTTTTTATTGCTACTAACACTTTTTTTATCAATGATTCAAATTATGCGCGAAGAATTTACTTAGTTGTTTATTTCTTTCTCATTTGAGGTTTATTTTGTGTTCCTCTGACTAAACAGATGTTGGATTGCTTTTAAAAGTCTCAGGTACAGTGAAACTTTGAATATTACTGAGTTACAAACATTTAAAAGAGTTAGTATCACTGAAATATATTAATATAATGATATATTTCTGTTGTAATGTTCGTGGGTGGTGTAACTTTACTTCTGTTTTGCCTATTTTTTGTCCATGTCCATCAGTTTCTATATGATTTCTATTATTAAAATAATTCAAAACATGTCAGTGTTAACAAATATATCAAATTCTCATAGAAAACTGAGTGAAATATGAACAATAACCAATTTCACTGTCTTTAGTACATTTTCATGCCGTTTTCATTACCCCCGACCTACTAAAATGATGAAACAGACAAGAATACCTCTTTGAAAATGTTCAGGTACAGCTGAAATTGATGTGTATATAGCTGACAAGTTAACAGAACAGTAGTTTGTGTTTCCTGTTTATTTGGATAGATAATATACAGTTAAGACAGTAGTTTCGAAACAGCAGTAGTTCCGAAACAACCACTTGATTTCTGTATGTTTGCTCGTAAAGTACTCCAAATATTGGTTCTTTTCTATCGAATACAGTATTTTTCACATTTTCCCAAGTTTTTTCGAAGATTATTGACGCGTTTTGGAGTGCGAAAAAACAACAACAGTCGATTGAAAATATCACCTGCGTAACAATTTAAGTCAACACTGTTTATCAAAACTGGGGAAAAAACATAGTGGTCAGAAAAAAAACACTGTCCTAAGGTAAGCAATCCCACTTATGCATCGAAATGTATTATATATACCTATTCTTTGTTAACTTAATGAATTTGTTAACTTACTGCAAACTCTTGTTTTATGATTGTGAAAAGCAAAATATACCATGTTTTATGTATGTTTGTATAAGCAGCTATTCCGGAACCGCTGAGAGCAGCACACTGGGGTTTACATCCCAGATGGGGAATATCTCAAACGTATTGAACGATTTTGTAAAAAAAAACTTTTTTATTCAATAAATGCTGTGTGTCTGTTGTTTTATACCACTCATTTACGCCCCCCCCCCCAACCCCCTCATTCTCCCTCTCTCTCCAATCTCTTTCTCGCTCTCTCATTTGATTGTCAGTTTTTTAATATATAACAAAATGTTATATCTTAAACATTTATACGGAGATCTACCTTAGAAACATACAGATTCCACTAATTTTGTCTACACAGTTACATGATAAGCTATGATTAGATGTGAGATTCCTGCAGTGTTCCTTAAGTAAATTGACTGAAAATTACTGAATGAAACCCGAGCTTCTTCCTATTTCTAGACAGAAAGGAAAACGTGTAATCATGGCTTGAAGAAATTTTCAGAAATTATTATGCATGTTTAACACATTTTCTTAATCAAATTACATCTTATATATGTATACCGGGACAACAAACTGAAGGCCTGTTGTTATGATTGTCATGCTGAGCTATGCTGTTTATCTACATTGGATTAATATACTGTTACAATAAAATGGACCAATCCATATTTTAATGTCATTGAAAATGTGTATCCCATATTCATACACATATATTAAAGTGATTTCTTTATCAAAATCTAGTGAAGTGTTGTGCTTTGACATCATGTATGTCTGCATGTTTTCCAAGCATAACATTTCACTTTTATTTTTCCATTATTATAAAGACAATCATTACTTAATAAATTTAAAAAAAAACATTTGTTTTACATTTATTCAGGTGCATCAAGGAACTGAGCCAGGTGAAGGTACCAGTACATGTAGGCTGCCTGCTAGAGAGGCATCTGTGACTATGTCAGATATTTCCATTTTGGTACAAAACTGTGTTGTAAAAGGTTAACAACAATTCAAAATAAAACCTCCCAGAACTGATCCTCCATCTAGATTACCTGTACATAGCATTCATGATGTAAGTGCATGTCTTGTCTGGATCCCAGAACTATCCAAATTTCACTCTAGTTTACATACCTTGTTAACCGATGAACAACATAATATTTTTGTCAGATATTGCTGGTCTCGCATTTGGCCATGTCCAAGAGAACTGGCGTTTTGTTTTAGGAAGGTGTTAGATGAAGGGGGAAGTATATGCTGAAGTCTGTGGTGACCCAGTACCAAGTTTATACCCCTGGCCAAACAAACATGATATTGGTGGTGGGTTTCATCTGCCTTGTAATTACTTCCATCAAGTCAGTAGCAAAGTATTTTGATCAAACACGTGCACAAGTTAACAAGAAAATTTCAGAAATGGAAGCTGGATCATTTATTACAATTGTATGCTTGTAAGAGACTATACATATCGTTGGGATACCATTTGTCATGTTGTACCTTTATTGCATGTTACATATTTAGTGACTGTAGCAGTAAACTTGTTAATAACAACTGATACATCTTTGAATAAAGTTTTTTGCTTTTTATAGATTGCACATGTAATAAAGATGTTAAATTCTTAGACTATCATTTCTGGGTAAATAAGCACCTGTTGGCTGGGGATATACAGTCATTAGAAGGTTCTTGTTCTATTTGTAGTTACTCCTTGCTTTGTTTTTGAAATATTGTGTAGAAGTACCTCCTCAATTCTTCAATGTGAGAATTACTTCATATTTTCGTTTTCGCATCATTGTTTTCTTGATTTACCTTGAAATCCACCAAAGCTATGTGTTTTATTTTGTTTTTTCAACCCAAAATTTAAATCGTTATCATATTTTGCATTGAATGACATACAAGAAAAAATGGTGTCTCTGTTTCGAATATTTAAAAAATATCCGATTCGATTTTTGTCAAGGTAGCAGAAATTTTGAAAATTAGGTTGTAAAACTTTAAAGGTGGTATGCACACCAATATCTGACTGCTGCTTTGGAGAATATAGGCATACGTTTTGCATAACCCATACTTTAGTCATTATAAAGACGCTTTTTGAACTCTTAATTTTATTTTTAGACTGTACTATTGCGAAAAAAATTAGTCTAAATGTTCTGTCTTTCTAACTATAAAAAGTAAGAAAGTGGTCTCAGCTAAAAATAGATACCGACATCAGAGCATAATGCCCTGATGACTATATAAAAGTTAGTGGCCACATGGTTTTTCTACGTTTAAAAATAGCTCTGTGCATCGTGGCTCGAATAGGAAACACAAGTTTGCAAGGACAAGTGGGGATTTATTCTTAATTGTTCACACAGATCTTTGGCATCAATGAAGAGCATTTTGCAAGATCTTTTCATGTGCCAATGATTTATTTGGTTATTTTGAAGAAAAAACAAACTGTCGGATACCGCCTTTAATACTGTTAAAGTCAGGGAACATTTACTCTTTACTAGATTTTACTTCATAATATCATGCCCTTATAGATTTTAATTACCATAAAATCTGTATGGTGCCTACTTCAGAAAAATATTTATTATGAGCTACAACTGTGGGCAGATAGACCAGACTTTGACCAGACTGTTGTCTAATTTGGGTTAGCTGACAGTAATTTGGATCAGCACTGTCTGCTTGGTCAAAACCTTTAAGACCCAGAGGGATGGGATTGGAATGGGATTAGCCGGCTTTTTTGCCGATACTGCGCAGCGACATTTCTATTATTATAGCACAGGGGCACTTATGAGGTGCCCAGGGATTGAACCCGGCCGGTCCATTATACTGACGAGTCAGGCGTAATGCTGTCCTTGGAGGGAAGCCACTACTAACAACTTTAAAGTCTTTGGTTTGACCCGGCCGGAGTTCGAACCCACGACCTCCCGATCCGCAAGCCGACGAAGACCCAGAGGCAATGTGATGAGACAGACATTAAATCCATAGATGCACACAGGTTTGTAACTTGACCAAAGTTATAACACACATTTATCTTCCACAATTACTAGTATAACCTAACTAGTCTTTCAAAATATGAAGCTTAACCTTATTATTGGTTCTGCTTATTTTGCAAAATTATTGTGTCATAAACTATTGAAAAGAAGTGATATTATTTGGCAGCAGTCATTTTGTTGTGTTTTTGTTTGTTACTTACGTTTTTGATTATTTATATGCGTACATCGCAGGAACAGTAAAGCTGTATGCAGAAATCTGTTTTGGTTGTTTTGTTATTCCACCTTTAAAAATTGATTGAATGTTTACTGTGGTTTGTCTTTCGTGTACTGCCCATTGCTGTGCGCTTAAGTAGAATAGTGACAGGTCATTTGACAATTAAACATAAGTTTGAGAAAGTCCCCAACTTCCTTTGTGTACTGCAGCAGGTGGAATATGTGGACATATAGGCATGTTACGGAACACATGCTCCCGTTTCGGACTTGCTGCTTTTACTACAGGTAGAAAACATAGATTTAAACGGGGAAGATGGAAACTCCTTCCAAATGTTGAATATGTGTAATTAAGAAGTTACATTAGTGCTTTCAACCACATACAGTTTTAATCACCGAAAACAACAATGGGTAACCAGCAATTGTTTCGGAACTACTGCCTTAACTGTATGAGGTCACAATTTACTTGAAATTAAAACTTGTTTGTTTTTTTTTTTCGAAGGTTATCTTTTTGTATTTTCTGGTCCATCAAAACAATTTTAATATACATGTACATGGGAAACCTATATATTTTCTTAATTGGCATGAGCAGCGCTTTCAGAAAAAGTATAGTTATGATCATATTTTGTCCTTTATAAAAATGGGTGGTTGTTGATAATTTTAATGAAACTTTGAAAGTGAAAGTAAAGCACAAAAAGGTGAGCCTAACATGCATTCAAATGTAGATCTTTAAAAAGATTAGCAACGATAATTTTACTGTAAAAACAGCAAACAAACAGAGAAATATATTAAAACATTGTAACCTGTTTAGTCTGAATTTGTTGATTTTCAACCTTAGGGTGGAGTATCGGGTAGCACGAAAATATGTATGGCGGACGTTTCGGCCCACGGACAGTTCGACCTAGGTAATTCCGGACTAGGACAGTTCGGCCAGATTTTTGTGTCGCCTGAAAAGGCGACATATAGGGATCAATTTGTCGGCGGTTGTGTCGGCGTCGGCGTCCGGATTTCCTTGTCCGGAGCCTAACTTTGTCACCGTAGGTCCAAATGACTCCAAACTTGGTATGCATGTTTCTGGCAATGACTCGAAGTGCAATGCACAAGAACCGTAACTCTACCTTGTTCCGTTTTTTAATTATTCACCTTTGATTGATTTTTATAAAGCATTTCTTGTCCGGAGTGTAACTTTGTCACCGTAGGTCCAAATGACTCCAAACTTGGTATGCATGTTTCTGGCAATGACTCGAAGTGCAGCACACAAGGACCGTAACTCTACCTTGTTCCGTTTTTGAATTATTCCCCTTTAATTTATTTTTATAGAGCATTTCTTGTCCGGAGTGTAACTTTGTCACTGTAGGTCCAAATGTCTCCAAACTTGGTGTGCATGTTTCTGGCAATGACTCAAAGTGCAGTGCACAAGAATGGTTACTCTACCTTTTTCTGTTTTTAGTTATTCTCCTTTGATTGATTTTATAGAGCATTTCTTGTCCGGAGCCTAACTTTGTCACCGTAGGTCCAAAAAACTCCAAACTTGGTATGCATGTTTCTGGCAATGACTCGAAGTACAGGGCACAAGAACTGTAACTCTACCTTGTTCCGTTTTTGAATTATTCCCCTTTGATTGATTTTTAGAGCATTTCTTGTCCAGAGCCTAACTTTGTCACCGTAGGTCCAAATGACTCCAAACTTGGTATGCATGTTTCTGGCAATGACTCAAAGTACAGTGCACAAGAAGGGTAACTCTACCTTTTTCCGTTTTTTGTTATTCCCATTTGATTGATTTTTAGTGCATTTCTTGCAAAGGGCATAACTTGTGCATGTTTTTTGCAATGAGACAATTAAAAGGTTATTTTATATGTGAATTTTTTGCAAATACATTGCTTATATCTGTAAAACAAAAACCTAATTAACATTTTTTATGTCGACTAACAAAACTTTCGTCAGGCGACACAGAGTTCTAGTTGTGTAAAGGCGGACGTTTCGGCCTGTTTGAATTCAAGCGAATGTAAAAAATAATAGAAAATTATTGTTAATTGTTTATTTTTAATACTCAAGGCATAGATAAAACAGGTTCAGTCCACTTAACATTTAGACATCAGGCTGTCCATAACGAATGTTGTGGCTAACTCCACGCAAGAACTGAGCAATTGTCTTGTTTCCATTTTCCATATCATGACATAAGTGTCGAAGTCTTGACTGTAGTTCAAAGTAAACTTTTTTACATCAACAGATGATTCAAATAAGAATTATGACATAGTCCTATGAGCATTGCAACATATACCAAACTCCGAAAACGCACAGAACAAAGGTATTTCACATGCAAGCCAAGTAAAAACAAATTTGTGATGAGTCATTTAACGAAAAGAGCAAACCCGACAGTTACCGCCTTGGAACGGTCAGTCGGCAAAATGGACCGACTGGGGTGCTTAAACCGGTTTTACAGAGCTCTAACCTCGCACTTCCTGAAGAGTTTCTCAAATGCAAGCAATGAAAAGAAAAACGATCTATTTGAATACAAAATGTCCAAGCGCTGATATTTTCTATAAGTTATAACGAAGGTAGTGACGTCATTGAAAAATAATGTCCACATAGTGTTTAGAAAATAATATGGTATTTTTTTCGATTTGAAAAACTACACAAAATGGTTGACTATAAATAAAAATAACTTTTTGAATCATGAACAAACATGTCCAGAGACGAATAAATGGTTGTAGCATCTTGTTCATGTGAAGATGGAACTGAAGAACCCAAGTCCAATGTCCATCAAAGAAAATACAGGTAACAATCCTTATAGGTCTGCGTTTTTCATTTTAATAAAACATTAACTAATGGGACAAAAACTGCAGACACTCTTCCCTGAATAACATTTATCTGCTAGAAAATGTTTGGTGCCATTGCGAAGTTACGATCCATACACCATACATCCGTTTATGACAGCTTCTGTATATGGTCTTCTGTACCAAACATTACAACACGCTCATCTGCGTCAGAACCATTGTCGAAGATGAGAAACTATTGTGGATTGTCTCCATTTGTTGTTGCCCATGTCCCTTTAACGACTAAGTCTTGCAGTCGCTGTGGTTCTGGTGGATGGTGTTTTGATACCCCGTCGCATTGCTCTTTTGCATGTGTTTGCAGTTGGCGGTGAGGCTTTCATTTCATCGGGAATGGCTGCATTGGTTGCTGTGAAGATCTTGTTTGGAGTACTAAATGTTGGTTCGGCTTTTTGATTCATGCCTTCTCTGTACTTGGCAATTTCAATAGTAGCTGTATCACCTTCGTGATTGTGTGACTCCTTAAGAACTGGAACAGTCATAGTTTTATTTGTTTAAATAGTTGCTACACAAGAAACAGCATCATCCCTTTTAATACATTGCTATATTATTTTGTTCTCTTTTTTGCTTCATGTTTCTTTGTGAAACCGTTCAGACAGAGCTTCTGACCACCTTTCAGTAGTTAGGATTTCCATTATACTTAAATCAATATTTTCAGATGAGAAAATAAGTAGCTTTTATACAATGTTTTAATTGACATTTTTATTTCATTAACAAACAATTTCATTTAAAAGGATCAAAGAGCTATGGAAACTTTTATTTCTAGAATGAAGAATGGCTAATAAGTGCTTAAGGTGTTAATAAGAAGATCTTAATTAAGGTGTTACAAACAAGATTTTATGTAAGGCCAACATAAGTGTGAACAACAAATAAAGGGGTTTTAAAGATCAAACAAACTGTTGTTCTTTAAATCATCCTAAATAAGGCCCAACTGCATATATTAATCATTCCAACATAAGTGTGAACAGCAAACACCACTTTATTTATTTTTTTGGTCAGATACTTTGAACTATGTTTAAACTTCTTTCTTGCTATATTTAGTGAGTGACTTTAGACTTCATTCCAGGCAGCTTATTTGGGTTTATCGTCCCACCAACAGTCTTTCAGTTATCTGGAGACGGTGTCCACTTAAAGCAGAGTGCTGCCTTCACTGTGTATAGCATGCCGTGAACACCTGGCATGATACCACACTCAGTCACATTATCCTGACACCGGGCCAACCAGTCGTGGAACTACCCTTATATGTGCTTGAGCGTTAGCAAGGGAGCTATACCACTTCCATTTTTACCAGGCAGTTATGTTAATGTTTTCTTCATATTTATATTGTGTTAAACGTAAATCTTAAAATCTTGGCCGAACTGTCCGTGGGCCGAACCGTCCTAGGCTGAACTGTCCTAGGCCGAAACGTCTGTGGGCCGAAACGTTCGCTCACCCGAAAAATATGGTGCTCCGTGAAAATGACAATATCGAGGATTTTCTTGGATCATTTCCATCTAGACCTGTAACTTATGTATTCTGCTCGGTATACGTGTTTTATCAATTGAGAGTTTCGAATATATTTTGTAAACAAAGTGTTTTATCATTGGTATAATATCATTAAATAATTTAAATGCGTACTGTCTTCCTCGGGATGGAAAACCGTGTCCTTACAATGGAATCGAAACAGCATTAAACATACAGAACACATAGCCTATTTCTAGATCTGCCCCAATTCCTAGTTCCTTTGAAGATATATTTTGACATTCCACGTGAAACCACATTTGCCTTTGTCTACTGGTATCTGTGAGAGTTTTGATAGGCCCTTTTCTTATTTACCTATTTACACAATGAGCACTGACATACATTTTACTACATCCACCGCATGCACTTTACACAATGAACACTGGCATACATTTTATTACATCCACCGCGTGCATAACGCCTCCGACACTTGCTTGAACCCTGCATCATTTACAACCACCAAGATGACTTTTATTACAAGTAGTATCATATAAGGTTTCTCAATTCAGAAGAATGATAGGCGCTACTCAAACTAATTAAGTGCTCAAAATGCCAAAAAGTAAGTTCTAATTAAGTTCTCAAATCGGCAACTCTTAGATCAACGCCTGGCGTTTTATGTGTCTTTAATTTTAGAAAAGATTTATTAATCATCACTTCAGACAAACTGACAATTTCACACGTTGTTATTATACTTGAATATTTACACGTTTTGATTGCAGCTCATATAGTGATAACAGATTCAGATTCTATATTTACATCCCATGTATACAAGTATACAATGTAGGGAAGTTAAATATATATCATGACAAGTCAGACATGGACAATAAACTTTGTACAAAATATCATACAAATAGCCATGACAATATGCAAGAATTGTGAGGAAAAATAACTTATTTATAACTACAGTTAAACATATGAACATGACGGGTTAAACAAGGACAATTATACAGTTTATAGAATTATATACAACGCAATAGTTAGAGCAATTTGTAGGGAAATGAGAGTATAAATTGAATAGAATAGAATAGAAAGTTACAAAAATGAGATTCCTGATAGGCAAAAGATTACATTTTAGGTAACAATAACAATTTCAAAATTTAAAATTCTATTTAAATTTGAGAGGTGAAAAGTATAATACTATGTAGTAATGGAGTAATCTAACTTCGAGAAGTAAAAAGGAAGAGAGAGGGAGAGAGAGAGCGAGAATACATCTATGTCAAATCGGTCTATGAAAAGGCTTCACAATCATATATACATGTATATGCACTATGTTGTCAGTGGTGACATGCCATACACGGTGAGTCCACGTGTATGTGATGGCATAGCTGAAACGAGGAGCTATATGTGTAAAGGTAAAGGGGTCGCGCGGACGTGTCAGTCGTGTATTGCGTGTGTACAGTTGGATTTTCCTGGCATGGATTATACAAGTCGTGCCCACCTTGGCAATATAAAAGGATGCAAAGTAAAAGGTGAGCCTTATAATCATAATACGCATGATTTACAGGTAAACTAGGCAGGTTGGTGCTTTAAAGAGGAAAAGGAAGAGAGAAAACAAAAATAAATAACGTGTCAGGTAACTGTAATAATTGTCTCTTTAGGGTCATGTGGATTAACTAGACTCTTTGCCGTTGATTAAGAGGGACATAGCATATGAAATACGGATATTTTTCGTTGCTTGAAGTGTTTTGCATATTGATACATGCTTGATATAAAGACTTCAATATAATGTTGGGTTTATATTACTTGTCAACAAGAAAAGTCAGCATACATAAATAATATAATATAGTTAAAATTGCCGATTTAATGCACATTGTACTGTCAGCAATTATTAGTAAATATGGTATTTGTATGGTCATTATGTCGAGAAAGATAGACATAAAAATAAAATTAGCAATAAAGGTATCGAAGGCAGCCATTTTAAGCATGTAAAGGGTGTTTGGTGGGTGCATCTGTGAGTAAGAGTAGTTTATCTCCGATTGTCAGTGAACTTTGACAAAATAATTGAAATAAATTTGTTTACATTTTTCATTTGCGTAATAGGGGAGCGTGATAGTAAAAACTTGACATGAGAATCACTTCTATCAGGATTAATAAGATGACTCTGGATATTTAATAGCATAATTCGTTCATGCTAAACGAAAGGACGGTATAAGAGATAGAGAAATTACAGAGTGGACAGATTCTTTCTGCAAAAGGGATATTTTCATATCGGCCAGTCTCAACAGGCAAAAGGTGATTAACAGTGCAGTATTTAAAAATATTCAAATATTCTGACGACCTGAGGTCGTTAAGTATTGCTCGAAGGTAATTTGGTCTTTCATGCTTAAGTAAGTACGGCCTTTATTTGTTTGTGACAGTTGCTATTGCCAATTTTGCTTAAATTGGTCTATAAGGATTTGCGTAACATATTTATGTACATTTTTTAGGTTTAATGATTATTGGTTATCCCATATGTCGGGTCGGCCTATTGATATAAAAATAGATTTTATCTTTCCGATCCATTTGAATTCAGTATAATGTTCAATACATAACATATATTTATATATATGATGCGACAATTTGCTATCTTTACCGCTAACAAGTCTCGACCAGTAGTTTACCATTAATGTGTAAACATGTATATATAAAGGGAATCGACCATGTTCGCCGTAAAGAAAATTTAATGGAGTTGACTTCCTTGCTTTAGTTATTCATCTTAAAAATTGGCAATGAAAAAATGGCAATGTATTCGTTCTATCATTTCCAGGTTTTCAAAGCTGAATATTTCTGTTCCATAAGTCAAGATGGGGAGGACGGTGTTGTCAAAAAGTTTCACTACTAAATCATCAGGTAAGTCTGCATTATTTATTCTTGTATATAATAAGTGAAGATATTTATTTTCTTCTTCTACTACATGTTTGCGTGCTCTTAGGAAAGACCCGTTACTGGAAAAAGTTACACCAAGGAAATGATAGTGTTTGTGATATCAAGAGTTGTACCGTTGAAAGAAAAAGAATAGTTTGTCAGTTGCCTCGCACCAAAAACCATTACTTTAGTTTTGGAAATATTAAGTTTAAGGTGCCAAACATTACAGTATTCATTAGAAGTGTTTAGACTCCACAATGTTACTTGTGCAGTGTGGCGGTCGTAGAAAATCTCCCCGTGCATGTAATCAAATGTTAAATGTTGTCATTTAAGTCATCCTATAAGGATTGTTACGTGTATTTCCTTTGATGAACATTGGACTTTGGTTCTTCAACTCCATCTTCACATGAACAGGATGCTACAACCATTTATTCGTTTCTGGTCATGTTTGTTCATGATTCAGAAAGTTAATTTTATTTATAGTCAACCATTTTTGTGTAGTTTTTCAAATCGGAATAATACCATATTCTTTTCTAAACACTATGTGGACATTTATTTTTCAATGACGTCACTACTTTCGTCATAACTTATAGAAAATATCAGCGCTTGGACATTTTGTATTCAAATAGATCGTTTTTCTTTTCATTGCTTGCATTTGAGAAACTCGTCAGGAAATGCGAGGTTAGAGCTCTGTAAAACCGGATTAAGCACCCCAGTCGGTCCATATTGCCGACTGACCGTTCCAAGGCGGTAACTGTCGGGTTTGCTCTTTTCGTTAAATGACCCATCACAGGTTTGTTTTTACTTTTCGCTTGGCTTGCATGTGAAATACCTTTCGTTCTGTGCCTTTCCGAAGTTTGGTATATGTTGCAATGCCCATAGGACTTTGTCATATATTCTTATTCATGATCACATCAATGTTACTTGTGCAGTGTGGCGGTCGTATAAAATCTCCCCGTGCATGTAATCTATGTTGTCATTTAATTCATCCTATAAGGATTGTTACGTGTATTTCCTTTGATGGACATTGGACTTTGGTTCTTCATTTCCATCTTCACATGAACAGGATGCTACAACCATTTATTCGTTTCTGGTCATGTTTGTTCAATGATTCAGAAAGTTAATTTTATTTATAGTCAACCATTTTTGTGTAGTTTTTTAAATCGGAATAATACCATATTCTTTTCTAAACACTATGTGGACATTTATTTTTCAATGACGTCACTACTTTCGTCATAACTTATAACTT
The DNA here is from genome assembly GCA_007844125.1 of Sinonovacula constricta. NCBI lineage: Eukaryota > Metazoa > Mollusca > Bivalvia > Cardiida > Solecurtidae > Sinonovacula > Sinonovacula constricta. The sequence goes on along the minus strand of CM017557.1, from coordinate 6,205,427 downwards.
GCATGTGAAATACCTTTGTTCTGTGCCTTTTCGAAGTTTGGTATATGTTGCGATGCTCATAGGACTTTGTCATATATTCTTATTCAGCTGTGTCAGATAAAAGGATGATATCATCGGCATAGAGTAAAATTAAAAGTTTTAGCCACGTATGTTCATTATGCTCGATGTGAATACCTGTGGATCCTTTATTAAGTAAATATTATTCAACGTTGTTCAGAAAAAGTGAGAATAGAATTGGAGAGAGATTTTCTCCTTGCCTTACTCCAATTTCGCCACGAAAAAGTTCGAAAGGTTCCCACATGTCGACACGCACGATTTGAAATTAGTATACATATTGTAAATTAAATTGAAAAAGTTTCCAGAAATATTGTTTTGTAGTAATTTATGCCAAAGACCTGCCCTCCAGACGGTGTGAAAAGCTTGCGAGACATCTATAAACGCACAAAATATTTTTTTCTTACTTTTCTTTAGTAGTTCTATTAGAGCATTGAGAGTAAATATATAGTCAGAGCATGAATATCCTTGTCTAAAACCAGCTTGATTTTCATTTAAAATATCTTCTTCATCTACATATTTTGATAATCGTTTATTTAATACTAAAGTAAATAACTTGCCAAGACAGCTAAGTATAGTAATTGGTCTGTAGTTTTTAGGATCTTCTTTATTTCCTTCGTTCTTATAGATTGGAATTATCATTCCTTCGAGCCATGTCGATGGAATGTGGCCCGTCTGAAGTACAGCGTTGATTAAGGTGCAGTATAGATTCATCATCTTATCTTGGGAGGACTTGATGTGCTCATTAATTATGTTATCAAAGGGGCTGGATGCTTTCCCCGATTTAAGACAAGAGATACTCTTGCGGATTTCCTCTGGAGAAAAGGATGCGTCAAATAAATTATTGATATTAGTATTATTAATGGGAGGTGGGTGTTCATTATATATATTATTTTCATTGATACCTTTATAGTCATAGAATTCAAGTGTTGGTGATTTACTTTTGTCATTTGTTTTTGGTTTTAAGCTGTTTAAGAATTTCCAATATTGTTTTGGTGTTGTTTTTCTTTCATTTAAATTTCTAAGCTTATTTTGATTTTTACTTTTTTTCTCCTTGTATAAATTTGTTCATTGTCTTTTTGTACTTTTTACTTGCCTCTTTTGATTTAATTTTATCTTCATGATTTTTTGTTTTCTTTAAAGTATCCTTAGCCTTATTGTATTCTGACCTAGCTCTCCTACACTGTGGACCAAACCAATGCCTGTCTACATAAGTTTGGTTTTGGCGAGTTTTAGGCTTATATTCGGTACATTTTTCTGATGTGGCTGTAAATAAATCAGCAATATGATTTGTTGCCCAGTCAATGGTTGTGGAAGTCTGATTTTCATTAAGTGTTTGTATTATTCTTTGTACATCAGTTACATTGATATGTTCAGCAAATGAATTCTGATGCGATTTTGTCCAGGGTGGGCGCCTGTTGCTTAAGTTTTCATCTGGGTTTGAGTCTGAATTCAAGTTACCTTTTATTGTTACATGCAGAGCGTTATGTCCATCTGAGAAAAGCGAATCAGTATTAAGTATTTCAACTTCCTGTATATTAGCAAAACACTCCGTGATGCGATCAGGTAATCGATAACAGACGAGTCTCTATAAGTATGTGAGCCTACAAGCTTGTCTATATCTACTCTTCCATTTACAATAAAAAGGTTATTATTTCGGCGAGTTTCTATTAATCTTAATCCTAGTTAGTTAGTTCTGTTATCTTAAGAATAACGTTCAGTAGGTACCGAGAGATTTTCTCTTCATCTTTCTAGAATGATGTGCTTGTTTAAGAGAGAGTGTGTTTCATTATCCATATCATAAAGACTGGCGTACATTGGGTCAGGTATGATAACATCTGGTAATTTTCCTGTTCTGCTGTTTGTATCTCCTATTAAATAAATGTACTTAAAAGTATTACACTTGGTCGCAATATCTTCTTCAAATTCAATTAGAAAATCTTCATTTAGGAAGCGTGAATTTTCAGGTGGTAGGTATATAGAGCCTACAACACTTGGCTCATTATGTGGTTTAGTACTGTCACAGATCTTTAGTCAAAGTATATATTCTGTTGAGCTAGGTAATTTTTCAAAAAAGGGGGCGAGTTCATCTTTATTATAAATGCCTAAACCTCCAGATTTTCTTTACAATCGCTGCCTTCTATGTTTATGAAAAAAAATGTAACCCGATATATCAACAATATCATGGTCATCGAGGTGCGTTTCCGAGATACAAAATATATCGTAGTTATTAACAAACACCAAAAACTCATTGTAGTTTTAGCTTTTGCTTCAGTCCTCTTACATTTAATGCTCATATTTTTATATCGTTTTTTATATTCGCACTATTTACAGGGTCAGAAAAACCACTGGCATCCCCCTCGAGTCCCTAATGGTCATGCACTGACGGCTGTTCTCCAGTCGACTGGTTTACGGGACGACTTTCATCTATCCAAGGGCGAATGATAGTTTTGTCGTCGGCGGGCGTTCTAGGAGACTGCATTGAGCGATGTGGTGCCCTTGGGCAGGATGCACGGGACGGACAGGGTGATTTGGACTGCAGCCTTCTGATGTGTGAGATGACAGACTCGGGTCTGGGACACTGTTGTTTCGGGACAGTAGGCTGATGACGATTCGCTTGTGGTCCTTGTGGAGCGCGTGGCATGTGATTCGTGCTGGATACCGTTTGATTAAGACTCGATGACGGGGTACGGATGCGATCACCGTGTATGATGCGGTTCCAGTCAGGGAAGGCGTCAGCTACCACACGGCCGTCTTTCAAGATCTTTGCTGGAAGCACCATGTGTACTTCGCTGTTTGGACACAACTGACATAATCTTTTGTACTCGGGCCATAGTGATTTGTGTGCATCGACCATCTCCCGGGATAGTCTCTGCTGATGGTAAAGTGTGTACCCTTTAAACGATTGGCCTTGGATAACACATACTCAACATCACGTGTGTCGAGAAAATTAGCAATTATCGGGCGAGACGCCCCCCTTTTATATGCCCCTAGCCTGTGTAGACGGGGTGTGGCCATTACGGCCATCTGATTTACAATTCGTTCATATATCTTTCACAAAGAAAAATAGCAAATTAAATATTCTGATGAATTTCGAGTGAGAAGTGACAACTACCTAATCAGATGTTAATTATCATATATTTCACAGGAATGCATGAGAGATAAATGTTTGTCATGCAATTATCTAATGAATAGACCATTGTAAATACCTCCACTACTAAGCCTAATTATCACCTCTAATTAACCCATTACCCAATACCCTATACAAATCATGTATGGTACGACTTTTCCCAAAATGGTACGAGTATTCCCGGTATGAGATCGTAATGGTACGACTATTCCTGTACCCGCCATTACTGTGTTTATGTCAAGCTTGTATCGCAAGAAATCTGACAACCTTGTAAAACAATTTTCATTCGCACTCTCACTAAAGCCATTTAAGATGAGGTTGTTACGCCTGCTTCTTGCCTCTAAGTCAATTGTTTTATATTCCATGAACTTCAGCTTTGACTCGTGCTCATCTAGTTTTAGTTCCATACCCTCTAACTTACGTTGAGACGCCAAGCACATGTCAACTTTGCTCTCGATGGCGCACATTTTTGAAAACATTAAGGATTGTTTTGCATCAGCTGATAGTTTATCAAAATCAGATTTATCAAAATCAGTTTTACTCCCAATACTTCCTGAACTAACTCGTGGGCGCATCTTACCGTTAACAATTGTCGTCCACTCCATATCATGTGCAGCTGTCTCAGCCTCAGGTTGTGTAAACACTGACGTCTCACCTTGGTTTGCGCCATTGACAAAATCAGGTGAAATGGACTGTGTAACTCCATGCGAGGTTGACGATGTTGTTAATTCAGGATCAATTACCTGGTTCTCTTGGCTCTCGTTGACACTTGTAGACATAATTATTAAAGCGCAATTGCCTAAATGTCTCAGTAGATACCGATTTTTCGTAAATTTTGCAAGATCTCAAAAAATGGCGTCCTGTCTAACCGGAAACGGAAACTGTTTACAGTTGTCATACTTACTTAATTGATCATCTTTTTTATCACTTAAGAAAATGATTTGAGCGTATCCAATATTTGGCAAAACAAAACTTTATTATTATAGCCGCATATATCATAGATACAACATAAAGGGGAAAAAGTAAATAAATAAAAAAAATAATGAGGCGAAATCAGACAAATCTTATATTTTTCAGGTATCTTAGTTTAAAAATAGCTAACTGTGCGGCGTAGCTCAGGTAGAAAGTACATGTTTGTTATGACGATTGTGGCGTTATGGTACATTTTTCAGGCAGGTGTAGGACATCAATAAACAGTATTGTGCGATATTTGTTCAGGTAACATCAGTTTATTGAGATGTTTAATGAAAATATTTTTGGTCCAAACTGTCGGATACCATCTTTAAAGCTAAAAAATGTATTAACTTATTTGTAAGCTGCTGAGGTCCAGGTTTTAAATAAAACACTTGAGCCAATTTTAAAGTTTTTACACTGCATGTGCCATGGAATGAAACACAACGTGTCAGTAAAGTAATATGCAAAATGATGATTGGATATATAAATTGGCCCGACTTTTTTGTCCTTATTATTCTATAGAAGATGAATTGGAGCGCTGGGTTCTTATGCTTTAACCGTTTTAAAAATTCTTTGACAAAATAAATGTTAACATTTATTTTAATGTATGAAAGAAATAAGCAAAGACATGTAACAAACTCATATTTTTACCCTGGTGTGTTTTAGTTTTGAAAGTAACTATCGATAAATTTATACAGAATATCGAAAAATACATGTTCCATAAATTGGAACACTCGGATCTTATTGATAAACCCGTCTGCACTAATTCTTTACAATTGTTAATAGTTTTACGTCAACCATTTTGTGTAGTTTCTCAAATCGAAATAATACAAAATTCTTTTCTTAACACTATGTGGACATAATTGTTCGATGACGTCACTACATTCGTCATAAAATATCAGCGCTTGGACATTTTGTATTCAAATAGATCGTTTTTCTTTTCATTGCTTGCATTTGAGAAACTCGTCAGGAAGAGCGAGGATAGAGCTCTGTAAAACCTGTTTAAGCACCCAGTCGGTCCATATTGCCGACTGACCGTTCCAAGGCGGTAACTGTCGGGTTTGCTATTTTCGTTAAATGACTCATCACAAATTTGTTCTTACTTTTCGCTTGTCTTGCATGTGAAATACCTTTGTTCTGTGCCTTTTCGGAGTTTGGTATATGTTGCAATGCTCATAGGACTTTGTCATATATTCTTATTATTGTAGGATCTGTAAACTTGTTCCGAACGTTCAAACATTTGGATAAAAAATGATCCGAACATTCGAATGCTGCAATAAGTGAATTTAGCCATCTCTAGTTTAATGTTTAAAAAATCGTGTTAACCCTGTGTTTTTTTACTATTACTTAACCAACGCGTAGGGAGTCTTAAAATTCGTACTATAGTTACTATACGTGGTATGACTTGAAGTGATAGGAAGTCTAAAGCATCCGCATAAAAGCATAAAAAGTAGAACCCTAAAGTTTAATCCTAACAAAACTTGAATACTGAGAAAATAAAATTATTTGTGCAGAAGTGTGTTATAAATAGTTCAGTCTGTTCAAGTGTAGAACAACACAACACTGGTTGTTGCTATATTTGCTGAGTTTTCATTGCACGATGCGCCACCAAAAGACTTTTTATTGATTTATAAAGAAGACCAAAATTAACAAGACAGCACATTTTCAAGATATTGAAGAGATTAATGTCGAATTAGTGTAGTCATGCAAGTCTCACGTTTATTTTCAAATCCCAAACCTATGACGTCACACCATAGGTACGTCCACACCCAATTATAAATATCGGGTCGTCGTTTTCAAGGACGCAAAAAATTGCAAGGAATGAAAAAAGCTCCAGTGCCCTCGGCGCATTGATTATATGTAGTGTGATTGTCTTCATCATTTATTATAATCAGTTTTGTATACATTGCAAACTTAAGTAAATTAAAACGGCGTGATTGCATGAAATTAAAATAATTTAAAACGGTTTTGCAGACAACAAGCTCTCGAGCTCCTTTGTCTATATTTACTGAGGCAATGCTCGCATGTTCCACTTGCTGTTTCCTTGCGTAGGTTCTCTGTGGCTTGGTTTCAGGTCTCAATTATTGTGAATATTCTGTAATTTTTTATTGAGACAAGGTTTCACCTCTACCTTTTTCTCTCCTCCCCGGCCCTTGCATCTCTGCACGCGTTGCTTATTTTGAATATTGATGCATATAGACAGTATTAATTATACATTTTTATTAATACATTTTTATTAAAGATTACAATACCTCGGATCATAATTACATTTGTAACCCTACCATTTATGTGATGTCTGTCTTAAAGAATGGCGTATATAGAAATACAAAAATTATAGCTAACATGACCATTGCGTTGGCTGAAATTTTCAAAAGCCCTATCTTATCAGAAGGCGTCTTATTATTACATGTTATATATTACAATCTGCGGTACTATTTTCTTGCGAAACCGAAAATAAGTCCAGATCCTGTCACTATTGCAACATACAAGTACATTTAAATTTGAAAAAGGCACTAGACAGAGGTAGATACATGCTAGTTGAATGTAAAATTGATAGAAACAAGAGACATAATTTCAATATTATCTATGCAGACAAACATGTGTGGTCTTATTTTTACCTAATGGCTTACTTTATATGCCACGTGACCTAGATTCGAACTAGATTTCATGTAGACAAAAGATTCTGGTCAAGTTTTGTAAAAAATTGCTCAAAACTGCCGAGCTACAGCCACTGGCAATAATGTTTTCCTTCTAGTAGCGATAAACCGTATACACATACAACAGCACCATTCATTGCAACGCAACTTGTATAAACATGCGACTAACTACATGACGTTAAATGTTAGATAAAATAACAATAACCATACAGTCTGACACACGGGGATGTTTATTTGTTTTCTATAATGGCGGTACCCATATACGCTTTAAACATGTAAAACTCTTTAAAGGGCATTTTGTATGAGTTTAAGTTGTGTGTGTTTTTTAAACAAAATATTATTCTACGGTTCTCAAAAGTGTTGGAGACACTGCGCTTATTTTGGGGGTAAAAGTAACCGATTGGTTGATAGTTTTGTCACTATATGATGCTTTTTGCTGTAGTTTGTTCTGTTGGTTAGCTGTATAAACAATTAAAGGTTTGTAATTTTGGGTGTATTCAAATGTATATTGATCATGATTGCTGTTAATGATATCACCAATACAGTTTCACATTCCATATTTACGTTGTTTACTGATGTGTCTTATAAAACTTTCATCCGAAGTATCCTTAATCAGGGTAACCCTAAAACAGAACTGCTCTCTTTACCTTATGAAGTGTGAACAACACAACACTACCCTATTCCAAAATTTAGTGTTCCTAAACAAGGTATTATGAACAAAGCGGTATATACCACCTTTTTTAGAGAGATTACGGCACCTCTGATCAATAAATCATGTGGCTGATGAGTGGAAACAGAACAGAACAGAACAATGTTTATTAGCATAGAACTTACATGTTCATAGCCACAAACAGTAAACATAATATAAGTGCATGAAGAGTGTGGTTCATAAAATATGATTAACAAGAGAAGTAAGCTGTTGAGATTTCGTAAAGTGTCATTTTGTTTTTAAGACAAGTTAAATATACTAAACTTTTGGGTATTTATACAATCGAATTTCTCAGTTTATATGCGTTATTGATAAATTTTGCTAAATTGTTTAGACAGTTTGTATTACATGATGACATTATGGTTTTGAATTTCGTCAGGGTAGGCCAGTTACAGTAATATCTAGGTAAAAAAATCTTCGTAGGTTATTGTATTTTGGACAAACTAACAAAACTGGTACTGTGTTTCTACTACAGTCATGTTACAGTTTTGACATATTCGATCATTTCTTGGTATGTTATGATGTCTCCCGGTTTCTATAGCTAAATCATGTGATGAAAGACGAAATTTGGAAAGACTGATTCGATACTTGTTAACGTGTATGCTGTTCAAGTAGTGTTCCATTTTAAATTCTTGTTTGTATTTCCTGTATGATTCAAGCCTATTTGAGTTGGTTACGTTGTCGTGCCATGTTTGAGTAAATTGATCAATAAGTCTTTGTTTTATTATAAGGATATGTCTTCTGTTTATGTTGTTTTGGTTAATCTATATATCTGTCATTCCTAGTTCTTGCAATAAAGATTTAACACTTGAAGCCCAATTCAAACCATTATAGTGTTTATTATTATCAGCGTCGCTGCGTAGAAGATTATACGTACTTTTTATTAATGAGTTATTTTCTCCTCGTATAATTTTAAACCAATATTTAAGGAGCACCATTTTCCTTCTTATAATTATAGGATATCTGCCAGTTTCTCCGTATAGTCCATGAAGATTTGTATTTTTCTTAACACATAACGCCTTACGCAAAAATTTACAGTGTATTTGTTCAATCTTTTTACAATTAAAATAACCATAGTTATCAGCTCCATAGTTAAGTATTGATGCTACCAAACTATCAAATAATACACATTTGTCTTTAGTTGACATTTCAACTTGGTTAAATACTATAAACAGATTATGTATGGCATATAACGCTTTATCGGCTATGGATTTTTCAGTTCTGGTCCATTTGCCATTTTTAAATAAGGTTATTCCGAGGTATTTAAAATTTGTAACTACATCTAATATGTTGTTGTTTAGTCTGAAATCATATTTTGTTTGCCTTCCGTTTTCAAAAATCATTATTTTTGTCTTTTTAGTATTAACTTTTAAGTTCCAAGTATAACAGTACCGCTCTAAGTCATTTAATAGGGACTGGAGAGCTTGTGGTGTATGGGCAAAAAGGACAGCGTCGTCCGCAAACAACAATATAAATAACTTTTGCTGATTACTATTAAATAGATCATCTATATTTTGATTGAAACTTGATAAAATATCACTTATAAAAAATAAAAATAGTAAACTGGAGCATTGTTCACCTTGTTTTAGTCCAATATTTGATACAGAAAAAATCGGTTAGTTCCGAATTGCATCTAAGATATGCCTTTACATTGCTATACATACTTTTTATCAATGTGACGAACTTAGAGCTAACGTTATTCTTTATGAGATTATGAAAAAGGAAGCTACGGTTTATTTTATCGTAACATTTCTCAAAGTCCACAAAGGCACAGTATAGTTTCTTTTTCTTTGATAGGGAGTTTGCAATTATAAAATGTAAGACGAAAATGCAATCTATTGGTGATTTACCTTTTTGGAAACCAAACTGATTTTCAATTATTTTATTATGCTTAGAACTCCATTTCGTTAATCTATTTAATATAATTTGTGAATATATTTTTGCAATATACTTATAAGAGTAATTCCCCTATAGTTTTTAAAATCCTCATTGTCACCGCCTTTGAAAATAGGGGAGATAATTCCTTCACCAAAACGTTCTGGGTACTCTCCCTTAGTGAGTATTCTATTAAACAGGCGCAACAGAAATGGCGACAATTCATCAAAAGCATATAAACAATAATGAATGAACAATTGAAACGATTTAGTTCATGATTTGTACTGTCTAACAATTCAGGTAATGTCCCAAATCGTCTTTTAGACCAGAGTTAAAGTGTATGCAGATATTAAACCGAAATTTCCAAAATAGGTTAAATATGTTTACATACATTTGATATAGGCAAATTGTCGGTTACCACCTTTAGGTAAAGCTCTAGGTAAAGCTTAACATCTAAGTTTTACGTGCCATTTAAGTTGTTTTAAGGGTTGTCGTGATGGTGGTTAAATCATGCGACTTGAATTTATTCCAGTTACTCTTACAAGTCATCCCACATGCACGAATTAGTTCAATGACATTTTTACGAAAGAGTGAATAGACTTCTTATATATGTAAATGTGTTAAGGTTTAATGGAGAAGACCCGAGAGGCCGCACAAAATGACCTTTGACTATTCCCAGGTCAGTTGTGATTAATAAATATTAGATATGGGAACATTGAGGCTTTTTATATAACATATGAACATTCAATAATGTATTATACACAGAACAAATAGCTACAAAGTGTTTATCGGCTCTAAATACAGTAATATTTAAGGTATTAGATGTGTAATACTGATAGTGACTAAATCGAATCCTGACAAAATATATATCACATTATTTAGCATTGTATTCTGTATTATTTTCTAAATGTTAACAACTTTTCATCTCAGCTAACTTAAGTTTTGCGAATTTTTATGTGCTAGGTCGACGTTCTCAAATCTGAACTTTAAATAATCTCATACATATCAAAATTTGGATATATAAAAAATAAAGAAAACACAGTAATGTCATTTGTTTTCTGCAATTTTATTAGAGTATACTTTTCTAAATAAAAAAATACTCCAAATACATGTGAAAAACACACTTCTTTCTTTCTTTCTTTACTTTAATTAAGCTTTGTTGACGAATCTTCCTCGCTGACCGCGATTCCTTGTCGCCATTTTGGAGTTAAGTAATTGACGCGATTTCATTGGATAAAATTGGAAAACTACATTCGGGTGATTTTATTCTCGGAAGGCCGAGTGTTGACGTAAATAATCGAACATGTAACATCGTAAAACGCTAAATGCCGACATTGCACGAATATTCGTGAGATTGATTACACATAGGTGCGATGCTTATACATCGGGACGAACTATACCGCTTTATAACCATGATAAACCGCCAAATAAGTATCGTTTTACATTTATTTTGGCAACAGATTCAAAATTATCTTTCACGAATAATTTTATTCAATTGGTTGCGTTGTCCAACCCGCTAATTCTTAACAGTCAATCCGTTTCATGTAGCACTATATTGTGCATCCGCAGACTTGCATAATCATTCCAGTTCTTCTTCTCAGTGCTGGCTCCCTTATCACTTTTTTCGCGTGCGATTTATTGGCGAGCGTCTGGGTAAGGCAGTTTATCTGTTTCGGGGAGACTTTCATTTTGAACCCCTCTGTTTGCAACATTGTAAGAAAATGTATTATCGTTCTTTTAATAATCTTGACTGCGACTTGACCGTTAATGTTTTTGCCATGTTTTGTTTATGTTTGCTGCGATTAGGCCTTTGCCATTTGTGAATATTTGGCAGAGTTTAGGTTCAGCTGTCTATGTCTAGCTATTCCTTGGAGCCAGTAATGCAAGGTGGAACGATAACTCTCTGTGAACCAGTTGCTGGCAAACGCTGTAGCTACCAGCATGTGAACGTCATGCTCGTACTCGGACCCACATCGGGAAAACTTGTCATAGCAGCGACGAACAGCACTAAATATCTTATCCCTGTCAATGTAGGACGGCTTCTTGAGAAGGAAACGTGCAATTAAGAAGGACAGTTTGGCAATGCTTTGAGGAGTATACCCGTATTCGTAATCAGGATCGAAATCACTACTAAAGTCCAGAAGTGCACGCCGTTTCTGTGCCAGTTCTTCTTTTGTCTTGCGAAATTCCCGTTCCATGACACGGTTCTTGGATTCTGCTATTTGCAAATCTCGTTTTAAAGTTTTTACTTGGAATTCTAAGGTAGCAATCTTTGATATCAATTCTGATAAGTCAATAGAAGTCCATGAATGACTGAAACGAATTTTACTAAATCTCTGACTGGTTGTGTTGTCGTCGTCTTCGTCGTCCTCTCTGACAGAATTTGCTATTCCTTCACACCGAATCTGGTGGGTTGCTAGTTCAAACTTGTTGACCGTGTTGTCGCAACCAGCACAGCGGATTGGCGCATACCCGCATGTCTCGAGATGGGAGGCCAGTCGGTCTAGCTTGACCACCACCTTACAGCCTCTCTGACTGTGGTCGCAGCAAACGTCGAGGCCGAGGATGAGGCTTCGCAAAGCCAGCACCGGCTTAAGGTGGTTTACACTAACGTGGCTTCGGCACTCCGGGCAGGTATCGGTGGCTGGGCGGCTCAACCATGTGGTGATGCACTCTAGACAGAACGTGTGACCACACGGGGTCAACACAGCGTCCGCCAGCACCGAGCTGCACACGCTGCATACCAGATTTGGATCCACGGGAAGATGGAATCGCTGTACGTTGTAACCCATTTTGAACAGTCACAGACCAGTCAGAAGAAAGTGTCGCGCAATCCGGAAACGCAAGTAAGTCTTGTCGATTTTTAGCTACACTTTGTCTGAAAATGGTGAATATACACGAATGTCCTCTAATAATGTAACGATAGGGCTGTTTATTATGCTCACCTTCCTAGGTACAGCACGGGTTTAGTAGTCTTCTTTTTATAGACATCAATAAATATAAGTATCCGCGTCTAGCACTACATGCATGGATGCTATACAGTTGTACATTCAGATCATCGAATCATTGATAAAACGTTGTATAAATATTTAACATTTAACAAAATGACAAGTGCAGTTTGGTAACAATAAACATAACTTATTTCTTGCTACTCCGCACGAGAGGTTTCTTTGTTACATCATATCTTTCATAATATGACAGTCATCGGAAGCATCGTTTTGTTTTTTGTGGACTTGTCTCTTTTCAGTGGCGTCACCATCTCATACCAGGAACACGCGCATGTCTTCAAAGATCATGATGCTTTTCGAGTTCAATTCCACCATCCTATGTTGTGTTTATCAGTCGTCTAATATAATATAATCTAGCTACATTCACCAACGCGTGTATATATACATGTATGCATGTGGAAATGATTACATTTGAATTGGATAAGCGATTAGTATTTTCAATAATACAGAATGTATCTGTCTCACTTATTTTCTTTCTAAGTCTTACTATCTAAATACATTCAAAAACAAATACTCGTAACCAATTTAAACCAGTTAACATTCAGTCACACAAAGAAATGCTTCCCTTTACGTTGTTTATTCTTTGTTCAGCGTTGTTTGTTCAAGTTGACGTTGGAGGTAATCCCGACAGTTTCGATAAATCCACTGATTGCTTCAAATGAACTATCTTCATTTAATATAATAGAGTACAACACAGCCAGTTTATTAATTGTTGTATAAATATTTGACTTTTGCATACGGGAACTCGCGTTCTCAACAAAAAGCTTCACAGTATAGGTCTACACATGGAGTGCATTTATTGTCACCTCATTTACAAAAGCAACCAAGTTATGCCCAAGTTATGTCCAGTCTTTGTCACACCCCTTGTTTGTCTTGTCAAAGCAAATAAAGTCCCATAGTCAGCTTTTGTGGGCTAAGCGAGTTATCTTTATGATGATTTACCCTCAAATTAATGGCGATTTTACTGGCCTCACGACAAGTGTGAAACCTTTATCTTACTTCATTCCATGTTTTCTTTAACGTCCCAATGAATTTATCCCGTTGTACTGGATTGTTGTTTTCTGCACCAAAGGTGTGATTTGCATTCACTTAAGACGAATTTCAGAAGTGATGAAATATTAGTTGTAGCAGTGTTAAAATCCACAGAACACATAGAACTGGTATTACCTTCTTCTTCTTCTTCCGATTAAGGAACCTATTGTGAATTTGAACGCCTGTTTTCGCTGCTACGGTACAGACAGCTGCACTGCAGTCGTCGACCAACAGACTGTTCTCAGCATCAATGATCAGTGGGAAGATATCCATTTACCGGTACTAGAACCACTCAGAACATCTCGCTTGTTTCCCAGAAATTAAATGTCCGGAATGTTCCGAAGAGTTACGAATGCAATAACGAATATGCTCGAACATCTTCGTAATTCCGATAATTTTCGGAACCATGGTACTCATATACAAAAATAAAACATTTAATTTGCCGAAGCTGTTGCAATCCAGCCTACGTTGTTGCCCGATTGTGAATTCGGGAGAGCTGTTCGCTACAGGTGCGGTATCGTTCCTGTCAGGTATGTCCGATAAATCGATCATGCATGGACGATAACAGAACAGCGTCGAACAGGTCATCATTCATTAGTCCAGGTCCATGATTAATGCGCTCTGTTACTAAGAGAGGGAAGTATGTTATTAATATGCATAGGCATGAAAGGTCGGTCGCTCTTCCGTGATACATATACAGGATAAATTGAAGTATTGTTTATTATAAAGTACTAGTACAAAATTTAATTATTCTGCTTGATCCTGCGTGCTGAATAACTAAAAGCAATTATGAATACAGAGACAGATGTGTGATTGTGGGATCAATGGGCGTCTTATCATGTATGATATAAAAAACTATATGACGCGACGTCGTAAGTTGGAGCTATAAAGCGTAACGTCAAAATTTCGACGTTTTTGACGTCCCGAGTCTAAATAACGTATCAACACAGCCTATTTTTGTTTTTGTTTTAATTTACATCATAAATACACGTGACAATAACATAATGAGTACACAAAACGAATAATTGGACAATCTGCTAATAAAGTAATAAGAAAAGGTTTGTCCGCTTATATTTGGTACCTAAGCGGTCACTTGTTATGATAAGTTTGGTGGCAAAATGTCAAAAATATGTATCTTTATGTGAAGTGTACTCAATAATTTTAATATTTTATTTGCTTAACTGTCTTAATTAATACACTCTAAATGTCTATTTCAGATACAATTTCCAATATTTTTAAATGCTCGTCTTCTGGCATCGTGAATGATATCTTTGACTTAACGTTCGTCTCCACAATGTACACAACTGACATAGAAGGGACCAGTGCCATGTGCTTTTTTATCATTTTGTGTTTGAGAGGGTTTTCCTTTAAATGTTCATAATAAAACCCCTTTATCACCGACGTGCCGCATTGCCAAGTTATTCCCCAGTTATCTGTTGTTTCCTTCTCCAGGGTGTATGAGGGTGAATCGGCACACACTAAGTAATATTCGTAGTCATTGTCCTGACAAAACACTGCAAATACCGACCCTCTTGTAATTAAACTAGCCATTGGGATATTTTCTTCTGCGGCAGTACTAAGATCTGGTTCACATCCTACATGTAGGTTGGAATTAGTTTTTTCTGTTTTACCGATAATGTCACTGAATTTACAATTTTCTGTACACCCAACAAAACAGGCGTCACATTCGTAACAGGACAGTGAACGGGTACGTAGAATTGCGTTTTCACCTTTATGCGCTACGACTTGATGTGTTGACCGTATGCCTGTTATTGGCTTATAGTTATGTTCATTCTGTCTATCAACATTTTCGCAGTAGCGAAAATGCCTTTTCTGAACTTTGTTTGATTTTGTTTCCCGTAGGGTGTTGTTTGCAAATTCAAAAAGATCTTTGGCATTTTGAATTACCACGGTGCCACGTAGAATGGCGAGATCTGCTTGTCGCTTCACGAACCCGCCCGCGGCGTCCTGAGGTCCCTTAGAGTGGCTCGTCTCGTAAAAATTCCTGACAATTGTTTCATAGCCAAACTCATCACAACATCGATGCAGATCGCCATAGCAATTTCTATTTTTGTACTGGGCCGCGCACCCATCACAAAACTCGTGCATAACTCTGCAAGTGTATGCAATGGAGCGTAGATAGTCAGCAACTTCTTTTTGCACTTGGTGTGTAAAGTGCCGATCGTGCTGTTCGTCGGGTGAGATGACAAAAAGTTGTTCGCATACAATTTCTGGGTTTTCAGGAGTACTCTGCTTGCCATCAAATTCTAAAATAGCGTGTCTGTAGATAAGTGTAACGTGAAGAGACACTTCCGTTTTTTGAAAGTAGCTTGATTGCAGTTCTACCTTTTCGCTGCATTGATAGTTTTCAGAGTAGTCATGCACTGTTACACAGTGGTCTGTCGGGAGGTTTTCTACCAGATTATTGAACTGTTGATGCTGCCATTTTGCTCTAAAGTTGTGTGATGGGAATGACTGTAACAGTTTAATCAAGTGACGAAACATATCCCCGGGCTTTGTCGTCCGCTTTGTCAGTAACAACTTGCGTACACTACCACGTTTTGTCTGAACATTTTTATATTCATAGGCTTCCCAGGTAACAGATGGTGCACCTTGTTGTGTAGATAATTCACTTTCCTGAAACAAACTGTCCGGTATGCCACACTTACTACACTGTCTATCGAGACAAGTTTTCTGGAAGTAGCCATTGCCGTCTGGTTCGCACAAGGTGTCACGGGACATATCGTACATATTGTCATATATTGTATGATTGTCTGAGTGGGCGAGTTTCTTGCGGAAGTCCATGCATGTTTTAAACACAGTTTTTATTTCCAGGTGATACCTACAACAACAGGTCACACGATCTTTTACTCTGGCCTCTCGAACAAAATAGGGTTTACAGCGTTCAAACGTACTCTGTGAAATGTTAATATCTGGGTATTTCTCTTTAAAGTCATGGAAAGCTTCAGTGTGAGTTTTTCTTAGCACGTACACGGCATGGCTAGAGTAATGCTTTACGCCAATTCTCACGCGTTTCACGTCGTTCTTATTTCCCGTTGGGTGTGCTATGTCAGCAGAGTACCAAAAGTCGTATATTTTTTTCTTTATTTCGTCACTGACTGAAGACTTTCTAGATTTTCTTAGTGTGTACTTAAAACAAGAACTATCCGTTTTGGACACGCGCGTTCTGATCCGATGTCCCTTTGAAACTGTTCTAGCTGGCAGGCACAACTTTTTAGCTAGCTTTAATTTGCATTTATTTTGTGCAACTGTTTCGCCACAAACAGATGACATTATGCTGTTGACCTCTATCCGGAACTCGTCAGACCGTTTCTTTTTCTTCTCCGTGAGTGCGTCCCGCAGGTCCGTCATTACGGCCTCAGCAAGTTTGATGTCCTTTGTTTCTTCTGGCGATGCAACCAATCTGGACTTTTGAAGTGATTTTACCGCTGGTGATGTAGAACATTGTAAATACGCAGCAACAGTTGCTGCCCGCTTCGACGGGCTTTTCGGGAGTGACTTTTTTAATTTTTTCAATGCTCTGGATTTGTTCTGTCTATTTGGAAATTTTGCGATTTCATTATTGATGTTTTCAGAACATTTCTTCAGACGCCAGCGTCGTTGATACTCGTTAGATTTTCTTTTCCCCCCATCTTTGGATTCCTTTTTACGTTGTCTGTACAGTCTCTTCCTCTCTGCCTCATTCGATGTGGAGTATTCTGAAAAAAACATAGCATACGATGGCAAAACGATGTCAAAATATTACTTTTATTTATCATGTACGTAGTTATAGTAAGCATACGCACAATTTTGAAGTGAGCATGCGGTAAACCTGCACGAGCGCATGTTATAAGAAATACAAGCGTACGTACTATTAATACGCGTGGTCATGATAACACATTTGTCATTCGTAAACGTGTACTAACGGGAAATAATTAAGGCATGCGCATGTGATTATTTATGCATGTTCTGTTTAACAAAAAATAAATGTTTATCTTGTGTGCAAGCATTATTTATTACTGAAAAGGAGGGACCGGGAAAATATTCATCTCGTGTGCCCACGCGATACGTACACGTGCGCACGTGTTGCTTTCACGCGAAGGTGTCCATTTTACGTGCGCACATATCACATATTACGTGTGCATGCGTAAACGTTTGTTTGCGCACGATTTACATGTTACATGTGCACGTGTTATCTATTACAAGCGCGCCTGTTATTTCTTACTTTTACTTGCACACCTATTTTTACGTGCGCAGGTGTTAATTAACGTTTACGAGCGTACATTTATTTGTCTATAATCTCATAACAATAATTATTGCATTTGTTTTTAAAAAATGGTAATTGTGTTCTTATTTAGTTAAGTTAAAATAATATCCTCAAGAATGACAATAAGATATATATATATTTATGATTTTAAATGTTGAAAAATACCTTTCCCGTGCGTTCTTGATCTAATCTGTGCCTCCCATGATGCCTTGGACCAGTTTGCCTTCTGTTGTCGTCGCTTCTTCTGTTTGCGTTGAAAAAGTTGCTTTATTCTATCGTTTTCTGAACCTGTGAGCAAATAAAACAAAAAATATTACATTAAATACTAATGTGATTGGCGTAAAATGCACGGGAAACACCGAAAACATAGGCCGAACGTTAACTGTAAGCACTGACGTCGTCGGCGATCATTCCATCGACAATGGGACTTTTTCTATAGACACAGTATTTTCTAAATAACTCCGTCATTTTTCATGTTATTAAAAAGCTAGACACATCATCTTGTTTATGAAAAAATATACATTCTGAAAATATAATTATTTTTTACATTTGTCTTTCGGCAAACATACACAATTAAGTTTAAAATACATTTTATTTTGCATGGTAACCAAGACCTGTTTATGGGACATTTTCTATAGACAACGGAAAACACAAATGTCTTTTTCCATTTCGACCGTATCTGCTAAAAGAATATAGAAACAGAATAAGCATAAAACATACATTTTTCTGTTGTAAATATATGGAAATGCGTCATGTAATAAGGGATTTATATGAAAATAAAAGTCCTTACCCATGTTTGAAAGTGGCGGTTTTTTAAATCTCTACAGGGTCATCGCTGTGGTAATGGCAGCCCTACAACGGTTACTGTACGCGCCATCTTGTTTTTTTCTGTCATACACCGGAAGTACGTTGCAGACGTCATTTGCACGGCTAATTTGCACAACGTTTGGCGCGCTATTATTGCAGCGCTGGCCATGTTATAAGATGCTAACATAATTTTGTGTTACATCTCTACAACGTTTATTCTGCCGATTAAAATTATTTGATTTGCTGTTACATTGTCAAGCGTTCATAAAGAATCATACTGTTTGCGTAATTATATAGAGGACAACATTTTCTTTCAATTGATTATAATTTGTTATAGTCTGTTGGGTTTTAACTGCTGCATCAGATCTCTAAATGCGACATAGTGGGTAAAATTGCAACTAGCTCCAACTTACGACGTCGCGTGTATGGCATAATTTGAGTTCTAATATTATTTTGAAAAAAAAAGTATTAAAAAAATAATAAATAAATAAAAACATCATCATCATCATCAATAGCAACATCATCATCAACAACAAAATGGTTATACGATATTCAATGTTTTGAAGCTGTGTCTGTAAGTCTGTCGACACAGTAGAGGAAACATTTACCTCTTGGCCAAAATGACACTGAAGTTCTTTCAATATCCATCGCAACATGAACGCCTTTTTCTAAGACATCTGTGAATGCTTAAATAACTGAGTTGCTTCCACTATGATTCACCAATGGGTAAGGATGAAACAGTCAGTAAGGCAACCTTCGTTTGCAATATAAAGACAGTTCTGCACGTAACGTATAAAATGTAGATGATTTCCTCTGTAAAACACTGTAAGAAGAATTTAGGGTCCAAGTACTAGAAATTTTAGATATTTATTTTAAAGACGTCTTATCTTATTGATAGGTCGATACTTTATCTTATTACCTTAATTAACAGTTTAACATTGTAAAGGATGATTCTTACTTTGTGCCTGAACATATAGCCTGGGATAGCCAGCAGAATATCCCAGACAACAGACGGCATGCCATATGGACAGGTAGAAGACACGTTAATAAATAATTAGTCTCTAGTGGTACCGTGTGTGGCTGTGTGCATTGCCCATTATACCAGCCCTACCCAAGGGGAACCTCGGAATATCTATTGGAGGGGCGAGATTGTTTTCAAATGTTAATTAATGCAAACGCAGTATGTGTAATGGTCTTTTGATGTGAATAATACTTGTCGAATTATTACAAATCTTTCAGTAAACATATTAAGTACACGTTAAAATAAACAAAACAAAAAGAACAGAAATACACGACGAAAGAGATTTTTACACACGTGTATACACCCACAGCTATATGGGCGCAAGTCCTGCTCTTTCGTAAAGTTACTGACTTCTAGAATTTCGGAGGTTCGTTTTGGCCTGTATATGGACCAAACTTAATACTATTTTACTAGTTTATTATATGTTTTATTTATATTTCATGAGAGGTCTTGGAAATTGTTTTACCATAGTTACAATACAATCAATTACACTAGGGGCCAGCGTAGATCTGGTCTGTAAGCGAACTGTTAGAAAGACTGGTTGCTGACTTGTCTCATTTGAAAAGTAACCTCGTCCCAAGCCCCACACATGTACACACACTTTTTCTTACAAGAAAGCAAAACACAGTTTGAGTCGCCGTGTCACCTACGTCACCTACAGACTTATAAATGAAATCAGGTGAGGCATTTCTGTGATATTGATCAGCCTGCAAAACAGTTGTTTCATTGACTACTTGTGGTCGTATCTCACCGGAGTGGCAGGCAGACAGATAACGATTTAATGTCTTTAGCCATTAAACGGATCATTACGGCAGTCAGCACGCAAGAATAAATAGCAGCACTTCATTATTTTAGCTTGCAAGTATACACAACGTAAGGGGTGTTTGAATTACCAATAGCAAGGGACAATAACTACACATTGAACCGCAGTAACCTGTTAAAAATCAAATCAAACAACTAGCACGTGATTTTTTAAACTCGATTAAAATAACTTTAAATATTTAAACGTATCCCTAATAAATAGATTTTATTCATACACATCGCATGCAGTTTAAGTGAGTGTATGGACAGAAGCCCACTACAAGCTCTGCATCATTTAAAATAGTAAGAATGTGGTGGTATTGTTGGTAGAGAGGACTAACTTAAAGTTAGTGAAGACCATCAACCACACATAGCAAACCATAATAACAGGTAAAGATATAAAGATGGTATCCAACAGTTTGCCTATATTTAATACATGTAACAATATCTTACTCGTGTTTCGTGCATAACTGCTGCATAAACTTATACATTTGTTTAGTAAACACTGTTTATAACATATCCTCAATTGATACACGGTACAAATCGTGAAATACATCCCTTTTAATTTCCATAATTTCCAAATCTATAAAAATCACTATGAGCATTTCAGCTAATCTTAGACTGTGCAGCGTGGCTCGGATAGGAAAAACCTTTTTGTTATGACAAATGTGGTTGCATTTCAATGGATCTTTCCAAATAACAATCATTTATTTGGTTACATGAGAGAAAAAAATGGTCCAAACTTTCTGGTACTACCTTTAAAGTACATATTTATTTATATATTTTACATCAGGATGACAGGTAGGTAGACAAAACCAAATAATAAACATGTATTTTCTGTAATATATTTGATGATGAATGCCATTTTGTGTATTTGTAGCGATTACTGATTACATAAATAAATATACTTCAAAGTATTTTTGAAAAGAAGTAACTCTTTGTGATTGAAAAAAAGTTCACAATAAAAATTTTGTCTTTGTTTATATGCCATTAATTAAAAGAGATGACTCATTAAAATGCGTATGAATATCAGATTTTTCATTGAACACTAAAGTCCTGTTTTTTATAAGGGGACACATTGGACTTGTATTAAAAGATAATGTTTGTATTAATTGTTAGCAGGTGTACACTACAAGTGCATTTTTAAATGCACGTGTATCAACTTCATCATTCTTCTTGTCTATAACCAAATGTTATAATATATCCAATAATTATTAAACTAACGGAATAATTAAGTATTTTTGACAAATAATTCTTCTTAATATGAAGAAAGACGGATGAAATATCAACACTAGTGTTATATCCATCGACGAAATGCCACTTACATATACTGTTAATATCGTGTGGTTTTTTGTGTGTTACTTTGTCAAGTGTAATTTTGTCAGTTTACTATTTTTGTTCGCGACCCGCTGGAGCGCGACGCCTATATTTGGAATGCTCACTGAAATTTGCACACGAAGTAAGTCTATTTTGCGGACTTCTATATCCCAGTTAAAATGTGTGTCCTTTTCCGGCAAATGACGTTTTTTTTTATTATTATTTATTTGTATGTATTTTATATTTTCTTTTGTGTTAGTGTGACTTTCGAACAAACATGGCAGAAAAAGAGAGATTTTAATTTATTTCTTTTTGTCATGAAAATGTCTAAACCGTAACGTAATTGTACATGGATTCTCAGTACGCCTTTATACTCATACTTACGTAAGTAGCTAGGAATGCTTTGTTACAAACCGTTTTGAAACAAAAACCCGTTTTTAAATAATTACTTCAAACGGGGTTTTTTTCCAAAACGGTTGTAATTATCAATCGTTTTTAGAATAACTCTTTTTGAAATAAACACTTTTAAAATGGCCCAAATTACTTTTGATGCATTTGTCGGTGTTGTGGATTATTATAAATATGATTTTAACCAAAACTGACTGCCGAAATGGATTTGTCAGCAAGTTACCAACAGAAAATATTTTTGTTTGTTTTTTCGTCATTTGCACGTCGGAAAACAGATACGATATATATGACAAAAATAACCCAAAGAAAACAGAAATATAGATTTGAAAGTCCAAAATGGGCTTATCAGCAATTTGAAAATGGTCTGAAAAAGACAGTTTCTCACATTTTAAGGTCGTTGACCGTATATACATGATAAACTTACATTGCTCACTAGGCGAAAAATTAAACGATTTCAGTCTTTGGAGTAATTACTTCAAAGCGGGTGTTTTGTTTCAAAACGGGTTGTAACGTCCAACCACTTTTGAAATAACCTGTTTTGAAATAAACCTTTAAAAGTGTTTTAAAGTGGCTAAAATCACCTTTGGGTGCATTTGTAGGTGTTATGGATCATTATACATATGTTTTGAACAAAAACTATTTCTGCATGAAAGCCGAAATGGGTTTATCACTGTTGAAACGCTATGTTTTTTTTATTCACCTGTACTGATTGACCAGATGGTCTTTTGTACTTGTTTGTCTATCTTTTTTTTATCTGTCTTTAAAATCGAACTTAATTAGGAAGTGGTCTACTTGGCCATGCTTTTATCTACCTAAGATGGCAAGGATTAAAATTAACGCAGACTGATGGCACGCACCAATACAACTGACCCAAGAGAAAGTGTCCCTCAGATGTAATCAGCTAATAAATTCGGTCGTGACAAAGTTTCGTGCTCCATTTGCACTTACCGACGATCCAAAGACGCAACATTTGTTTAATTATCTAAAATCAATACACGTCAGTTCGGTCAGTTTTGGGCATCGACTTACACTCACTTTTGCCGAAGATTTCATTTAACCCACGCGTAAATGATACACTATATGCCGCAGACATAACCGAGGCCTTCCGTATTTTGGCCGATTGAACCCTCGGCTTAAATATCATACACTATTCAGCAAAACCATATGCGCAGAATGAGTAACCCGGTGAGCACAAACCTTACAGAGAACGGGTTAACCATACATAAAGATGAGTCAGTTGTCTTACACAAAATCATGGCATAGTACAGCTGCCAACAGATTAAATATTGAGATGTAGTTGGGCTAATTATTCGTTGACTCATTTGTGTCTTATTACCATACTAATTATTTATAAAACCTGTCCCCGTGAAGATGCTGTGCCATATGGTGTAATCATGGATATCGGCTCATAGATTTTCATTTACAAATTTATTTGAGTCTCGTTCGTGGATATAAATATATCTTTCATGTCATAAAATATGAAACTATAAAAACTATGAACATTTAAGGAGAACTGTAAGAGATTTATTCAATTAGCAATCACAAAACATGATATGCATTTCCATCGATACAAGCATGTAAATATATTACACTAATATACAAGCAACAATCAATAAATTAAGTTATAAAATATTTAAATAGTATGCGATGGGTATTAGTTGCAGTTGCTACTTAGTTTGGTTTTTAGATACTATACTAGAACAGGAAAAAAATATATACATGATAACACTGTGTCCAAAATGTTCACGAAATTTCGAAAAGAAATGTGACAAAAATTAGAAAAAGAGAAAATTCGATCTAATATTTGAATTTGCCTGAGATAAGTTTACAAAATAAAACTATCTTTCATATATCTTTTATTTAATCAACGACTATCGCCAGAACTTGTTTTTAAGGGAGATAACTGTGTCGTTGTCAGTTTCAAATGGAAATGTTTTCAAGGGAAACCACTGTAGTTAACTCATGTCGTGTTGCACTTGAAAGTCAAACATTGCACAAAGGTAATTTGGGGACCTTCATGCCTTTATGATAACTCACTCGTTTCAAGAAAAGTATGTCTTCAAACCAAATGTGAGATTGTGTTATTAAACTATTGTTTAATTGCCGAACAACAGCAATGCAAATGCAGATACTTGCGCCTTATCAGCTAATACAGTAGTTTTCGGATAGGAATATGTCTCGGACATGTAATTGAAAGACCGCTCACTGGTCTTAAATGCAGCCTTGTATGCACCATCTTCTAAAGTGTGTTCCAGTGTACACCTTGGTGGATAAAGTAATATCTCCTTTAAAGGTGGTATCCGACAGTTTGGAACAAAATCTTTTTTCTTAAATAACCAAATAAATCATTGTTATCTGAAAAGGTCATGCAAAATGCTGTTCATTGACGTCCAAGATCTGTGTGAACAATCATAAATCATAATCATATATCCCGAGTAGTCATTGCAAACAGGTATTTCCTATCCGAGCCATGCTGCAGAGATAGCTGTTTTAAAACTTGGAAAAAAAATTTTTTTTGCGATTAGTTCTGTCTAACAATTCAGTTAGCGTTCAAAATCGTATTTATTAAGACTGAAGTATGGGTTTGTACAAAAATTATGCACCAAATTCTCCGAAGCAGTGGTTTGTATTGTAATATGTATTTGATATAGGCAAACCGTTGAATACCACCCTAAAGATTTTATTATTATGTTGTAAAATTGAATGTCCTGTCTTAACATTTCTATGTTAATTATGGCATTTTCTGACATTTATTATATTTGTACATGGCTTTTCTGCAGCCACTGACCCAGTACCTTGCCCCTACCCCTTGCTGAGGACTGGCAATGACACATACACTACTCCACCGATTATACCCTTTGGCTCAAAACTGGCAAGTTGCTGTAGGACAAAGCAGACAAATATGGTTGGTATTTAAGAAATGGTGGAAAATCCAGTTATATCATGATGAAATTTTTGCTGATTTTACATAAATTGTGATTGTTTTCTTATGTTAGTTTATGTTCACAGCTTTTGTAATATATATATGATACATATATACTAAACTAAACCGAACAACACTTTACAGCCATTTACTGAACTGAAACACTACTAAGACCTCAGTTAGCTTACCAACCATTCATGTCACAATGCCAAAATCATACTGGTCCAGTAAAAGTTGGTCCGGTCTATTAGATATTGCCAGCTTGGTGGACCAAAGGTCCAGTGTTTTTAAATTTCTTTCATGAAGACTGAGAAATATAGGTATACCTATATATCTCAGTCTTCACGAATATATATATACTTTTTAATGTAACTTGTTGATAGACCAAATATGTTTGGTCAGAAAAAACTGTTCTACAATCATCAGCAGGATTTCCTATTTACAGGGAACTTCTCTGATCAGAGGTAGATTTCTGGAATTAAGCTAGAAAAAGTTTAAAAACATATAAATAAAAAATTATTTTGTAAAACAAAAATATTCCCAATAAGGAAATAACTAAAATCGACTACAGTTGATGCAGCTGTAAATAGTCACCTAAGTAGTTAGGAGTAACAAATGATATCATCTGTTAGCAATAGCAGCATTATCATAATAATGAAATATTTTGTTTTTATATCAGTTTCATATTTGTTAAGAAACAATTATTTGACAATAATTGTCATGTATTTGTATGCACACTTTTTCAGCACGAGCAGGCTGCTTTGTGAGCTACAGAAGCAGTCAAGCGTCGTTGTGGTTGACAACAGTATGATTGGCCACAGGTCAGTGGTATCCAACAAGAAGCCGAAGATTATCCAGGTGTACAACAAGCCAGGTGTGGCACGTCTGGGAGATAAGGTCCTGGTGGCAATTATGGGAGAGAAGAAGAAAGGATATGTTGTGGGCTGTCGCCAGAAACAGCAAGCTAACATACCAAGGTTTGACACGAACAATGTTGTGCTGGTAGAAGACAATGGTGTGCCCACGGGTACACGCATCCGTGTTCCTATACCCTCATCCCTCAGAGGGAAGGAGGGAGATTTTACAAAAATATTGTCCATGGCTACTAAGTTTGTTTGATCATAGTATTCATTTTATCATTGTTGTATAAAGAGATACTTGTGTTTTTTTAATAAATAAGTGATAAAAGTTAATTGTTACTTTTAAATTATTGTTCTGTCAGACTTATATCGTGGAGGTCTTATAGTTATTCAATTTTAAGAGATTGGATTCAAATGTATTAATTGAAGGTTTAAAAAAATTGTACAGTGATTGAGGAAATCAATTTTGCTTAACAATAGTTTAAATACGTGTATATAGAAAACTTCATTATGATTAATTGGCTCTATTTTAGATCTAATAATGAGTGGATTTTTGGTAATAAAAGAAATTAAGATTCGTTAATGCCCTAGAGGTAAATTTTCAAGTTTCAGAGTGATTTCAAATGCAAATTGTAAAGTTATAAAAATGACAAAGAAAAATTGGGAAAGCAGCAAATAAAGACATGTCTTTTATTAAAATAGCTGATAATATTTTTCCATTTTTAGCTTTTATAAGTGTTATGTTAGGCAGAGAAGCATATAGATAATATTATATCACATTGAATTAAGATTTTCTTATTGAACACCAAATTTTTGTGGGGATGATTTTTTTGCGGATGATGCCTTGTTTTTTGTGTTATAACTTGTTATAATTGCTTGCATCTGTGACCAAAAACTTTGAACATAGTATAAACAAATGCAGCAGGCTATGAGTTAACTGAAGGTGTGACTGTTCACACACAGTAACAGAATATTACAAATATGTCAGTGTCATAGTAGCAAAAGCTAAGATTATGGTGTTATTTTTAAGATTGGATTAAACCATAGTTGGATGTTACAAAGCAACATCTTATTAAAATCTTGCTCTTTATTTACAAGTTCTTATATACACACATCATAAAAATCTTAAAATATTTTCAAATACATACTGGGAAACCAGCCCAATACATTTATCTCAAAATATGTGGCCACCATTTTTTGGCAAGTTGATCCAATAATGAAGACTTTGGCTCCATTTAGGATACTTTGGATTTCTGGATTAAAAATACAATTATCAAGGTAAACCTTTTCTGTTCTGGATAAAATAAAACTATTACTACATTGCATAAAATCACAACACCTTCATTTTCAATCAACTAACATGACTAGGCTCCTAAATTCTTTGGATACATGGGCTCGACGCTCGTTCTGATTAAGGATTTTAGGCAATACAACATAGGTTTTATAGTGAACCCCAATTGAATTCTGGTGATTTAGTCCTTATTTCTGTCATCAGCCGAAATTGTCGATGAATGAGCATAGATTTAAATCGGCAATGATCTGCCGGGATCTGTTACATTGGTTGCGTGGTTCCTTAAGGCTATCGATGAATAAAGATGCAGAATATTTTATGGATGGTCAGTGTAAGATATTGGGGGTGGATGTATACACAACACAATTAACATGTCATTTTGGATATACTCTAAAAGTATATTTTCACATACTTGCAGCACAGAAAGTGCTTTACACAACTGTGTAATTTTTAACACTGTAAGAAAAGAAATACTTCAGAAAAGAAAGAAAATGACTGAAATCCGAAGGACAAGTAAGATTAATAATATCAAAATCAACACATTATAAATGATTAAAATAAGATATAATTGACCTCATCAAGTTTTCTGTTTATAACGTAAATAACACTGCTTTATTTAAAAAATATATATAATGAGTAACTTTAAAACAGTCGGCCGTCTTTGATTGAAAGTTGCGATTTACCGGTAGTTTGAAAAAATAACGGTCTTAAACTTCATATTTGATTGAAAACTTCCGCTATTTCCAAGCGTTAGCTTTTGTCTTTTGATCTGTTGATATTTGCAATTATATTATAATTGGATCTGACACAGGTAATTCCACATATCCGCCGATACATGTGCGTATAAATAGGAATTTTAAAGCTAACAGTAAGGCACATCGCCGTTTTTCTTTGTCTCGACATAATTAATTCATTGTGTTTACATCCGGGTTACATGAAATTCCAATACATACATTTCAGGCCATAAAAACCTTACATGTGACCACGCTTTTTTCTAATCCACAGCTATTTTTAACATAAAATCGGCGTACTCTCAATAAAGTTTACTGTATATAACTGAAACCGGAACTACCCAAAGAAGCGTCACCTCGTTTAAGGGAGGTAAATACGTAGCGAAATCAGGGATAACTCTGTATATCGGTAGGACCCCATTATTTGAAGCACAATGAAAACGTCGACGTTGTATTGCCTTATCAGCAACTTCCTGGCGGCATCAAAGCACATATGTCGGAAAGGTCCCGAGTGACGTTGGTTTAGTAGTTCTTCTTTACTGCCGCCCCGACAACGTTGACGACTAGGAAGGACGTGTTGAACGTCTGTGCGTACTGCATGAAACCTCGGCGTAGCCATTTCCATGATGTCCGGACCACACGCCGAGTCTGCTTGGCAATCTAAAGTAGAAAGTATACAGATGAGTTGGGATAATGTGCTTCAATTAATGTAGCATGGATCGAAATATTAATTTTTATAAAAAATATATGTAAATATAATGTCATGGAGAGATTTAATATTGTTAGCTTAAAGGTCCTGTCTTCTACTAGACCCATGTGCCAGCACACCCCAAAAAATCAAGTTGAAAGAAAACCGTTTAGCTAGTTTAAAATCAATTCAACTATACGCCTGGTACGCTTGTTAGGGGTGGTATCCGGCAGTTTACTATACCAAGTACATGTAACAACATGGTAACTTTATTTGCGGAAAAAAGGGCATAATTTCTGCAAAAGCTAAACCTTTAGTCTAAAAAAGACGATTTTGAACACTAACTCAGTTGTAAGAAAATTGTGAAATAAAAAGCTCTAAATGCTCATTCTTTCCAAATCTAAAATACGCACATAGGGATTTCTGCTAATTATTGACCTCGAAGTCGGAGCAGATAACCCGGATGCCGATATAATCGTCATAACAAACATGCATTGCCTATCTTAGCCAAGCTGCACTGCAAGTAATTTTTAAAAATAAGACAACGTGATAATTTTCTTTTGAGACACGTATCTTTATCCGCTATGACGTCGATGTCTATTTTTAGCAGAATTCTCTATAGTTTTATTTATCTATGGGAACAAATAAACACTAAGTGTGAGTTTTAATATCACCCTCTTACAATTGAAGTAGTGTTCAAACTCGTCTTTGCTTAGAATAAAGTTCTTCGGAAATTGTGCATGAATACGCCAAACTGGGAGTCAGATATTGTTACATGTATTTCCCAAAGACAGACTGTTAACTGCACTTATAACTGCATTTACACTGATCTTCACGTAAGTTTTTATATCCTGTTCACAATAAAATCTAGTGCGTTAATAAAACCGTAAAGTTAAAACTAAACTTATTTGAAATAAGTTCAACAAAAACTGTAGAGGTATTTCGATTTTGTCAAGTTTGAGAATTTTGTTTATGAACGGCATCACTAGCAAGTGTCTGGATAGTCTAGCGTAAGCTTCGTATATTTGCGGCTGTCGGATTGAAACCAGTATCTTGCCATTTTTTCTCTTTTATTTTAGTACAAACATGTTTTGTTAACTTTATTTTACGAAAGTAGAGATTATTTTGTCAGTAAGTTAATATTTGGAAAGTTGTAAAAAAAGAACATTTTTTTGGAAGGGTCTGTCAAACGCCCAGAAGCGTTGCAACGGTTTATAACTATATTTAGCCATTTAAATCTCAAACAAGTAAAAGTTCGAACTTACATGGAAAAAGACGTCATATATGTACGTCACGTATATATGTCAGTCAGGTGCATACGCTAAGTTTACTGTGAAAAGGCCACTGACCACAATCATAAATGCAACTACTTCTGTTGTTGTTGTTGTTGTTTTTATGTCATTTCAATTTCGCCTAGAAGTTGCTTAAATGGAACATCGATATCTTTCAATCTGCCTGATAACAGATTAGTTTGGTACACGGTGCAAAGAGAACACGATCCTCTCAACATTTATATTTTAAGCGGCTTGGTCGTCATCCACTATTTGCAGTTTCCTAAATCTTTGCTAAAAGGTCAAAACTTTTGTTAAACAGCAATCAATTGATTTGAAAATACATCTGATCACTACATTGTATCTGCACCTGCTACAGTTCAAATGATTGTGTTGTCTTTATGATGGGACAATTGTGGCGATTGTCAGTTTATGTCCATTTTAAGGCCCTTTTTAGATCTCAACAAGCTAAAATAATTCCGAACTGTGCATAAAGGAATATACGCCATAAACTTTCAATAAACGTAATAGACACACACTAAAGTGCTGGCGTAAAACAACTCTAGCCGTTGCACTTTGAAATTGTAAGATGGAGTTGTTTCAACAACCATGATAAGCACAAGACTGTATTAACTCGTTTGAATATTACAACACACAAACATCGAAAGGTGATATTGAAATCTACAATTGCGTGTGATTAAACAAAATTCCGCTTTTCTAATTAGAAATTAAACAAAAAGAAAACCAACTTTTATCAACTGTGTCAACGTTGATTTAATTAATGTGGCATTTAGGTTGATGGCATCAAAGCTACACTTGAGCTTACAAAATTGTAGTTTTCCTAAGATTAAATCACTGTCAACATCTGCTCTTTAATACTTGCTGTTGATTTAAACAAACACTTTACTGACCATACGTGCTGCCATATGCAATAGTGCTTAACACACAGTATTTTCCGACTCATATGTTATACGTAATGTCCCGAAATCAGTTCTAGGCGGTGTCTTTGTTAATAGACCATTCTATGCGTTAAAACCTTTTCATAGGTAGATCTATCTCGAAAATTGAATATGGCGTATGTTTTATTTGCTTACACGCGTACGGTGATTATTTTACCAACATCGATGTCGCTGACTATTACAGACCATATTAATTAAAGTAGCAGACAAAATAGCACAAACACACACACACAAATTACACACACACACAAATAACACACGCACACAAATAACACACGCACACAAATAACACACGCACAAATAACACACGCACACAAATAACACACAAACACAAATAACACACACAAACACAACAACAAACACAAACCAGAAACTCATTAGCAGGCTATAACAAAAACGTGTTATTATTAATTAAACATATCGACGGTAACAGTTCTTTATATAAATAAGTTTACGCAAAATTAACATGTAAGTAACCTTAAAAGCTTGTCATTCATATTTTTGATACATATGCGTGTGCTAACTGTATCGCCTTAGACGTCACACATCCGCGATCTTGGATTTGACTGAATTGTTCACACCTTGGTCTCCTTTAGATGACGAATTAAATGCTGCGAAGACATGAAACTAGAGTCTAGTTTGGCATTAAAGTGGAATCCGACAAAAGCATATGTTATAAAGTCTCGGTGAAAGCTAGCTGTGGATGTTACATACATTCGTTGGAGTCGTCATAAAATACCAACAAACATGTGTATTCTTTTGGGTGTCCCCAGTTTATGTAATCTCATCACAGTAAAATGTTTGAGTATCAATAAGCATGTTTGACATCGCGTGATCAGAAACAAAATTATCAAGTTTTATCTGGAGTTTTTTTTTAATATGAACCAGTATTGCATAATGATAAATGTGTTACAAAATAAAATATATCAACGAAAATACGGGTGTATATCAAATTTCTCTGTAAAATACGATAGAACGGAAGTCCTTATGGTGTGTAAACAAAGAGGAGAACTGATAAATACAATAGTAATTGATAGGTTATACCGTCTTACCACTGGGGCAATAAAACGTGAAGAACTAAACGTGCGTTCATCATGGAGATATCCCCAAACACAGTTATGCTCACCGTTGTATGTATTTATGATGGACACAATGATTGATATCACCTAAAAGTCCGGTCGGCCAGTCTGTCAAAATGTCCAAATTAAATTAAAAAAGGTCTGTATCACTGTGACTGGATTAGGGGGTTCAGTAAAAAAAAAGACACTAACTAGTTGTT
Organism: Sinonovacula constricta; assembly: GCA_007844125.1. Classification (NCBI taxonomy): domain Eukaryota; kingdom Metazoa; phylum Mollusca; class Bivalvia; order Cardiida; family Solecurtidae; genus Sinonovacula; species Sinonovacula constricta. The sequence goes on along the minus strand of CM017557.1, from coordinate 6,173,385 downwards.
GTTTTTTTATATAAACTTTCAAATTCCGGCCTTCAAATGGTATCCTATACAGTTTGTTAATTTGGTTTAAAGTTAATATCCGACAGTTTTGACCAATTATTTTTCTCTCAAACAAATTATTTTTGCCTAAAAAGTTCAATGTACAGAGTGGCGCATAACACTCCACTCGTCATTTCAAACATGTATTTCCTATATGAACCATGCGGCACAGTTATTTTTATGCTAAAAAACTCACGTGACCGCATACTTTCGAGACAGCATTATCCCGATTAACTGCTCTGATGTCGATGTCTATTTTTAGCTGAAATCCTTATCGTGAATATTTATAGATTCGAAAAGACTGATAATTTACAGGATTTACTTCCACGATTTGTACCGTCGAGCAATTAATAAGATAGTGTTCAAAATAGTCTTATCTTGGACTTAAGTATGAGTTTCTGCAGAGCAGAAATTATCCATACATTCATCCATACATGTACAAGATATTGACTTTTGATATCGTCACCTTTAACGTCCCGCTAACAATATTTCAGTTTACTGGAGATGGCGTCCACTTGAAGCATATATTATGCTGCCTTTACTGTGTTTAGCACGCCGTGAACACTTGGCATATAATGAGCTCTCACATGATCCTGACACTGGGACAACAAGTCGTGGAACTTCCATTATCTGTGCTTGAGCTCTTGCAATGAAACTACACCACTGCCACTTTTACGTATTTGATATATCGCTGCCTATGGTTTGAACAAAGGCCCTTCCTTATCAGGTACCGACGCTCTATCGACCTCTTTAACAAGTCCGGTTGTACAAACGGAAAATATAACAAAACGTATTTCAGCGACGTATACTATATCCACTGAACCCGTATCATACTTTAGTTGGCGTTAAATATCGTGACTGGTTATGTGTTTATTGAAACTTAATATAGACTAACTAGGACACACTTGTGTCGCATGTGGTTATAGAATTGGTCTGTTCGCTCCATTAATCACAGATCTCTCTCTCTCTCTCTCTCTCTCTCTTTATGTATATATTTACCTGCGCGATAGTGCCGACTAGTCTTTAAGAGATAGCGGACAACCAAATTCCCTAGTTCTCACACAGAACATACATATTAATCTTTTGTAAATCGGTTCTCTGTAGTTTTCGTATTTGAAAAAAAAAAAACAGCACCAACACACCATATTTCTTCAAAACTATCCTTATTTGACCATTCTTTATGTGTACATATATTCAAGGTGACGCTTTGAATAACATCGAATAAAATACAAACAAGATATGTTTAACTTAAAAGGTCATATTGCTATGTCCTAGATTTGTGTTGCTGTTGTCATGTAAACAACCAACGTGATTTCAGTGAAGGGAATCACGCATCATGGTCGGCTGTTAACGAAGCAGTCACCAGCAGTTTGAAATTACTAGGATAAAAAAAGAATAGAAAAAGTAATCGCGTGGTTTCATCTGGAGAAACTAACAGTGTCAATACGGTTTCATATAAAAAGACTGTAAATCAGTATCAATATGGTTTCATGCAGGGATACTAACAATAAGTGTCAATATGGTTTCATTCAGAGGCACTACAAGGGTCAATATGGTTTCATGCAGGGATACTAACAATAAGTGTCAATATGGTTTCATTCAGAGGCACTACAAGGGTCAATATGGTTTCATGCAGGGATACTAACAATAAGTGTCAATATGGTTTCATTCAGAGGCACTACAAGGGTCAATATGGTTTCATGCAGGGATACTAACAATAAGTGTCAATATGGTTTCATTCAGAGGCACTACAAGGGTCAATATGGTTTTATGCAGGGATACTAACAATAAGTGTCAATATGGTTTCATTCAGAGGCACTACAAGGGTCAATATGGTTTCATGCAGGGATACTAAAAGTAAGTGTCTATATGGTTTCATTCAGAGACACTACAAGTGACAATATGGTTTCATGCAGGGATACTAAAAGTAAGTGTCTATATGGTTTCATTCAGAGGCACTACAAGGGTCAATATGGTTTCATGCAGGGATACTAAAAGTAAGTATCAATATGGTTTCATGCAGGGATACTAACAATAAGTGTCAATTAGTTTCATTCAGAGGCACTACAAGGGTCAATATGGTTTCATGCAGGGATACTAACAATAAGTGTCAATATGGTTTCATTCAGAGGCACTACAAGGGTCAATATGGTTTCATGCAGGGATACTAACAATAAGTGTCAATTAGTTTCATTCAGAGGCACTACAAGGGTCAATATGGTTTCATGCAGGGATACTAAAAGTAAGTGTCTATATGGTTTCATTCAGAGACACTACAAGGGTCAATATGGTTTCATGCAGGGATACTAAAAGTAAGTGTCAATATGGTTTCATGCAGGGATACTAACAATAAGTGTCAATATGGTTTCATTCAGAGGCACTACAAGGGTCAATATGGTTTCATGCAGGGATACTAACAATAAGTGTCAATTAGTTTCATTCAGAGGCACTACAAGGGTCAATATGGTTTCATGCAGGGATACTAAAAGTAAGTGTCTATATGGTTTCATTCAGAGACACTACAAGTGACAATATGATTTCATCTAGAGATACTAAAACTAAGTGTCAATACGGTTTCATATAAAGAGACTGTAAATCAGTATCAATATGGTTACATCTAGGGATACTAAAAGTAAGTGTCAATATGGTTACATCTAGGGATACTAAAAGTAAGTGTCAATATGGTTACATCTAGGGATACTAAAAGTAAGTGTCAATGTGGTTTCATCTAGGGATACTAAAAGTAAGTATCAATATGGTTTCATCTAGGGATACTAAAAGTAAGTGTCAATGTGGTTTCATCTAGGGATACTAAAAGTAAGTGTCAATGTGGTTTCATCTAGGGATACTAAAAGTAAGTGTCAATATGGTTACATCTAGGGATACTAAAAGTAAGTGTCAATATGGTTACATCTAGGGATACTAAAAGTAAGTGTCAATATGGTTACATCTAGGGATACTAAAAGTAAGTGTCAATGTGGTTTAATCTAGGCATACTAAAAGTAAGTGTCAATATGGTTACATCTAGGGATACTAAAAGTAAGTCTAAAAGTAAGTGTCAATATGGTTACATCTAAGGATACTAAAAGTAAGTGTCAATATGGTTACATCTAGGGATACTAAAAGTAAGTGTCAATATGGTTACATCTAGGGATACTAAAAGTAAGTGTCAATATGGTTACATCTAGGGATACTAAAAGTAAGTGTCAATGTGGTTTCATCTAGGGATACTAAAAGTAAGTGTCAATATGGTTTCATCTAGGGATACTAAAAGTAAGTGTCAATATGGTTTCATCTAGGGATACTTAAAGTAAGTGTCAATATGGTTTCACTTAGTGACACTACAAGTTAGTGCCAATATGGTTTTAACTAGAGAAATTGTACAAAAGTAATCAATACCACTTGTATGTAAGGGTTAAATAATCGAAACCAATGTCAAATCATCAAAACCACTTGTCTTCAATGGTCAAATAACCATCAAAACCTTTAAAGTCAACTCATCCATACCACTTGTCTTTAAAGGTAAAATCTTCGAAACCAAGGTCAAATCATTGATCCACTTGTCCTTAATGGTAAAAACATCGAAACCAGTGTCAAATCATCGATACAACTTGTCTTTAGGGGTAAAGTCATTAATACGGTCAGTTAATCGATACTACTTGTCTTTAGGGGTAAGTTAATCAATACTACTTGTCTTTAGGGGTAAGTTAATCGATACTACTTGTCTTTAGGGGTAAGTTAATCGATACTACTTGTCTTTAGAGGTCAGTTAATCGATACTACTTGTCTTTATGGGTAAGTTAATCGATACTACTTGTCTTTAGGGGTAAGTTAATCGATACTACTTGTCTTTAGGGGTCAGTTAATCGATACCACTTGTCTTTAAAAGTCAAATAATCGAAACCAATGTCAAATCATCGATACCACGGGTCTTTAGGGGTCAGATAATCAAAACCACTTGTCTGTAAGGGTAAACTCATCGAAACCACTTGTCTTTAGGGGTAAAGTCATTAATACGACTTGTCTTTAGGGTAAAATCATCGATAGCACTTGTCTTTAGGGGTCAAATCATCGTTACCACTTGTCTTTATGGGTCAAATCATTAGAACGACTTGTCATTAGGGGTAAAATCATCGATAGAACTTGTCTTTGGGGGTCAAATCATCGATAGCACTTGTCTTTAGGGGTCAAATCATCGTTACCACTTGTCTTTATGGGTCAAATCATTAGAGCGACTTGTCTTTAGGGGTAAAATCGTCGATAGCACTTGTCTTTAGGGGTAAAAACATCGATAGCACTTGTCTTTAGGGGCAAAATCATCGATAGCACTTATCTTTGGGGTTCAGATCATCGTTATCACTAGTCTTTATGGGTCAAATCATTAGAACGACTTATCGTTAGGGGTCAAGTCATCGAAACGACTTGTCTTCAGGGGTTAAATTATCGATACCACTTGTCTTCATGGGTCCAAACCATCGAAATCACTTGCCATTAGGGGTTAAAATATCGAAACCATGTGTCTTTAGGATAAACAAAACCACTTGTTTATTGGGTTTATCGTTCCACCAACAGAATTTCAGTTATCTGGAGACGGTGTCCACTTGAAGCAGATATAGTGCTGCCTTCACTGTGTATAGCATGCCGTGAACTCCTGGCATGATACCACACCCAGTCACATTATCCTGACACCGGGCCAACCAGTCGTGGAACTACCCTTATATTTGCTTGAGCGTTAGCAATGGAATATACCACTGCCATTTTTACGACTTTGGTATGTCGCGGGCCGGGATCGAACCCAGTGCCTCACGTACCTGGAGCCGACGCTCTACCGATTGAGCTACATTGTCCGGACAAACCACTTTAAGGATCAACTTATTTAAACCATTTGTCTTTAGGGGTTAAATTATCGATACTACTTTTCTGTAAGGGTCAGCCCATCGATACCACTTGTTTGTAGGGGTTAAATCATCGATACCGCTCGTGTTTAGGGGTCAACTTATAGTAATCAGTTGTCTTTTAATGTCAACACATCGGTACAACTTGTCTTAAGGGGTCAAATCACCGATACAACTTGTCTTAAGGGTAAAAAAGTAATAAGCATCTAAATAAAGTTGGATTTTCTTTAAAAATAAGTTATTTATAGTATTTTATACTCTTTTACAGTTAAATACAAATGGAAGACGCAATTTACATTTTCCTGTGAAAATATTTTATATATTATTTAAGAATGTAATGTCAATTATATGTGTTGTTTCTGAAATTATTATTGTCTGCTATGTATAAATTAAGAATGTTTAAGAGTTACGTTTAAAGTGCACAACAATTCCAGAACTCATGTATCTTTTGTAGAAACTTTTAACATAAAAGTTCCACATAATATGGTTGCCTAACAGGCTGATAATGAAAATACATTGTGTTGACGACGCTATTTTCACTTTAGCCGATTGTTGGTTACATACTAGTTATGCCGAATGTAGCCGGGTGATAGGGAGAGAATGTGTAAGCGGTCCAGTTAACTCAGTCGGAAGGGCATTCGCCCTGTTAGCAAAGGGTCCCTGGTTCGAATCCCGGACTGGCTGCACATTTTTCTCCCTATGTTACACGTACAATGGGTGGCTTTTGTGGAGTACATAAAAGCATGTCTGCAGGCTAATCAGGAAACAGTGTCAATGAAATGCAACGAAACTTTGTCTCAGTAATATAACAGGTAATTCTGTGTAAAACGTGTTGCCTCTCGTGATCTAAATGGCCGACCTTTAAAATTAGAACTAACGATTAGGCACTAAATTGGACGTTTTGATTAAATAGCGAACTAGATGAGAACATGAAGTATAGCTGATGAATTTGATTATGATGGTCTTAAAAATAACATTAAGCTTTTGAGTAAATGTTTACAAATAAATAAAATATAGTACATAAACAGTCATGTCAAATTTTGATAAATGTACATATGATTGAAATAATGTTCGACGCCTTTCATAGACAAAATATATGAGGACAAATGAACAGATCTGTGAAATTCAGATCTAGATCGTCAAAATTACAATGGATATTGCACCAGTTTGTCACAGCAATTAGTCCATAGAAAGGTAGGGTCGGTGTGGAATCAGGCATGCACGGGTATGTCACTGCACGTGCTAATTCATCCGTGCACGTGAACTGTCCCGAGGTGGAAAGCGAAAGAAGCTGCGTATATATGATAACAGGGCTACCTTTTTCCTGCGCTTTGGTTTCTTTGTCGCCCCCGAGTTTTTAACATCGTCAATACTGTGAAACACATTGGCGTCGTCAGTCTGATCGGATCCGCTAGTTTGTGTCACGTGGTCATTATGTGACGTATCTAGATCCACATTGCCACTGTCCAGTTTGGCGTACTGTCGCTGGGTGTAACTGTTAATTCGCCGGTGGACCCTCTGGAAGGTCGATGTACTGGCACTGCGGCCAAGGTCAGCACTAGACTTTGACGTTCTCACAATTCCTTTTGTGTCTTTATGGTTATGTTCATCAGTATTATCGTCTTCAGTATCCACATCGGGTCCATCATCGGGCTGATCCGAATCTATATTTCTGTCCTCTAAACTTTTAGTTAAAGCTTCCGTCTGTGGGGTACACGTTTCGTCATCTTTTGAGACGGAATTAACTTTTAATTCTTTAAACGCATGCTCCGATTGTCTGTTAGATATTTGTTCGATACACGCAACTGTAGCACCATCTTGTTCCCTGATCGAATCACCCGACTCGCTTTCAGTGTCGGAATCGAGTTCCTCTTTGGCATCGAAGAAGTTGTCTGTATCGTCGTCATCCAAACCTCCATACGGTCGAGATTTGTTGAACAAACTCGATATCAGTGGTATGTTTAAGGACCTAACATGAGATCCTAGTCTTCCTAACGCTTTGAACATTATTTACAATTATATCACTAACAACCCAGGGTTTACGATAATCTGGGGTGCCCGTTAAGTCAATGTCATGTGGAAACTGTTCACTATGCCTGCAGATCTGTGAAGCTAACCATTGTCACTTCAAGACACGAGCCAAATTATACGCCAATGTCAAAACAACTCGCTTGTTTAATCGCACAGTTGTAACCTGGATTCGCAACATTCCAACGGGTTTACTTTATGAAGGTTAAAGTGTTGAAGTTAAATATATATATATCTGTTTAGGCCACCAAAGAACATCGAGTATCACTGTTCGAACTTTACTTCTTTGGGCGTTTCAATCACACATTGTACTCCGAGTCCTGTATGTACACATATGGGGTCAGTGTTTACCAAAGGTATATTTAATACCTTCAGTTGTACACCTGTATGTAGTAGCGAGTCGGTACACGTTTCTTTTGTTTACATATACCTGTGTTAGGGTTACTGGGAGATAAGCGACACATGACTGATCTCGACTGTATTAAGACCATGTCTAAACACACGCCCTACTGGTAGAGCCGCCTTCAGTGAGTGTGAAAACGTTAGTTGATCAGCCCTCAGTCACAGTTAGTTGAACATGTACAGCCAGTTAAAACATGTACAGTCAGTTGGTAATGTAGGCTTGATGACTTTTAAACTCTTAGGATTTATCGCCTTTATGTCAAAGAAAGTCATTTTCTATTTGAACATACATTGCTGCTGTTAAAAACTAATGCCGCCACGTTACGCTGGCGGGACCTTTGCCTCATCTGATGTTATGTCTAGAATGAACCAAAGTTCTGTATACAATTCGGGTTTCATCAAATGGTTCAGATTACAATTTTATAGTATTAAGTTTTACCTAATAATCCTTCCAGACACGAACTTTAGTTATTTTCATTAATAGTGTATGTATAAGATAACCGCGTAAAAATTGGCTTTAGAAAAAAGTTTAATGTCGTTATCTGCATTGCTTAACGGAAGTTACAATTCCTTTTAAATCAAGTTTTCAGTAGTGCAAATGTACTTATTGTGTGCTGACATATAGAATGCAATACAATTTCGTAAATTAGGCTAGGTTTGCATGTATAATATATGATACAAAAGTTTGTTCATTTAGAATGTCAGTTTTAAATTCGATTTTCTTTTTTTCGGAACACATACGCAGAAGTGACCTTTAAATGAAAATGGCTGAAATAATTACCAGGAAGTGTTGACCACCGTCTAGCATCTTTAAACACATATTGACTTCTCTGTGGACATTGTCAGATTTTTCTTAATAACTATTTTTTTGTGATTTTTTATTTACAATATCAATGGTTAAACAGTGTAAACAACGAAAAACGCAAGCAATTTTGTCATTTATTCCCATTTAAGTTCTTCAAGCGATAAAGATTTTGCTATGAATTTTTTGATAAAAAATGCGATATGCTGAATTTAATAGTCGACAAAATCGTGTTATTGTTTTATTATGGTGCATAGTTATCCACGCGTTTCTACTGTATGGTGTCATGCTCCCTTTGACTGCTTCTTTGTGTTTCGACCAAACCGGAAGTGATGTTTATGTTACATGTGAACCATGAAAATAATGCACTCAGTGACTTTCTCTTATGATTTCAAGCCTAGAATACGTCGCCACTATGTCATACTAGTAGCCGTAAATCAACAGATTTAATGTTTCGCAATTTGTTAAGGATATAAACAAGATTTCTATTAAAAATACAAAAAATCACAAACAATAAATGCACTTTGATTAAAAAATCTTTAAGTCATGCCCGTGCATGACTCTTGAATAAACTAGTAATGATGATAACAATGACATATGCAATACCCTTTGACTATTAGTTCAAATATGATCTTAACCTTATTTCGTGCACTTGTAAATGATACAGCAACACACCTTCAAGTGTACCTATGTAAGATGCTGAATATTGATTAATAGTAATATTAATTTCCGCTATGTAAATTACAGCTAACCAAGCAAGTTTTAATTGTGACATGATTATACACTACACGATCAATCAGTGAAAGTTTGAAGAACTTTCAATGAATAATAAATACTTATCCACACAAAAAATGTAGGGAGAAAAACAGTAAATCCGCAAATAATAAGGCAGTCGGAGTTAAATTTTATGCACCATCACATATCAAATAAATCATTCATGCAAGTATGGATTTTTTTTAAATAAGAAACAAATGCGTTAACTCACACTGACAATATATTACAAGCTATATACACTACAGTCTAATAATAGTATCATGATATGTGGCCAAAGACCACATTGATTGACCTTCACTGTGTTTTGTAGTGAATTGCATACTCTACTAGGGGATAGTATTGATGGCATACACATGAAAACATGGCTTTTGGCAGACTTGTACTTGGGATGCTTCAAAGGTTCAAGTAGTTTAAACTTAACTAAATAAAATTTAATTTTTGAACTAATCCTTTGCCAAGAACACATCAGCCCAATCTCTCTGCAGTGAAGCTTGGAGTAAAAATAACCAGTTCAAAATTTTGAGTGACCTTCACTCAAGCAGTGAACTTTGTGAAAAGGTTCTCTCTTGCTCTCTCTTTTCATTCTTCATTCCAACAATGCTTGTTTGATTTAGAATCAAGCACTCATAATTCTTTTTGAGAAGCATTTTTTTTTTCCATCTGAAATGGTTTATGTGGAAACTGCAAAGTAATCTTTGAAAACCGTTTATGGTATCTGAAATTAAATTAATACTGCCCATACAGAAATATGATCACTTTGATTTATTGTTCTATAACCAAAGATTACATATCTGATCATCTATCTGACCATAGAAAGGATAAAAGAACAACAAAAGTATATTTTACAACTTTTTTTTTAATTTCATGTCTTCATTCAAAGTTGAAAAACAAAACTAGGGTCTCACATACTATATTATCTGTTTTAAATGTCTGTTGGTATATACACTACTTCCTGTGGAAGAGTCCTACATCAACATGCATGTACAAGGTGGTGGCGAGACTAACTGCACCCAGGAAGTACACAAAGTAGTTCTTCGACACTCGTTTGGGATCTCTGTAGTGGCACAGACCTGGCTGCTTCTGCAACAATTACATTAAAATGGTCAGACCACAAACTACTGGATGGTGATTTCTTCTGAAGGTGGAAGTTTCAGCTAACTTAATTAGATTTAAAAAGGTTAAATCATTGTAGTTGGATGAGAATATTATATATATAAAAAAATAATGGAAAAATTTCTTATACAAGGCAGGCTCTAAAATAGTCCTGTTGGGTCAATAAGACCAAGAGCAACGATTATAAGGTAAGATTTAACTTACAGCATTTTTGAAGAAGGTATGTTTTGGATTAAGTATTCTTTTTGTGTGTGTGTGTGCTACATGCACCAACCCACTTATAATCATACTGGCAGGTGGAACCATCTGAGCACCCCAGTTTAGCTGGAAAACCTTCGCACATGGAAGTTCTCACCTTGACTGGGACTTGAATCCACGCACTGAGGGGCTGAGGAGTTAGCAATCGGTGACACTAAATGCATGGCTACAGTTGCCACCATAAGTTTTCTTTTCATTGATAATTATATACAATTATTCATGATTGGATGACAAGTTGTAACTGGTGACTGAGGATCTAATAGACAACCAAACTGGGTAACCTAGTATTTGAATGCTTCAACACTAAGTTGTTTTATGAAGTTGTCAGCATGATTCTTACATTTCCAGAATACTTCATTTGCTTAAAATCTTGCTTAATTAGGCACTTTCTCAAGTTGGTCTGAAGCTGTTTCTTACTAGAAAAAATCATTAACAATATTTAAAGAGGTATTAGTTATTTTTGTATTTTAGAAAATAATAACCTAGAGGAAGAATTAGTCCTTTACTGATTGTTTTTTAACTTGCATTTTTCAAACCTGTCCCAGATGACAGACAGAAATAACTGGCAACATTCTGGTATGTTTATTGGCAAAAGTTAATTGTCCAGTCTCCATGCAGGTCATGGTAACATCTGTCACCACATATCAAAATACTAGTCAGTTAATTAAGTGTTAAATGTGACTAACAAAAAATAAAAAAATAAAGATAAAATGTACTTAGAACAAGCATTATCTCCGCATCGACTTTTTGAGAAGTCATACAGAAACCTCTGAGAAATACTAAATGGAAGGCATTGGTATTAAATATCCTAAGTGACCTAGTCATCACAAAACATCTAGACCTCAAACTTATAGAATTAAAATCGGGGTTTTAACATTGGCAATATCAACATCAATATAATAAAGTGAAAACATTGTGGGAATGACATTTTTTAATATGGCTCTAAAAATAAGGTTAGACTGAGTATTCGTAAACTACAACCAGTTTCTTACAGCCAAGTATTCCTTTCTAGCCAGAAGTCTTTGAAGCATGGGTGGGTCCTTGGTTGGTGATGATGGACTCTTCAGTGTTGACATCCCCCTAGTCATCAGCTGGGAGGCCTGCAAAACAATAGAAAACAAATAAGCATATATCATTAAATTTTACATCAGGTGCCCAAAATTAAATCAAGTTTTTACTAAATCAAATTCTTCAAAAAATACTAATTTTTATTCAGATGTTGCAGGAAATTTTAATATTTATCATTTTTATATCATTAAGACTAACACTAGAACAATAAATTATATATATGTTTTGATGTAAGAGAAATAGGGCTTCTTAACTGAAAAACCGACTACATAAAACCTTAATAATTTTAACTATAAGTTGTATCCTTGCAAGGAGTGGTTGGTATAGGAGTTTAATCCAGGACCCCTTGCTTAAAAGGTGATTGTCCTATAAACTGAGTTACATTGATCGCTTAAGTACCTTATACCATAAGACATCAATTGGCAGGCCCTACGTTCATTTTATGTCCCATCAGTATGGGTACTTAGACAGTTGCACCATTTCAATGTTTTCAGAGGATGCAAATAATAATTAGTGTTCCAAGCACGGTGGTATTTACAGCTTTGGAAAAATGGTTAAATTTTTAGACAATTAGAACCAGCATAAACTGAGGCATAATATTTATTGTTTGATAACTGTCCTTTCTCAAAATACTCTCAACCCTGTGGACAAAAGCAGAAGGTATAAGGTACAATAGCACAGTGAAACTTAACCGGTAAGAGAACTGTGATGAGAGAGGTCACTTGTTAGATCAAGCGAACAGTTCACTGGATGCTGTTTCTGTGCAATCTAGACTGTGAATTATTAATAAATCTGATGTAAAGTAAGTGTGGTGCTTTATAATCGTAATTGCATCTAGTTTAAATGGTTTACGTCACTTCAGTAAATTGATCTTATATAGGGATTAGTCTGATCGTTTTAGTAAATAGGTAAACATACAGTATAATGCCGGATTGAGACAGAGAATTGGGTATGTCCACTTGTGAAAAGATTTTCACTCCTCAGCCCCAGACAGATAATTTAATCATTAATTTATTTATGTGTGATCAATCTAACTGTAATGCTTAATATGGTGGTGTATATTTATTTAATATTGTTGTTATTTCCAGCATTTGTTGAATTATATTTTTTCCTCAACCTAGTTAGCTGTTTATATTTTCAATATTTGAACAACTGTTATGAAGGAAAATAAAAAAGTGAGAATAAAAGTGTTCACATTTATTTATATGTTCTATATACACCCCTCAAAAAGCGATAACAAACATCAACATTGCATAAACAAAATTCATAGACAATATTCAATACAGAAAAGAAAAACGCATAAAAAGCACATATTATACAATGGGGCACAAGCTGCTGACGACACAAGTACATGATGGACATTACTCAGAAAATTTGCATCCTGTTCCTCTATTTAAAGATTATATATGTTCATAGTCGAAAGCTTATTAATTAATCTTTGCTTATCTGTCTCAGTAAATCATTTCACACATGGACAAACCTAATACTCTGCCTCAATCAAGCATTATACTTTATGTTAACCTATTTACCGAAATGACCGGACTAATCCCAATAGAAGTCCAATTTACCGAAATGGTCTTTTACCGAAGTGACCGGTACCCATTTAAACAAGCTGGTCATAAATTTTTTTCTATGGGAGTTTAACTATATGATCCTGCCTTTTGTTTCATATCCTATCATAGAAATACACAGAACTACTTTTGGATGCACAAAGAATAGTTGAACATTAGTAGGTCAGCAGCTTAAACAGGACGCAGCTGGGACATCTGCAAAGAGTCTAACCTAAGGGTTAACAGAATTAGCAAGGATTTCAATTTCAACTTTATACTGCCTCAAGTCAATACTATCTACATAAGGCAGGCGCAAGTCCTGAACATTAACAATTTAAGACTAATAATTTACTTATGAAATTTTAATGAAAACATAAAATAACTAAACTAAAATATCAATTACAAAGCATAAAACTTGTTTAAGCCACTTGCAAATGCATATACAGTTGGGGCATCCTTAATCTCAGTCGGTAGTTCGTTCCAAAGTCGTAAAGGATATTAGTAATAGACAGTAAGACTAATGTGAATGTGTATGAAAACATCCATAAATATGTTGTTCAATAATTTGAAGTTTGCTTATCTCAATATATATTTAACATGTAATAAAATCCTCCAGACTCTTTTCTGACAATGCATGAAAGAAAAAGTGGGAGGGGGAACCGAAATGGGAGAATGATTCCATTTAATGGCATTTATCCTATTGAACGGGTTTCAAAATATGTGTACATTGTTGAGAACTCCTATCATATATGAACATATTTCAGACTTTAGTGAAGATAAAGCTGTCGCTTGTTGTTGGTTAACCTCAGGTAAAAATCACCATCAATGAGGGCAGAGAATAAACGTGACCAATTGCACGCAATCAAAACGAATGACAAACAAAAACAGAAGTTAGTATGTATCCGCTTAATAAATTAAAGCTTTACTCTAAAACAATATTTTACCCTTGATAATGTCCTATTCATGGTGACTGAGGAAAGATTTTAGCTTGGACGAAAGAAGTAAGCGCAACACAGCGCGATCCACCAAGGTCACCGGAAGCGAGCGACAAACAGATAAACTAACAGAAATTGTTTTATAATACGGAAAGGAAGGAATGGTGTGTGCCAGCCTTGCGAAGGAAAGCAAAGGAAGACGAAGTCCATTTTTCTTGGCGCGTTTTCTTCATAAAAACATAACATTTTTTTCTCATTCCTGTTTGTCTGATTATTCAATAAAATAACATAAAGCTACATTTAATTATTTAAGACCAATTAAATCGTTCACAGTTATTCCCCCTGAACCGGTTTCTTCTATGTTGGAGAATAAAGCGTAACTTATTTGCAAAATATAATATTTATTGTTTCAAAGCAAATTAAGAAGGAAACATTTCCCTTAAACACGGCGAACATTTGACGTTCATGAAAAGTGTTGTCTTTTTTCTTTGTGGTTGCAAGTATGCATCAAACATGGGCTCGATATGATTAAAGCTATCCGCTAGCATGCTGTGGCATCGTTGACCTAGTTTCCAGTGTTGTGTGTACATGACTGATAACTGTTGCAGACTATCATTGTTGTATATTTTTGACATTTTGGTGATAAAAACCAAGAAATATGACTGGAATAGCATTAGTTCCAATTGGAGAAAATGACGAGGAGTCAGCCCCCATCAACATTACAGAAGATAAAATCGTCATTGGCAGGGGACCATTTCTCCAGGTACAAGTCATAAAATGTTTATCATCTCCATCCTATAAATGTGTTCTCATGAAATCTCGATACTTTTCATGCAAAAAATTTGTTTAATGTGGTGTTATTTATAATTGTAGAATTTGCAGTGAACATTCTTTGGTTAAAATCTTACTCTGTAATGAGAATCTTCATCAGTTAAATTTATGTAGGGTCCTGCCCATGGAATATTTTCATGTCTGTTCTGTTTTCATTACCCACTAACTGAAAAAAATATGTTTATTATGCAAATAGAATAAATATGTTACATAATTGCTGATAACGAATATTATTGGTTCATCTTTAGTAAATAGAAGTGACACAACCGTTTGGTATAACTAACTTTACTCCTTCATTAAAAAAAAGGAGTTTTCCTTGGTAAAATGATAAACTTTCTAAAGTGTTACTGAAATAAATACATTTTTTTTTTTTTCAATTCCATCAACTGTTGGACAGGCCTTTCGGGGTAAATGTTTTTAGTTCTTACTTTCTAAAAAGACTAGGAGTTGGTGTCTAGTTGTTAAGACATTGGACTCTGGATTGGAGGGTCCTAGGTTCGAACCCCACAACTAATCACTTGATGTTAGTCCTTGAGAAAGACAATTTACTGAACATTGCTTCAGGTACTTGGTTCTACCCAGGAAGTGTCAGTCGAGAGGAATTGATATAAGTGAAAAAAACTTATTTCCTAAACATCTATAAATATGTTTTGACTAGTGATGGCAGAATTCGCTCATTAAAGTATTAGAATGTTTGGAAACTTTTTTATCCGACCATTTAAGCATTTGGATCAATTTTATAGATCCTACAAAACAAAGCTGAGCTTATTTGGTTTACATAAAACTATGAAATTTTGTGAAGAATGAGTGCAAATGGTTTTAGTAATAAGATGCGAGTGTTCCAATTGTTGGAATGTTTATTTCTCTGTATGCGATAGTAGTTACTTTCAGAAATAAAACAAACAAAAACAGGGAAAGAATATGAGTTTGTAACATGTCTATGCTTACTTTAATCATAAATAAATAAGTGTTGAAAATGGTTTAAGCAATAAGAACCAAGGTTACAATTCAAGGAAAGTTTATTTTTTGGTATGCGGTATCAATCACTTAGTAATTATTAGAATTTTAAGACATTCTTAACAGGTATTAAAGAAAACACGAAATTAATATGAGTTTGTGTCAGTTCTGTGTTTATTTTTGTAAAACATATTTTCTTTAATTTATGCAGACATGCAATAAAACAAGAAACATTGAAAATTTGATAGAGAATTATAATTCAAAGCAAAGCAATAACACTGATTTTTATTCTAAAAATGATTGTTCATATTTTGTTTTGATTTATATTAATTTTTCTTATTTGTTTTCTGTATTATTAATCCATGGATGCACCGACATGCACATTTTTCCTTAAGAATATAATTTTATAGACAAGTTCCAATGTTAGTCTGTTTCTTAAGTTTGTAACAAGTAGCCCTGCTGCCGAAAATATCCGCTCCGATGGAAATGATGTAGCCAGGCTTGTCGACATGAATCAGGCTTCATATCGCTTCCGCCACACAAGAGGGCTGATATCCTCCTCTAAAGGTTCTACCATGTAGCAGCGAAGCTCGTCTTTGCCAGGTCTACTCTCGCTTGTAGCATTGAATGAAAGCTTACGACATATGGAAGATTGTGCCATGACATCATCTTGCACAGTGACCTTGAAGGGTTCGTCCTCAAGCGCTGCTTGCTGGATAGAAAGGCCAAGTTCTTATAGCAAACTTCTAACAACAAGCCCAAGATCGAAACTGAGCTAGCTGTCTCATCCGATCTCAGGCTATCTGATCCTTCACACATGCAGTAAGCTCACTGCCTTTCTGACGTTGAAGGGGTCCGTACACAAGTCCACAAACAATTGGGTATACCGTATTCACTCGTGTAATGGTCGCACCCGTGTAATGGCCGCACCCCCAAAATGACCGCAAAATTTGAAGAAAAAATCCTAATTCAATGTAATGGCCGCACCCCCAAAATGACTATATATCGTCAATACTGTCGGTCAACGATTAACTGTCTCACATACATTTCCCTTTGTTCTGCATGAAACACAGCTTATTATCCGTCAGTAAACACTTAAACAAACTTTCATCTTCAGTTTGCTAAATACACCAAGCTGTAATTAACTTGGCGTTTCTGTGTGATTACACAGGTCAAGTGACTGACTCTGAGATAAGCTGTTGTCAAGGTGATATCGATCGGAGCAGTTTGACAGTGAGGGAGTGAACGATGTGTTTTTATAAGCAGCTGCCGATTACATTTCTCCATGAAATTATTGATTGGTGGAATGTACACAAGGACAGTGCACTGTTCCCCGATAAATCGTGTACTGTCATACCAGACTTGGTGACGTAGATCAAAGAAATTAATTTCATGCCGCCACGAGCTACAGGATAGCAGTGCGGCTGAGACTAGATACATTCGCAACTTGTCAAAAATACAGTCACTGTTTACCAATTAACCCTTTTGTTGAGACAGCATGACTGGTCGACGCTCCTGTTCATTTTTCACCTCGTCAAAGAGACTGTCGCCTCGTATCAAAGCTGTGTTGTTTAATCGGCTCTACTATGAAATCCTTTGATCTGCATGGTAGTGTGCACATGACAGCTGGGTGAAATTGTTTGATGATGCAAACATTCATAAATATGATACAAGAGATAAAACTAGAAAGTCATTTATCAATTATGGAATATGTTTACATTAGTTAGACAAAAGCATAGAACGGCGCTATCTCGTTCATATCGTCCGTCAACCTCCTACTTAGAGAGCTCATCTAGACGCATGGCGTCCCAAAAATCGTCAGAATCGTTCTAGAAAAAATGTCCCAAGGCCTTACACCTATAGAATGGCCGCACCCTCAACTCCTTAACGATAAAATCGGGTAAAAAAGTGCGACGATTACACGAGTGAATACGGTACCTCAGAGATAGTCACATGCGACTCTTTGCATATGTATCATGTCGTCTCCACAAGGTGGGACAACACAATTACCATGTCAGCCGCCACATGCCGTTCGTTGTCAGCAAGAAGCAGCTGTTCATCCATCTTTTTACTGACAGGCTTGTCCAGCAAGATATCTGTCAGCACCCTTCTCTGCTTCACAAGTCTTCACAATTTCCGTGCGTTGAGTTCCATTGCATCACAACATCCTGGATTAGCTCACGCTTGGGTAACACAAGCAATTCCCGCCTCTTTCTTAGTTCTGCTGTTAACATTGTCGAGTGTCCAACAAACTTCCATGCCTTTATAATCACTTTTTTGAAGCTTGGAATTTTGAGGGCAGGCTTAATTGCTAGCTTTAGGGTGTGTCCAAAACACCCAACGTCTGTCCACTCTTCACACAGTTCTCCAGTGCAATTTATGTTAACGTGCGTTATTGTGTACGTGCGCATCAACCTTTGTAGCCCAAACCCATTAACAGATTCCTTCAGGCTGGTTGCAATGTTCAGTCCAGTCTATCATTCTGGCATGGCTCGGGTTACAAGCACATTGCTCTCTATATTCCAATCACTGGACACATGATGCTTTGTAACAGTCAGATAGCTCGTGGTAGCATTTGATGTCCACGTATCTGCCGTAATTGCCACGCTCTTGACATCCTCTAGGTTCTTAATGAGTCCCAATTTTGCATCCTCAAACTGGGTGCTGATCCATGGCCAAATTACAGCACAGACTCTTGTACTCTGGAACCAGAAGATTCATTAAGTTGGTGAAACCATCGCCTTTTACTAAACTGAAGGGAAGACATTCCTTTACGATAAGATCCATTATGGCCTTTGTGATTGCTTCTGTTTTGGTTGTGCTGAGATGCCCAGGAGAGTTAATACAGCTTAACATTGATGCTTGCTTCTGTGGGTCTGCCTTCTGTCCTTCTACCCTGGGGTGACGTCTACAGAGGTGGTAGTGCTTGTTGTACCAGAGTAGGATTGTGTAATGTCGCAAAGGTTGCATTCAACACTCTTTCTGTCATCTGAATGTTGAAAGTGCTTCCATACATCAGAAGTAACTGATGCAGACATAATTGCGATATACTGATAGCGATGTGAATGGTAAGAGAATTCAGAATAGAATAATTAATAAAAAAAATCAGCCCAATATATACCCAATCGTAATTTGTGATAGTGACCAGGGTTGTTTATTATGCATTTATCACCTGAGGTGGTGGTGGTAGGAATAAGTATAACCTGCTAGGGCTGCTAGTAGGAGAGGATATCGTTGTCAAGGAAACAGCCAGCATATCCCCCCTGATAAGGCCCCCTCCTTGTCCCCATTCCTGGCACATGACTACTAGCCAATTACACGTGTGAAAGAAAATATTTCCACTCATATTTCTCATCCCTACTAGCCCCTACCCCACCTTGATTCTAACTTGGCATTTATAACTTTCAGTACTGATTAATAAGCATACTTCCCTTCTAGAATTTACTTATAGCAGTATTAATTTTCTTTGATTGTGTTAACGCCAATAAGCAATGCATATACATTTTATTGCAGTCTTTTGATATTTTCTTTTGCCTTGCAAACAGTCTGCATATTTGCTTTTGCTATGATTAATGTGCCAGAGTGGATCAGTAATGATAAATAACCCGACAAAACAGTAAAACATTCTTGGTCAGTTGAAATTGAAGGTGGTATTCAGTCCTTATTATTGAATGTAATAAACAAATCATGTGATCTAATTATAAATTCATTGAACTTATCATGACCAGACTGTTCCCATGATATTACTCGCCTTCTGGGTTGTACAGTATGCAAGCAAGAAAACAGTTCCTATGTTACGTAATTGGTTGCCAAGAATAGCTTGAGGGAATTCCCCAGGTTGAACACTAGTATAGTGGATAAAGTTAATAGTTCATAGCTGTTGAAATAATGTGAAAATGGCAATAAGGTAAACTATCTTCCTATTATGATGCCAATTTAATGCCTCTTAACTGGTAACAGGTGTGAATATTAAACATTTAAAGTGTGACCAATAACCGTTTCAACAAGAAACAGTATGGCTTTAGTCATTATCTGTGATATGATAGCAGTTTAGTCAAACCAAATTAGTTAAAGTTTTGGAAAAGAATCTTATTTTGTTTACCAAACGTTCGAATGCTTAAAATACATTAGAATGCTCGGCATCTGTTAAAACTTTCAAACGTTCGCTTACATCCCTAGTTTAATAGCTAAAAAGAGTAGAAATGCATATTGCATCACAGTTGAACCAGTCTGTTCTTTTATGAGTGACATATACATATCACATGTACTGTTATTTGTGCTAGCGTGGCTTTATTATGTCCTGGATATATTAGCTTTGTATGGCTTAATATGAAATACTTCTTTAAGTCAAAAGGTCATTCTTGTATAAAAAAGGGAGATGTAGTAATAAAAAAAAATGGCAAATAAGACAGGGCCCAGGGTGCTTTAAAAGCATTTGATTTATGTGATTTGCATAATGCATTTAATGATGTTCTCATACTGCCATTGTCCATCTGTTATGTCATTAATAGGACCCGGTTAACTTAAGTATTTACTTACAGTAACTCACCACTTTAAATAGCATTTATAAGACATGATGTTAAAGAGTCTCAAAGATAGGATATTTACAGTGTTTTGTGAAGGATTACTTGTATAAAAGGGTATAAGCTTGCACTCTATTTGTAGTAAGATACTTTAAGAAAGAAATGAATAAACACTCTTTCCAAAACCGTCACTAATTGAAGAAATAAGTATTTAAGATGATTTTTTTTCCAGGTCAAAGACAAACGAGTCTCGAGGAATCATGGAGTTTTAGAAATATCCGCTGGAAAACTTTATCTCACTCCGGTAAGTAAACAAGCAGGTTGCATATTCTTAATCATGGCAAACAGATTACCAACTTAACCTAGGGTTCGCATAAAAGCCGGATTTACGAGTATTGACTGTGCCAGTGGTCAGTACAGGTTAATACCGGTGAATACTAGCCAATAGTGGTCAGTTGACATAGCATAAAATACATGCTAGTTACCTGTAATAGTTATGTTTAACTATTGAACAATAATTTGGATTGTTGATTCAAATTTTGTCTATAAAATAAAATAATATAAAAAAACAATAAAAAACAAACAACCTGGACCAGGTAGCGCAATCGGTAGAGCGTCCACTCCAAGTATGGGAGGCCCCGGGTTCGATTCCAGGCCGTGACATACCAAAGTTGTAAAAAATGGTACTGGTATAGCTCAACAAATATAAGGGTAGATCCACGACTGGTTGGCCCGGTGTCAGGATAATGTGACTGGGTGTGGTATCATGCCAAGTGTTCACAGCATGCTATACACATTGAAGGCAGCACTATATTTGCTTCAAGTGGACACCGTCTCCAGATAACTGAAATAGTGTTGGTGGGACAATAAACCCAATAAACAAACAAACAATAAAAAAAAATTAAAAAGTATTTTATACATTTTTAAATATAATAGCAGCAGTCAGAATCAACAGCTTAGTATCATAAGATATTTTAGAAAAGTACAGTCCAGTGAGACATCAATGAGAGACATTAATGAATAGTCTCCCCTGAATAATCCCTAAATGCAAGTAGGTCCTTTCATTTGTTTACTCGGTTTTTATGCTTGTGCTCTTTGGAGTGTATGGTGACTTTTCTGCTTTTCTTATGATACCCAGGTTTACCATCATCAATAAACATGTTCATTTTCTTTTTTGAATAACATATCTCTGTAAGTATTTAAATTAATTTTAAGCTTATATTTAAGCAAAAGTAAGAATTTCACTGTTTGTTATTGCAATATCTACAAAAGAACAGGCGATAAAGTCCAAGAATTTTAACTACATGGACCTACCTACTGTTTGGAATACCTCAGATATTAACTAACAAGGGAGACAATTTCCATTTCACCAATGTACCCTATTTACACATTTCATTTTCATTTAACCTGTATCAATCATACTTTAATTAGTGAGACCATATAAAATGTACTTATCCTTATATTAGGATGTTTTAAGGCCCATGGATGGTAATTATAATATCGTAAACTGCATAAATGAAATAAAAGAAAACAACTAAGAAGTAACTGCAGTAAAAATTATATTAAAATAGCAGAATTGACCACTGTTAACCATACCGTGAGTGTTGACCAGGATGGTTTTAAGTCTTAACCATTTAAAAGTCATGGTTTAAAACCAAGGCTGGTCAATACTGTGCAGCCCTGACTTTAATCATGCAAAGTTTTCTTTTTGTATCCACATTCACATGCAGGTTAATGTCACAAATTGTTTTTTATTTACATTTGATCAGTAATGACTCAGGTGACCTTGTTTTGGTTAATTAATAAAATGTTAAACATAGATTGTCTATTCCAGTCTTAAAAGATGTTTAAATTTAAAAGGCACTAAAATTACTAATATATTTAAACTTTTGTTTATATTAATATGTTTTTGCACTCTAATGTCCTTGAAAAAGTTCCATTGACCACTTGAGGGGTATTGACTGGGATGGTTTTAAATGGTTAAAACCAGGGGCTGTCAATACTGTCACACCCTGACTTAACATTGTTATTGCTAAAAGCTACCCTCAAGTTATAAATGTTGTTTGATCCTTAGGTTACGCAATTTTAGCAGCTTCTTTTGAAGACAAGAAAGTCTGCACATAACTTGGGGAAACTGGTCAATAAAATCAGGCAGTTTTTGTTGCATTTTTGCATCACAGTTTTATCTATTGTTTTTAACTTTGTCAATGTATGGCTGATTCACTTTTTACTTGAAGGTTGGAGGAAGTATGTGATTAGACCAAGTGCAGAGCTTAAAAAACATAATGCTTTCTTGTCTACTTTTTTCATTAACCCTGTTTGTTATAATTGCTTATATTAAGCATCATATTGTTACTCAGTTCGAGATTTACTTCAAAACTGATGAGAATAAGTAAAAATCTCAAGCTTGAGGTAAAATACGTTAAGGGATGTAATATACATTCACTTGTTTTGTCATTTCATTGACATGTGTATAGGATAGTAGGTGTATAACTTGATATATATGGTTACTTTACAATGATCTTTTTTGTTTGTTTATAAAATATTAATGTAATGTCAATTTCTATTGTTCTGTTTCCAGACACACACAAATCCATGTTTCTTCAAAAAGACCCTTAGCAGTAGTGTTGAGATTATGAAAAAAGATGAGAAGAAACTGCTAGAGAATGGTCAGATATTTGGACTCCTTCCAGACAGTCTGTACTTCAAGGTTGTGTGTGAAGGTGCTCAGAATGGTACCAGCGCGAAGGAGGAGGTTCCCAGTGCAGGTAGTTAGTTCTTTAAGGGACACTCTTTCAGACAGGCTTCAATGTGTATAGAGTTTCTAGAATTCACTTACTGACAAGATAATCTATGTTACGTATATACTGTGAAAGCATTTTATTTCGTGGGGCATTTAATTCCGTGGAATTCGTGGGCAAGTCAATCCACGAATTTAAGTACCAACGATATAAAATCCCCTCGGTTAGACTTTCGAATGCTAGATTTACTTGTAAATCATGTCAACATATTTTTACTAAACAGGACATAATGCTCAAACAAACAGACGATTTCACCACACTTTATTTACATTGTATTGACATAGAACGATAAAACATGTTTCAGTAAAACATGTTTACGAACATAAGCCATTTAATCATAAAAAACGATCTATGCTAAGTAATTTTATACTGTAATATATACACGAGCACTATAAACTAAAGCACATCGTACAGGTAATTTTACAACATTTTGTCACAACACAACACAATGACACTAGCACAGGCCTGCCTTCCGGAACCCCGCGACTGTTTTGTCTGTTTTGTGTCAGTTTGCATAGTACGCTAATTGGCGTTAATTGACAGTAAATGGCTTCGTAAAATTAGACCCTTAAAAGAACCCGCGCCCCTAGCATCTTTATGAATATAATCCCTTAAATGACGCGCTAATTGACAGGTGTCATAAAACTCGTCTTATGAGACTCGGTTGTGAAAACATTGACCGGCTGCCGTGGATCAATATCACCAGGCGTGACGTAAGACAATGGGCATAGTCACTCGCTAATCCGTAGTTTCGCAATTGACCCTGTTTCAGTGTTAGGCCTCAGTTTCGCATCTGTCAAAAATCGAAGGTATTTTTTTTTATTTTCGTGGGTAGGGCAATCCACGAAATCAAGTACCCACGAATTTGCCCGTCCACTTCAAACAACGAAATTTCTGCCCCATGAAATAAAATGCTTTCACAGTATATAAAATATCTAGATGAAAGTAATGAACCTTTTGCTATCTTTACAGAAAAATAACATCCGATTAGTGAACAAATATTGAATTATGCCTTCAGCATTTTGTTTGATTTGTTATGTTGGACTTTTTACCCAATATTAAACAATGAATACATAATTCTTTATTTAATTTTACCTTATATTTTAAAATAAACATTTCATGTAATTGTTAAATATATATTATAATATTAACTTGTGTACAGTCTGAAAATTTCAAACAAAAAATCTTCCAGATTCATGTTACTTACAATATAACTTTGTAGACTGTTCTTCTAGCGCCTAAGTCTGAGAAGATTGTTCTAAAGATACTATTTATTTTGTGGTTAATTTGTTAACTAGGGAAACAGTTTGTCATTATGAATTGTGTCTTTATTGTGTCGCCTGTATAGCATGGCAGACACGTAGAGATCACTGTGATTGTCTTTGTCATCACTTTTTCTTTTCCAGAGTATAACTTCAGCGGTATTGCATGGATTTACTGCAAACTTGGAACAGCTCATTTTATTTCTGAATTGTCACCCATAGTTGATATAAAAACAAAACAAACTTTCCCTTACTTCAACACTATTGTTTGGGTTCATTCCAAACATAAATATCTTATGAGGCAATTTAACTCTAGCCAATCTGATTTTTATGGCTCGAGGGCATATAGTAAACAACTTCCTTTTTTTGTGTGCCTAACAACCCTAGCAACGCAGCGCAGCACAAAATAGTTTATATTAGGGATGTTAATCAAATCCCAAAACAATATTCGAATATTCGTTACGTGTATTCGAATCATATTCGAATATTCGGAACCAATTTATATCATAGTGGCACATAACATGGTAATTTTCCATTACATTCAATGTGTTTATTCATTGTAAAATGTTTATTTCTGGCCATAATTTACATTGCTAACCTTGCATATTGCAGATGCGACGGTAGATTTATGATTTTAGCATAGCATTTAATTTTAAAACGACAATTTCTTTAAACGGCAATATTATCAATTCGCCATTATCCTGTTTATAGTGAAGGACCAGATGGGGTGTTTCTTTACTCGGTCAGCGGTAATTTGCAAGAGAATACTGTCAATAAAGAATGCCAGTAAATGCGTAAACAAGGTCATTGTTACTTAACAATTATTATTATTATTATTATTATTATTAACATTGAAACTCTTACAAAAAATTATACAGTAACCAATCAATGTTAAGATGACCTGCAAAGTCCGTATAATATATACATCATTATTATTCACCTTAAACTTCGGTGTCGGTTTGTTAAGTGTTGTACTTCGTGCAATAACCATTACAAGTTAAAGACATTTTGCGTACTTAATTACTTATCTGTATTAACATATGACATATTAAAAGAGCTACTTAAGCTCCTTTTAATGTTAACATATCGATTTAATAAGACCATATCATAATTTTATTAGCTGAAACTGTACAACATGCAAAATAGCTCACAATTTTTATATTTTACTCTACTAACCGCAAACAATGTATAACAACAAACAGTCAATTATGTTTTGAGAACTAATCTTATATACATAATTAAAGGAGGCATTTTCAAAAGGACAAAATGCGGGTGATACTGGATCGACTGTAAGACAATTAGGCAAAATCAAGAAGGTTTTATGAAGGGAATCGCTCAAGTGTATAGCCAATTAACAGTCTTGATTGGTTGATGGTCTGATTAATATTTAATTGTGATTGGCTGATATCGCTAAGGGTGTTAATCCAAAGTCATAACATGTCAATCAGGGACATTTAGTTACCAATACAGAAGTACGAACCTGCTCGCCATATGCCTATGGGTGAAAGGCGAGGGTAAACAAAACCATTTGATGACGACAATTACTGTGATTGGCTAGTGTCAAAATTATATCACTGTTGATAAACTGATGAAGTATCAACCAAAATATATATATAAAGAATGATTAAAATTGTAAGCTCATGAGTTTTAAAAGTGTTAAGTAAACCTATGACGAACAATTAAAAAGTCTGTAGATTTACATTTTTGTTATTCGGAGAGAAAGAAGCAAAATCACAGAACAGAAAATCGCGGTGACAAAAAATTACAGATGTCGTGGTATTGGTATAGGAATATAATAACACGTATGAAGTACAGTGAAAAAAAAACAGAAAGTGATTGCAATTAAAGTTTGTTTTACAGTGATCTAGTTATGCTTTCCAAAAATAAAAGAAGTTCTGGTAGATTGTTATCAAAAAGTATAGCCTTATATAATGTATTTATTACACACTATCTCGACCAAAGCTGGGTAGAGTCAGTGTTACTTAACTGCTGAAGCTAATTGCCGCAGCATTGAACTGACATGTGTGTTTATTGTAATTTGGCAACTATTTCCACAGCTGTATAGTGATGTGACTGGGTCTAAGTGGGAGAGGGGGCAGAGAAGGGGCAGTGCGCGGTAAGGTAATTTCATGCTGTTAACCAGATGGCAATTTCGTTATCAGGAGACATGACCCACCCCCCTCTATCTCAGAGCGAGCTCAATCACATACTGCCAGCGTCTTAAGTCGTTGGGAGACAATACGATCAACTAAAGAAATGTCTTTTCAATTTTCATTCAAACTTAACAAAAGTGAAATAAAAATGATGAAATATTCGAATCCCAAAATCTCTATTCGAATAGCAACTTGATATTTGAATATTCGTTAACATCCCTAGTTTATATGGTTAATTCGTGCAAAGATCTATACACACAAATATACGTGTGTATAGGTCTTTGATTCATATTATATTGTTTAAGATATTAATATGATTCTAAAGTTTTTAAGAATTTGTAGAAAAAAAAATTAACAAAAACTGAATCATATTCTTAAATCTTCCCTGTGCTCACTCATGGCTCAAGCTGTTTGCCGCGTTGAAGGGGTGGGTGAAATAAAGTAGTCTGAAGAAGTCTGTCCACAGTAAAGTTGTAGACTAGGCCCGAAACTAGCAGTATTAACGGAGACATATTAATCATCATTTAATATATTTTAATTATGTTTGATGAAACATAATGTCTTGATGAACATTTATTATAATAATAAGGTTAAGGTTATATGAAAAGTAACAAAGGTATTGACCAGGCTACTTAAGTCATGCCAGTGCACAACTTATAGTTTGCCCGGTTGATGTGGTCTGTTTCCAGTCCGTAAATAGTTCACGACCTTGTCTTTGTTCTTAATAGTTCATTATACATATAGAGTTATATAGCTACATTATAAATGTGTGCCTTAACAAAATGCCCCAAACATGGGAAGGCATGGTCATGCTTCCCTGTCACAAATTTCCGTAGTGATGTCATGCAAAATATATAGATGACTTGGGTATTAAAGATCATACTTTAAGTTAAAAATTTTTTTGTGTTATTAAAAAACTTTTCAACAAGTTTTATTTACATGGGACTTGAAATACAAGCATCAGTACTTTACACAGTCAAGCTAAAAATTGTAAAATTCTTTACCAGGTAGATACTTAGCTTCAAAGTTCTATAACCATATAATGAACATAAATAATGTTATGTGGCAGACAATTGGCTTGTACTTTTCAGACATCTAATTCCACATGCAAGCAGATATTTGAAGGAGGCAGACGTCATTTGTTTTTCACTTTGTCAGGGAACAAGCCTTTTCATGTATTTTAAATTTGATACTTGTAATCCAACTTTCTTGATGATAATTGATATTTAGGGGTTCTCTTTTCTAAAGAATTAAATGATTTAACATCTTCAAATCTAAGAGTTGCTGTATACTTGAAAATGAAGTAGTCAAATTTTTTTCTCTATTCTTAAAAAACAATAACTAAGTAGATAGTCAATATCAACATGTGTACACATTCAAAGATCACTTCAAACATGTAGTCTATTAATATTCACTCTTCTTTCCTAATAACTGACAACTTACAATCTGTTATCTCCGTTCACATCTTCATATACAGTACAATTTCTTGATGTCACTGGCCCTTTAGGCCTTTGATTTAATAATTATCCTTACTTGATTTAAAAACAACCTTTCCAGAGCCTAACTTCAACATTCTCATTAACTAGATTAAATGATATCAGAATGTTTCTAAAAAAAAGCCATTGTGGAAAATCTGATTGGGTTATCTAACATGGGTAAAGCACTTAAAAATTGTATTCCTATTCACTCATGGGAATTATCAGTGTAGATTTATATATGGAAATAGTAAAATAAGATGCAGAAATATTTTCCCATTGCAACATTTCTTTTTAAGCACAAAGTGCTTATCGCTGAAATAAATAATAAATAGTATGTGTAATATATAAATAATCAAGTGGTTAGAAATGGTGCGAAAAGTATGTGATGTTGTCTGACATTTACATGTAAATGATGACGTCATTTCCTTAAGCTATTAAACAACATTTTTATTGTTAAAGAGCAAACAAATAGGCTTCCTTTTCAAGTGTTTTTTTTGTAAATAATCCCAACAGAATGTGGTTTTGAGCTCATATATCAGAGAGAAAAAGAATTTGTCATAGGATTGGCTGTGATATCGAGAGATCCTAACCCTCACATGACCTATTTCAGCGCCATCGCTCGTTTTTGCAAAATTGTTTACTCTTGGGTTGGGATCTTTCGTTCTCATATCCGATCCTATGATAGATTACTCTTGCATAGATTATTTCTAAACTCGGATCTAGGATTCCTTTTAAGTTGTAAATGTGTAGTACACAAATATTACTGTAACTCCAGATCATTTGTTTGAATTATCTCTCTTAGCTGCTTTTAGGCATAGTAGAATGCTGAATTGCAGATGATACAGAGTTTAAAAAAATATAGTTTAACTACAGCCAAACTTCGGTTATTTCACGTCGTCAGGACCGCCAATTTACTTCGATATGCATAGGTTGGAATAATCCAATTACCTACAGCTACAAAATTTTCTGACTAGGAGTCCGCCATTTTAAATTAAGTAATTCTTTCCAGTTATGTGCAAGAAGCAATGTATATACAGTAATACTTTTAACAGTGCTGGAAAATAAGTTAATAATAGAATAAGTGTCTTGTTTTGTTTTTGTTTTTCAAAATAATCAAAGTTATGCATGGATGTATAAAGCTTTGTGAACAAACGTTACATAATGGTAACAAGCACATAATGGTAATTTAGTATTAAATTACGTAGTATTAAATTGTAGCTGATCTGGGTGTCCCCATTGCAGGGCCCTTCTCCAGATTGCTCAGCTAAGATCACCCACTATGCTTGCTATTTCTCAATTGAGGTGACGGTGATAATGGTCAGCATTTATACACACACAACCTGACATTTTGCAATTCCACTGTGAGACAAAGTGAACACATCTTAATCTTGAATTGAATTGTAAATCTGCTTATTTGATTATACACTATAACTGATTGTCAAATTAATCAACACTTCATATCCAATTAACAAATTCAACCAACCAATTAACAAAAACAAACAGCGATGTTACTGGAGTAACGACCTTGGCAGTTGACTGGTGACAATACACAATGGTCGACCAGTGAGGTAATTGGGTTTTGGATAAGATGCATAAAGATAACATTACAAACGTAGGAGATCAAACTTGACTTTGAGTAATGCCAGAACTTTGATTAATGCAAATGAATATTTGAAGGACAGTTGCATTAAATTATATAGGGAAAAAGTTGGAACCAACTTATTATTTCGAATGATGCCTCGGCTTCGGACAACTTGAGTTTGAATAACCGAGGTTTGACTGTACTTTTCTGCACCATCCAGATTACAATAATTTTCATTTGCTCTTTCAGAAGAAGAAGAAGAAGAAGAAGATGAAGAGAAGTCAGAAAATGAGAAAACTCCAAAGAAGTCTGAGGTAATTATTACTGGCAATTAGGAGGTTCATTTTTGTTTTCATGTTTAAACAAAGTTATCTATTAGGGTTTCATTATAACATCTAATTCAAAATGTAAGTACACATTCTTGAATATTTGTTGGTTAAAATGCAATAAAATTGAATTCTAAAGCATACATAATGAGCATGCTTAATTTTTACTTTTTCGGATAACTGGCAAAAGGGTTCAACATATTTTTCCTATAATTCTAATATCAGTGATGTTTGCTTTAGTAAAAAAAAATCCCTATCATAATTTGAAAGCCTACTAATCTAGAGATTTTATGAGTCTGTTTTTTAACTTGTCTTTTTTATAAAGCTGGAGAAGTTTCCACTGTCTCAAATGTTAGCATCTTTTTCCCTGTTAGGGTTAAAGTTTTGCCTGCAGGAGTACAATCAAGCTTTTATTTTAATAACTTGTGCATAGAGTAGAATAAAACTTGAATGAAAAGATTGGAGTGAAAAAGTATGCCTTCCTTGTGATCAAACCTACTGACTTTTTTAAGTTTGATAGTTACAGTATGAAGGAAAAGTTAGGTGTACCAGTACAATAATTGACAGTATCAGACTTATGCCAGGTGTACCAGTACAATAATTGACAGTATCAGACTTATGCCAGGTGTACCAGTACAATAATTGACCGTATCAGACTTATGCCAGGTGTACCAGTACAATAATTGACAGTATCAGACTTATGCCAGGTGTACCAGTACAATAATTGACAGTATCAGACTTATGCCAGGTGTACCAGTACAATAATTGACAGTATCAGACTTATGCCAGGTGTACCAGTACAATAATTGACAGTATCAGACTTATGCCAATCTTTGAAGCACCCAAATAGTGAGCATGCTGTCTAGTGATAGGGTTTTTCTGCAAGCTTCACAGTTACTTATGTTTCGATACTGACACAGGGTGAGATGTCTGGTCCTGAGAGTGGAACATCTCCAGGAAAGAAACGGAAATTGCCACCCTGGATGGTACAACTTGCCAAGACTTCACCTGTAGTCAGCAAACCAGGTTTCTGTTGTATTATATTTTATTAATAGACATAATAACACATGTAAATAATATGTTTTGTGCATCTTCAGTCTATGCTACTGGTAGCTATTTAGTATATGAAGTATATGCATTGTAAGTATGCAATAATAATTAACGCTATCTCAATCATTTCAATGTTCATATTTTTCAGTCCTACATCAGCAAGTGGATAGATGCATTTTTATTCATTGATGAGTTTTTTTTTACCCATAATAGTCATACAGTAAAAACCATCACTTTTAATTTGTATTGCATGTTGAACAAGACAAAGAATACTCTATTTATTTTGTAGATTCATTGGCTGCTAGCCTTTCATTTAGAAAAGTAGGAGTAATTAACAACATATATTTATATAACATTCTAGATAAAAGTGCTACAAAAGCAAAAGCTACACCAGCCAACTCTAGGAAAGCTGTAGCTGCCTCCCCTATGAAAACTCCCCAAGCTAAAAGGAGGTAAGTAACCATAGTGCATGACTGACCATCTTTGTTGATAAGTTCACAGTTCAGCATTTCCTGGGTAGGCTGTCCTATAGCACTGGTTTTCATAGCTCACCTGAGCATATGCTTTTTCTCTGAAACCTCTGCTCCACATCCAACCAAACTTGATTAAAAGAATTTGTAGGCAGGGCAATGATAAGTTGTTCAAAGAATTTTATTTGGTCTTGTTTTGTCTTTATCAAGATTGTTATTTTTTCTCCTGAAAACATGGCAGTTGGGGCATGAACATTTTCCATTTATAGCTATAAAGTAATACTCTGAAGAACGCCCCAATATTCATGTACATGTTTCTTTGGTGGCCCGCTATTAAGATTGTTCATAGAATTGTTTGGTTAAAAATGCTTGGCAACATGGCATCTTTTTTATCAACACAAAACTCCTGGATAAAATTGATAGTTGTTCAAGGTAAGGTATGTCCTTATGTACTCCAGCTTTTATTTTCATATCTTATTTTCTATTTTGGCACTTCCATTCAATTGACTGTAATTACATGTAATATGAATTTCAATTAACTGTGAAATTAATTGCTAATAACTTACATTTACATGATCAGTAGTTTAAGGGATAATGCATTACCGTATTAACTCACTCACAAGTGTACTTCGCTCATAAGTAGAGGGGGATTTTATGGGTCTAAATGGTCGGATTTTACTTCCACTCGGCCATAAGTCGAGGTGGTATAGTGTTATATCTAGAGCGGAATAGTGGGATTTGCGATGCACCCTGTTACCTTTATCCTGACCATATGCCGCCCTCAGACTGTCCGGTGAGAACATCACCCCGTCATTAAGTTATCATGATATCACTGTCTTGCAATACACACAACGGATTAATGTGGTTTAATCCTACACTGTCCAATGTATACATGTATACATGTATCTGTCCATAGGCTCTGACCTAATCGGCGTCCCCTTTTTTTGCTAGATACCTCACTCATAAGTCCAATAGACTTTTCAAAGCAATTTTAGGACATGTTTTTACTCGACTTATGAGTGAGTTAATACGGTACTTGGAATATCAAGTTTATCATAATATTGTCATCCTCAACTGTCTGTGATAGATGCATTAAAGTAACTGTGATATTACATTTGTTATATATGCTTCACAATTATTTGTCCTTTTTTTAAAAGAAAGCCTCTCTGGGTTATAAAACCAATTATGGAGGACCACAATCAAAATAAGTGCTGGCACTTTTTTGCATCATCTTTGGAATTAGAAGCACTCCCTGATTACTGTTTTTTCATTATTGTTTTTATTGCAATGTTTGCCTTTATGCTGTACAAACAAATTTTCCGTTAACAGTTGTATGTTTCGTATGCCGAAATAAATCTATTTATGATATTTTATTTTTTCAACTTAGTAACTTTTGGAAGTCTTTTTTTATCATATTTGGTTAATAGGTGTATGATACTTTATTACTGTCTGCTGGATATCTGCGTAGTTTTGTCACTTTCATTGTCTCCTAATGTAGAATATATGTGTCTGATCAGTTATTATGACGGACTTAACAGATTTATTTTATATTTAGTTTAAACCAATATGATATAAAAATAAATGTAATTTTTTTGTGTGTTACTTTCTGCCTAATATTAGTGGAATTGCTCTTTCTTGGGATATTTTTTAGACAAAAATGACATGACATCTGTGTCTTATGAACTGATTTTGATTTTATGAAATATTTTTCATTATTATATTTTATACTTGTTATATTTAAGAAAAACTGAAAGTGAAGAGGATGAAGACTTTGATGTTGATGCAGAAGAGGAAGAGGATGAAAACACAACAAATAAAAGAGGTATGTGTCATGGCTGATCGAAGCAGAGACACAATCGGTAGCATAATTTTATTTAAGTTGCTTGTTTAAATCAAGTCTTAAGCTGAAGCAAGTGATATAGACAATATACAGAATTGGAAAATTAATACAACTGATGTGTTATATGCCTTAAAGGACACATGCCTGCAAAAGTTCATCAAAAATCACCCATTGGTTGTGATGATATTGGTATTTTTTCAGTTTAAAATTGGCATAAAAAGGTCTCTTTTTACCTCACCTGAGGTTAAGCTGAGGGTGAGCTCTTGTGATTACTGACCCTCCGGAGTTCAGTGTCACACATCTATCAACATTTTCAAACGACATCTGCTCTGAAAGCGCTGGACCAAATTCAGCCGAAATTATGCAGAAGCTTAAGCAGGCAGGGGGAATGAAAAGTTTTTCAAAAAAGTTTGATCAAGCAAAATACATGGCTGCCAGGGGCATGGCCATTTTCTATATAACACTATATAGGAAAACTAAGAAAACGTTCTTGTCAGAAACTATATATAGAGTCTTAATATTTGGTACATGTCTTCCTTGAGTGGCCCTGTAAGAGTATTAGAAAAATTTTAGTCCATCAAAAGACTTGGCCTCCAGGAGTGTGGACATTTTTCCATATATTGCTATATAGGGACACATAGAAGTTTTTTGGTCAGAAACTTGAAGAGTTAGAACCTTGATATTAAGGTATACATATTGCTTGTGTGGCACTGTATCCAGATGGTTAAAATTGTTTTGATCTGTCAAAAAACAGGGATGCCAGTGATATGGCTATATTCTCTATATGGCAATATATTGGATTGACTCAGGCTATCCCAAATATGAAATAAATTCTTTCCGTAACCAGCACATTTTTTTCTGATTAGTGTCCTTATTTAACAAAACCACTGAGCTATAGATTGGTAACCATACAAAATGTTCTAATGTTACATAAAATATCTAGTTTTAAAATTATGTTTATATAAAATACTTTTTAACACATGGTTTTGATATTTTAGACTTTGCATATACTAAGCAATAAATTTGTTATCAAATTCATGCCTTAAATTATTCAACCAAAATATTTAATAAATATAAAAAAAACCCACATGTTTCCTCCTTAATCTGGGAGAACTGATACAGCGATATACCACCCCTCATTTTGTTTAATTGGAGCTGCTGCATTAAACTTGCTCTCAAAATAGTAATAATGTTGATAGCTTAAACATTTCATGAAAATATACATTACATGTATATATGTATATAATTATTGGATAATAATTATTTAACAAATTGATACAATAATTGTCATTCTTGAATATAAAGAAAACATGAAGATGAAGCAAAGACTGGCTAGAAATTGTGGTTTCTCAGGAGTTGTAGTTTTTAATTTTTCTTCCATTTTGCCTGACAAAATTTAATCCACCTTTGCTAACAGTAATAATATTCTTTATAAAAAGGGATTTTAACAACTTATTGTACCTTTTATTATACTATACATACAGTTTCAATGATTCAGTTTTCAAACATTATTTATTAGGGAGAGGGTCTGCTAAGAGGAAATATTATGATGAGAGTGAGGAAGAAGAATCTGAGGAGGTGGATGAGGATGATGATGAAGAGGAGTACAAGCCTGAAAAGAAGAAGTCAAAATCACGACCAGCTCCTTCCAAGAAATCTCGGCCAAGAGCGCGTAAGAAGGCCTTGTCAAGTGAGGAGGATTGGGACTCAGACGAGAAGCCCAAGAAAAAGCGTGGAGGCAGAAGGGTGGGCCGGAGACAAGATTCAGAGGATGAGCTTCCCAGCACCTCCTCTAGGACAGCACGGGCCGCACGTGCTAAACGGAAAAGTTACGGTGAGATACACGCAGGTGATATGTCAGTTATAACAGGCATTATATGTTAACCTTAAACATTATAGTAAGATATACACAAGTTGATTTTTGATTCTGACAAACAGCAGTCAATAAACAGAACAGGTGTGGTAAGATACACAGCATGCTCTAAACAGAACAGTTATGGTAAGATACACAGCATGCTTTAAA
This sequence comes from Sinonovacula constricta, assembly GCA_007844125.1. NCBI lineage: Eukaryota > Metazoa > Mollusca > Bivalvia > Cardiida > Solecurtidae > Sinonovacula > Sinonovacula constricta. Next base: position 6,138,225 of record CM017557.1, on the reverse strand, counting down.
CAGAACAGGTATGGTAAGATACACAGCATGCTCTAAATAGAACAGTTATGGTAAGATACACAGCATGCTCTAAACAGAACAGTTATGGTAAGATACACAGCATGCTTTAAACAGAACAGTTATGATAAGATACACAGCATGCTCTAAACAGAACAGGTATGGTAAGATACACAGCATGCTTTAAACAGAACAGTTATGATAAGATACACAGCATGCTTTAAACAGAACAGTTATGGTAAGATACACAGCATGCTCTAAACAGAACAGTTATGGTAAGATACACAGCATGCTCTAAACAGAACAGTTATGGTAAGATACACAGCATGCTTTAAACAGAACAGTTATGGTAAGATACACAGCATGCTCTAAACAGAACAGGTATGGTAAGATACACAGCATGCTCTAAACAGAACAGTTATGGTAAGATACACAGCATGCTCTAAACAGAACAGTTATGGTAAGATACACAGCATGCTCTAAACAGAACAGGTATGGTAAGATACACAGCATGCTCTAAATAGAACAGTTATGGTAAGATACACAGCATGCTTTAAACAGAACAGGTATGGTAAGATACACAGCATGCTCTAAACAGAACAGTTATGGTAAGATACACAGCATGCTTTTGAACAGAACAGGTATGGTAAGATACACAGCATGCTCTAAATAGAACAGTTATGGTAAGATACACAGCATGCTCTAAACAGAACAGTTATGGTAAGATACACAGCATGCTCTAAACAGAACGGTTATGGTAAGATACACAGCATGCTCTAAACAGAACATTTATGGTAAGATACACAGCATGCTCTAAACAGAACAGTTATGGTAAGATACACAGCATGCTTTAAACAGAACAGGTATGGTAAGATACACAGCATGATTTAAACAGAACAGTTATGGTAAGATACACAGCATGCTCTAAACGGAAAAGATATGATAAGATACACAGCATGCTCTAAACAGAACAGTTATGATAAGATACACAGCATATGCTAAACAGAATAGTATTGGTAAATTACACTTGATTATGCAAGTTGATTTCTACAAGCTGCACACCCTTAAGGGTATTGGAAGTGGCATTCTTTAGTGTCCCAACCTATTTCCAAGACAACACCAATCTGTGATAAGATAAACGTAGGTTGAATTTCGGTAATAAGTAGTTTTGGAAAATTATTTTAAATAGTTTAAAAACATCAGTATCAAGAAAATTTATTTATAACTATATATTTAACAGAAGATGCTATCCGATCTTGTAATATATTACGTTTGAAGTATTTCTAGGTATGTCAGGAGAATATTAACTGTCAGCTTTGGTTGATTATGCTGTCCAACTGGGGGTGAATATAGTTGCTACATTGTTTGTCCATCTGTCCAGTTATCAGTTCTGTCTTTAATGGTATGGTCAGGAGCATATCTTATAGTTATGGGATATAGTTTAACGTAGTTCACTTATTTGAAATTTCTTTTCACACAGATTTTTTGTCATTGCTCTTTAATGGTATCATGGTATTTGTAACTATATATTTTTTGTTATCTCTATATGTTTTTGAGAGGGCAGTTTCAAAATGATCATTATATTCTTGTTGCTGTAGTAGATTACTACAATATGTGTCCTGTATCTTTGAGGAGCATCAGTTACAAATGTCTTAAAGATCCTTCTCACTATAATTATTGGATGCTGTTACAGTGGATGACTTTGTTGAATTTTCTGATGAGGATGAGTTTAAGGATGACCAGTCTAAGGATGAGGACAGTGACTTCAAGCTGGACGATGCTGAGAGCTCTGCTAGCGACTGGGAAGAGGACAACCGCAAGAAGGTAAACTGACTCAATCCATTCTACATATATAAACAAAGTCTTGCTAACTATTGTATTAAAACATAAAAAGCTATACTTCTACAGACTTAGCAGCAAATAAATTTTGATCAGAAGGCTACCAACTGGAGCTTGCTGATCTGGATTTACTTTTAATTGCATCAACCTAGTAAATTCCTGCTTTGAAATGCCTTTGCTTTCATCCTTTATACTATGGCCTATTGTTGAACACTGACATTGATCACAAATCCCGTTGGCAGACATTGCTCATTTTAATAGATTTATTGATAAAACATATAAACATTTAAAGGAATTGTCCCATTTTGTGAATCAATTTAACTTATCAGAATACAAAATATTATAGATGTAATGGTAACATGCTGTTAAAACATTAGCAAAAAAGCAACAACACCCTCATTTCAATACAAAACCCTAACTTCGTGACATAAAGCATACAACAGTAATAATAGAGGATGGAATGAACAACCAGCAGCGATATTTGTTTAACAGTTTTAATTATCAACTAGCTCATTCCATATCAGGGTCTTCAGCAGGATCATATAAAGTTTAAATTACACAGACATTAATTACACTTATGTTAACAGAACACAAAAAGGCCTTTTCATTCATCTCGTGTAAGATGTACCAGTATTTTATCAAGTTTCTTAATCTATTTTTCCTAAAACAGAGCTTTTCTTTAAAAAAGAACTACTAAGTTTAATGTCACCAAAGAGCCTGATTTTTAGAAAATATTGTCTACAATACAATACATCTTCCTTTCATTTTATGTATAAGTCAGTCCGATTGGACATTAGCTAAAGAAACAAAATGCACATAATTTGCATATGGTTTAATGTAAATTACGCCATTTTGGCCTTTGTAAGTCAAACCTAGTTATGGCAAGGGCCTGTTTTAGGAAGTGAATAGTTAGTGTTATTTTTAACCTTATACATAGTTAATAACCGCTGTTGTAAAGTGATAATTAATTGACTGGCTTAGTTGTATTGTTTAGTCACAATGATAGTCTGAGTGGTTATTGCAGTTCGTAATTCATTTGCTATTAACAGGGTAGTAAAAGGAGAGAAGAGCCTACAAGAAAAACCTCTAGACGAGTTGGTAGAAAAAAGTATGCAGATTCTGACTCAGAAGATTTTTCATCAGATGATGAGTATGCTCCAAGCTCAGTAAAGAAGAAGAAGGGTCGTGCCCCACCTGCTAAGAGAGGAAGAAGGAAAAAGAAGACGACAAGCAGTGATGACAGTTCCAGTGAGGATGACTATGTTGCACCTCGCAGGGACCCCAAGACAAAGAAACGGAAAGATTCGGAGAATGGATCTGAAGGAGAGTCTGATGAAGAACGGAAGCCAAAGAGATCTCCAGTAAAAAAATCGAAAAAGAAGGAGATATCAGATGATTCAGAAGATGATGGCTCAGAAAAAAAGGACAAGCGGGAGGAGATAAAAAAGTTTCGTACATTGAAAAGTAAACATAGGCCACCATGCATGTTTGGGAAGAAATGCTACAGGTGAATTTAAATAAATGTATATGATACTTTGTCAACTTCTTCTAAATGGCAAAATGAGCGCTTGTAAATATTAATAATGTCACTGGCAACTGTGATACATCAGTTTTATGATGACAACGTCATTTAATATTGTTTTTCAGATGCCTGTCTGTCATTCAGTAATATTTTTTAGCTGATGCCTATCGGTCATTTAGTAATATTGTTTTGCAGATGCCTGTTGGTCATTGTGTAATTTTGTTTTACAAATGTCTGTTGGTCATTGGGAAATACAGTTTTGAAGATGTCTGTTGGTCATTGGGTAATATTGTTTTGCAGATGTCTGTTGGTCATTGGGTAATATTGCTTTACAGATGTCTGTTGGTCATTGGGAAATACAGTTTTGAAGATGTCTGTTGGTCATTGGGTAATATTGTTTTGCAGATGTCTGTTGGTCATTGGGAAATACAGTTTTGAAGATGTCTGTTGGTCATTGGGTAATATTGTTTTGCAGATGTCTGTTGGTCATTTGGTAATATTGTTTTACAGATGTCTGTTGGTCATTTGGTAATATTGTTTTGTAGTTGTCTGTTGGTCATTGGGTAATATTGTTTTGCAGATGTCTGTTGTATATTGGTAATATTGTTTTGCAGATGCCTGTTGGTCATTTGGTAATATTGTTTTGCAGATGCCTGTTGGTCATTTGGTAATATTGTTTTGCAGATGCCTGTTGGTCATTTGGTAATGTTGTTTTGCAGATGTCTGTTGGTCTTTGGGTAATATTGTTTTGTAGTTGTCTGTTGGTCATTGGGTAATATTGTTTTGCAGATGTCTGTTGGTCATTGGGAAATATTGTTTTGCAGATGTTGGTTGGTCATTGGGAAATATTGTTTTGCAGATGCCTGTTGGTCATTGTGTAATTTTGTTTTACAGATGCCTGTTGGTCATTGTGTAATATTGTTTTGCAGATGTCTGTTGGTCATTTGGTAATATTGTTTTGCAGATGCCTGTTGGTCATTGGGTAATATTGTATTGCAGATGCCGGTTGGTTATTTGGTAATATTGTTTTGCAGATATCTGTTGGTCATTGGGTAATATTGTTTTGCAGATGTCTGTTGGTCAGTTGGTAATATTATTTTGCAGATGCCTGTTGGTCATTTGGTAATATATTGCAGATGTCAGTTGGTTATTTGGTAATATTGTTTTGCAGATGCCTGTTGTTCATTTGGGAATATTGTTTTGCTGAAGCCTGTTTGCATTTTGTAATATTGTTTTGCAGATGCCTGTTGGTCATTTGGTAATATTGTTTTTCAGATGTCTGTTGGTCATTTTGTAATATTGTTTTGCAGATGTCAGTTGGTCATTTGGTAATATTGTTTTGCAGATGCCTGTTGGTCATTGGGTAATATTGTTTTTCAGATGTCTGTTGGTCGTTGTGTAATATTGTTTTGCAGATGTCTGTTGGTCATTTGGTAATATTGTTTTGCAGATGCCTGTTGGTCATTTGGTAATATTGTTTTGCAGATGTCTGTTGTATATTTGGTAATATTGTTTTGCAGATGTCTGTTGTATATTTGGTAATATTGTTTTGCAGATAGGTCATTTGGTAATATTGTTTTGCAGATGTCTGTTGGTCATTTGGTAATATTGTTTTGCAGATGCCTGTTGGTTATTGTGTAATATTGTTTTGCAAATGTCTGTTGGTCATTGTGTAATATTGTTTTGCAGATGTCTGTTGGTCATTTGGTAATATTGTTTTGCAGATGTCTGTTGGTCATTTGGTAAAATTTGTTTTGCAGATGTCAGTTTGTCATTGGGTAATATTGTTTTGCAGATGTCTGTTGGTCTTTTGGTAATGTTGTTTTGCAGATGCCTGTTGGTCATTTGGTAATATTGTTTTGCAGATGTCTATTGGTCATTTGGTAATATTATTTGCAGATGCCAGTTGGTCATTTTGTAATATTGTTTTGCAGATGTCTGTTAGTCATTGGGTAATATTGTTTTGCAGATGCCTGTTGGTCTTTTGGTAATATTGTTTTGCAGATGTTGGTTGGTCATTGGGAAATATTGTTTTGCAGATGTCTGTTGGTCATTGGGAAATATTGTTTTGTAGATGTTGGTTGGTCATGTTGTAATATTGTTTTGCAGATGTCTGTTGGTCATTTGGTAATATTGTTTTGCAGATGTTGGTTGGTCATTGGGAAATATTGTTTTGCAGATGTCTGTTGGTCTTTTGGTAATATTGTTTTGCAGATGCCTGTTGGTCATGTTGTAATATTGTTTTGCAGATGTCTGTTGGTCATTTGGCAATATTGTTTTGCAGATGCCTGTTCGTCATTTTGTAATATTGTTTTGCAAATGTCTGTTGGTCATTTGGTTATATTGTTTTGCAGATGCCTGTTGGTCATGTTGTAATATTGTTTTGCAAATATCTGTTGGTCATTGGGTAATATTGTTTTGCAGATGTCTGTTGGTCATTGGGTAATATTGTTTTGCAGATGTCTGTTGGTCATTTGGTAATATTGTTTTGCTGAAGCCTGTTCGTCATTTTGTAATATTGTTTTGCAGATGTCTATTGGTCATTAGGTAATATTGTTTTGCAGATATCTGTTGGTCATTTGGTTATATTGTTTTGCAGATGCCTATTGGTCAATCGGCAGTTTTGTTTTGCAGATGCCTGTTGGTCATTTAGTAATTCCAAGTTTGTCTACAGCACATCTGCAAAGGTTTTTTACCTGCATTACCACCCTAACCTTATCTATAACTGCAGTTGCCAAAATATCATGAATTCCCCCTCAAAAGCATTTTGTTAACACTATATTTTAGCATCTGGCAATCAGATGGTCCATTAAATGTTACAATTTTGTATTTGCATCATTTGATAAGTCTTCTTTAAAGAGATTTTACCTTTGAATTTGCCTTCAAACCTATTCAAGGATTTACTAATGCAAAGATTTGTGTTTCTAAATTGAGTAAGGCTGTATTTTTATTTAAGGAAAACTCAAATGATGTAAGTATAACAGCTGGTAATCTTTGTCTGAACTTCTGGATCAACCCTTTGCTGTTCATACACTGTTTGTTCAGACTGAAGAACTGATTCTTGTTTCAGAAAAAACCCAGAGCACTTCACTGACTTCAGCCATCCAGGTGATGTGAGCTTTGACGAGCAGTCTGATCTTGATGAGGAGGATGAGAGACCTGATTGTCCATATGGTTCTAACTGCTACAGGTATGCCTCTGACTGCTACAGGTATGGCTCTGACTGTGACAGTTGTGGACTGCTACAGGTATGGTTCTGACTGCTACAGGTACGGCTCTGACAGCTACAGGTATGGTTCTAACTTCTACAGGTATGACTCTGACTGCTACAGGTATAGTTCTGACTGATGGCTACAGGTATGGTTCTGACTGCTACAGGTATGGCTCTGACTGCTACAGGTATGGCTCTAACTGCTACAGGTATGGCTCTGACTGCTACAGGTATGGCTTTGACTGCTACAGGTATGGCTCTGACTGCTACAGGTATGACTGACTGCTACAGGTATGGCTTTGACTGCTACAGGTATGACTGACTGCTACAGGTATGGCTTTGACTGCTACAGGTATGGCTCTGACTGCTACAGGTATGGTTCTGGCTGCTACAGGTATGGCTCTAACTGCTACAGGTATGGTTCTGACTGCTACAGGTATGGTTCTGACTGCTACATGTATGACTCTGACTGCTACAGGTATGGTTCTGACTGCTACAGTTATGGCTCTGACTGCTACAGGTATGGCTCTGACTGCTACAGGTATGGTTCTGACTGCTACAGGTATGGCTCTGACTGCTACAGGTATGGCTCTGACTGCCACAGTATGGCTCTTACTGCTACAGGTATGGTTCTAACTGCTACAGGTATGGCTCTGACTGCTACAGGTATGGCTCTGACTGCTACAGGTATGACTTTGACTGCTACAGGTATGGCTCTGACTGCTACAGGTATGACTGACTGCTACAGGTATGGCTCTGACTGCTACAGGTATGGGTCTAACTGCTACAGGTATGGCCCTGACTGCCACAGTATGGCTCTGACTGCAACAGGTATAGTTTTAACTGCTACAGGTATGGTTCTGACTGCTACAGGTATGGCTCTGACTGCTACAGGTATGGTTCTGACTGCTACAGGTACGGCTCTGACTGCTACATGTACGGCTCTGATTGCTACAGGTATGACTCTAACTGCTACAAGTAAGGCTCTGACTGCTACAGGTATGGTTCTCACTGCTACAGGTATGGCTCTCACTGCTACAGGTATGGCTCTGACTGCTACAGGTATAGTTCTGACTGCTACCGGTATGGTTCTGACTGCTACAGGTATGGCTCTGACTGCTACAGGTATGGCTCTGACTGCTACAGGTATGGTTTTGACTGCTACAGGTATGGCTCTGACTGCTACAGGTATGACTTACTGCTACAGGTATGGTTCTGACTGCTACAGGTATGACTCTGACTGCTACAGGTATGGTTCTGACTGCTACAGGTATGGCTCTGACTGCCACAGTATGGCTCTGACTGCTACAGGTATGGTTCTAACTGCTACAGGTATGGCTCTGACTGCTACAGGTATGACTCTGACTGCTACTGGTACGGCTCTGACTGCTACAGGTATGGTTCTAACTGCTACAGGTATGACTCTGACTGCTACAGGTATGGCTCTGACTGCTACAGGTATGGCTCTGACTGCTACAGGTACGGTTCTGACTGCGACAGGTATGGTTCTAACTGCTACAGGTATGGTTCTGACTGCTACAGGTATGGCTCTGACTGCTACAGGTATGGCTCTGACTGCTACAGGTACGGCTTTGACTGCTACAGGTATGACTCTAACTGCTACAAGTATGGCTCTGACTGCTACTAGAAGAATATTTTGAAAACAAAAATGGAGAATACATGTTTATTGAGTGAAAGGCTTGTATGTGGAATTCTTGCCTGCTAAGCAATCATTGATCTGATCTAGGCAAATTGTAACAATAAGATCATTCTGCTGGGATCTGTCTGATTAGAGTTTGCACTTTTTGCTGTCAGGCTTTCTGTGCATGTAGATGTAGATGGTAGTCGGTAAGCAAGTCCTAGTAAAATTACATATAACATTGTCTTTTCAGGACCACTGCTGCCCATCTAAAGCAATATAGACACAACATGAAAGAACGAGAATCTAAACCAAGAGGTATGTTACTGGCCTTTATTAATGCACTGATGTCATGCCATGCTTTAAATGATTTTTGAATAAAGTGGCATTTTTAAAAAACTTTCTAAAATGATCTTATTATAAAAAGTACTTGCCTCATTAAAACCATCAGCATAGAAACATAATTTTCTGTCAGTCTGTAAATCGTGGTCATTTCTATTATAGGATGGTTTCAGTATATTTTGTGTTCAAGTTTGCATTGTAATTCAAAGATTTTATTCCAAACATCACCAGTTTATTAATCTTTGATAAAATGACCAATACCAGATCAAAATAACTATGTCTTCCTTAATGTATGCATATTTGAATGATCTAATCTTTGTATTGAGGAGGATCTACAAAACTGATGAATATTTTATTATCCAGGGATGGATTTCGAGGAAGATGACGCTGGTCCCAACACGTATGACCGCAATGACAGTTTTATAAATGATAAATCACAAGGTGTGTCTGATGATGAAGAATCAGCTTCTGCTTCCGCTTCCAGTAATTCAGATGAAGATATTAAAGCATTGAAAAAGGAGGCAAAAGAATTTGTAAAAAATGACAAACTTGCCAAGCCCACATAACGTGTTTCATTACCAGCCTGTTCAGATCTCGTGTCATTTTGTGTGGTGATTCACAGACGTAAATCATTGTCCTCAGTCAATCTCATTGTAACTGTTTGTATCCTGCTTTTAACATTACAGTTAAACAGTATTTTGTTTCACAACTTTCAAAAACAATGTTTAATACTCAGAAGGATTTATCTTTACTGAGGCAACACAATATTAGGTTTGGAACAGTTCCACCAGGTAACAATAGTTCATCCCACTTTTGGTCAACTGCATGTTTAGTAGGTCAGCCTTATGTTGAGTTCACATTTCAGTATGGTTGCAGTTTCCCTTCTTTGCTGTGCTATTAAAACAGAACTTGTTTTGTTAAATAGTGAGTAATTAACAGTTTAATTGTACCATTAAAAGCGAATATTTCTTATTTTTAAGTTATCTCCACAAAAACGTAAAAATAATTTTTAACAAATCATGTTCTGAGCTAAATAATATTTTTGGTTTTGACATTTCCATAAAAACATGCTGACCCATAACCATAATCAGTCTTATGCAGAAGTCGACATGCCTGTAATCAATTTCACTGCATACATACCCTGCTAGGGCTGTGTGAAATACATATAAGTTGGACTGACAAAACCTTTCCTTTAACTTATATGCAATATGTATAATATGTATTCTATATTATACATATTGTATATAAGTTAAGGAAATATATATTATACAGTATAGAAATTTACTGCTAAGTTAGATCTATGGTATGAATACATGAAGTTTGATCTAAGAATTGATAAAAAGATGCTTAAATGTAAAACATTGAATATCCAGTTTTGTGGGTCATTTCATTTAAAAGTGAATTTGGATTGTCTTTTGAAAGTTCTTTATGACAAACAAGAAACATTGCAAGATTTTTTACCTGCTAATTTAAGGGCTGTAGCATGGTCCAACTATATTTGTGTTTGTTTTTGTATTGTAGTTGTTCCTGGAGCAACAGCTTTTTGCTATTAATTAAACACTTAAGTGTGAACATGTTCGGAGTTAGTGTTGGTCATTCTTGTGCATGTACATTGCTATTTCCATTGTGTCATTGTTGTACAGTTAGCATTCTTTCATAATTGCATAACTTTGGTCTAAAGCAACCTGGTCTCAGGTTATTGGCTGATTTATGCCCGTTTTTATTTCAAATATTATCAGTGAAGCAGTGTACATAATGACTGACATATGTACATGGTGTGGATAATTTAGGAGAAGAAGGAGATTCTTTCTGATATTCCAACTTAAACCCTTTTAACTTTTATGATCCTTCAAACTACAAAGCAACAGTTATTTATATACAGCATCATGGCATAAATAAGTAATGTTTTTCACTGACGTCAGACAAACTAGGTTTTATGGGAATTTAATGTTCCAGGTCATTTCTTGTTTCCGTTGTTCTCACCTCCACTGTAAAATAACTAAAACAATACTTTCACATATACTTAAGTATAAAGAAACATTTTTTGCAGACAATCTACCCTTCAACAATTGAATATTATTATTTTTAGTATTACTTGAGAACTGCACACTAGCCACTGTTTACACTAGTTTAAAGTTTGTGCAATATTTTAACATTAAAAAACTCGATCACACAACTTCTACATAAACTATTAACTTTTCATAAACTGTAAAAGGTCAGCTGAAGGCTATTCTAACTAAATCTGCAGAAAACTGCAATAAAAATACATCTAAACAAAGATTAAAAACTTGTATCACTTTGTTTTATTATAATGCAAGGTTAAAAAAAGAATGTTGTAGCTTACTACTGGAAAAAATAATAAATTTTTACTTTCTGTCAAATAAAAAAAAAACTATTTAGAATAGTCTTTCATTGACCCATTGGTAAATACACCATACAATATTGACCTAGTTTATCGCCCCCCCATGATAATTTGCTCAGCAAAGTTTTCTACATAAACGCTGACGTGTTTAAGCAAGCTAACTTGTCTCATATCATGATGCTGTATGGCCACATACATTTATGTAAGCAGCCAGGATAATTGAATCCAACATTTAAAGGTGGTATCTGACTGTTTGAATCATTTTTCTTTCTCATACAGCCAAATAAATTATTGTAGCCTGAAAAGATCCCATGAAATGCTGTTTATTGGTGCCCTACATTCATATGAATAGTAAAGTATAACATGCCATTTGTCACACTGCAGCTGGATATTTTTAAATGACAAAAAAAACATAACCACTTATTTTTAAGATCACTTTACATGATCTTCGGGGTTACTCTACTTTCAGCAGAAATCCCTATTATGTTTATTTATAGATTTGAAAATAATGTACATGTAAAGCATTATACTTCACGATTTTGTACTGTCTAACAAATTAGGTAATGTTGTAAACAGCTTTCACTTAACCAAAAGTATTTGCGTATGCCAGAGAACATGGGTATGTTGTGTTATATGTATTAACATATGCATTTGGGGTTTTATGGCACACCGACATTTGATAGGTCATACGGCGCTGAGTATTTACATATAGGCAAGCTGTTGGATATCACCTTTAATGGGGTTTAACAAATTGTTTATGAAAAAGAAGAAAAAAATGCAAGATAGCCTATATTTTTGTTGAAATTGTTTGATTATTTTTTTTTCTAGGAATATATATTTTTATGGTGACCTATTTAAATAGGAATAGGAGCAATGTATAGTTGAGGTTTAATAACATCATAAAAGTTCATTGGTTCTATTGTTTTTATTACAAGTGCAACTGTTCGATTCTCACATTGTCTTCTGATCAACAAAGAAAGTTCATTTCATGTTACTGTTTTTTAATACTGTACATTTTGATGGGAATCATTTTCTACTATTTTTGCTGAAACTCTTTCACTGTCATTTGCTCTTAAAATCATTTTATATCGTACAGTTTTAGTCTTACATTTTTATACACATTTTTTTCTGTTCACTTGTAGATGTTTTAGTTTTGGTATGAGTAGATTATGTCATTTTTATTCATGATCATTAAATATATCTTCAGAACCTATATTTGTCCTGTTTTGGGCTTTATTTCAGTATACTACTTATGTATACACATAGTTCAGTGTACACATACCAGCTTTAATATTTTAAATCTTACCTTACCACACATTCATTTATTATGTTTTCAAGAAGTTGAAAATATTGCTTTTATCAGAGACCGCATAAATGAATATGCATATAATAAATAAATAATAATACCAAGTTATGTACCAATACTAAGTAAGCAGCTCGGTACTGGATTCAACATACTGCAGAAAATATAAAAGTTCTAGAGATTGTGTTTTTAACAAAGAGATTTAATAATCATGGTATACCATGTAACAATTTTCATGAACTTGCCTAGAATATGAGACATGACCATCCTATGAGAATTACAACATATATTAAAGGTGGTATCTGACAATTTGGACAAGATTTTCTCTGAAACTACCATTTAAAATCTTTGCTGTAGGAAAAGAACTCACAAAATTGTGTTGAATGATGTCCTACATACATGTGAAAAGTGCAGCATAACACCCCACTCATCATTACAAACCAGTATATTTTTCCCTTTGAGCCTTGCTGCACAGGTAGCTATTTTTAAAACAACATGATCACTTACTTTTGAGATCACGTTACAGCTTGTTTGGGTTATCTGCTCTGATAAAGGTATCTATTTTTATCAGATATTTTCAACATGCTTACTTATCGATTTGAAAGACATAATTATTTTATATTTCAAAGGAATGAATATTCTGAGCAATCTTTTCTGATAAGTACTAGCTAACATTTAGAGTAAAAGGTGAGTGGCGCAGAAATTATGCCCAATTTCCCCCCAAACCGGGAGATTTGGTTAATTTTTATTGGCTAACGTCAAACTGTCGGAAACCACCTTTATAATTTGAAATAAAACAGTACAAAGGCATACACATGCATGTGAAAGTTAAAAGTGACAATTACAAGGATAAGAAACATTACATATAGAAAGTGAAAACAGTTACAAATGCCTGATTTAGTTAAACAAATGTTTTTATCTTTTTACCTTAGTGGTCTTTTCTAACATATGATTCAAGTATTTGTACAGGAAACAATGTATACTCATAATATGTAATGTGATTTATGTGCAGTAAATTGGTTAAATAGTATATACTGCATTACAAATGATTCTGTTCATGAAAATTATATTTTAAGTCTTTGCAAGCATACACAACGATCACTTTTACTGTTAGTAGAATCTGCACAAGTGAAAGTTTATTTGTAGACTGGTTTAGCTTGGATCTTTAACTATATGGTGAACATACATATGTTATAACATTTAGGTAAATGTTTAAAAGAAAATCAACAAAATTTAAATTTTCAAATGAACAAAAGGGCTTTTTAAACTGTGGTTTTTAAGTTACATATTAATTGGGTCAAAACATGACCTTTGGCTTTAGTCCAAAATACCGTTTTTAAAACACTTCTGATGGACATAAATGCAAAAACATATTTTGTAAGTTACAAATGACTTAAGCTTATACAAAATTATTATATTGAATTGATACCTGCATGAACAAATTTATTTTAGTGAACACCACAATTGGTATAAATACACTGAGATTGCTAACATGTTCAGTCTCTAGACTTGAACATTTACTATACAAACGAGGTTGCAGGCCAACAGCTGTTTATCTTCCTCCAGTGTGGTCATCAAACCAAAGGATTAACTGTACAGCACTAGAAAGTTTGGACTACTTGTGAAACATTATATATTTGATGCTTTCTCTTTCAAAAGCTTGTGGTTTTTATTGACTTTGGTTGATATCAAATAATGTCAAAAAGCTTGTTCCTGTTTCGAAAAAATTCATGAGAAGATCAGTTGTTTTTCTTAATACATGGCCATATATATGTGGCCACGTTTCTGGTGGATAGCTTTTTGATAGACAACAATTCTTTGACCATACTTGATAATGGGCCACTCAAAATCGGGTATAACAAATAACAGGGCTCTAGCTCTTGTAGTTTGACAAGTAGATTTTTCAATATAACCATATATGGAAAATGGCCATGCCCCTACTGACCATGTATTTTGACAGATTGAAATTCTCTGAACAATTTTCTTACAGTTCCACAAAAGGAACATGTATACTAAATATCAGTGCTCTAGCTCTAAGCTTCTGACAGGAAGATTTTCAAAATTATCCTTTATAACCATATTCACTGGAAATGGCCATGTCCCTGTCTGCCATGGTTTTGACGACTTCACTCCCCTTGCAACCTGAAGCTTCTGAGGGTGTTTGGCTAAATTTAAGCCAGTATTTTCAGAGATGTTGTTTAAAGTATGCTAGACAATCAAAACAGTTCACCCTGAATGTAAGCTTTGATGAGCTAAAAAGAGAAGGGCTCAAATGAGTATGACTTTCTACTAGATTGTAGCAAAACATGGCTCTATTCTAGAATGATCACTGTCATTAAACTGACAAACAACGTAATTGCAATATAAACCAAGTTATTTCACTAATTTCAACAATAATTTAATGTCTTCTTTTTTTACAATGTGTATAAAAAACAACAAAAAATGTTAAGAATGCAGTTAGCTCAAGAGCCATAAATATCTTAAGTGGTTGATAATGCCACTTAAAACTGGTATGCTGAATTTATAATGGCAATAATAATCCTTGGCTTACACACACTACATAGAACAATTGTATGATGTTTTGTTTTTTTGACATTGTACTTCACAATAAGGATGCCTGACAATGGAATTTAATTAACAGAAACGACTGACTATTCCTTAGTTATATTCCATAGAATTAAACATATAAAACACATGTCTTCAAGTTAATGGTGTTTACCTTTCAGTAGTAGGTATGTTTGTATTTGTAAAAACAGAGTCTTAAGCAGAAATTGCTTTTATCAAGTAATACCAACAACACAAACACCAGTTCAAGTAATACCAACAAGACAAACACCAGTTTTATCTTAGTTCCCCATTTTTATCTCAAATTAAAAACTGTTAAAATCTCCAATATACTGTTAGCAGTTATATTCAGAATGATACAGTGAACTGCTAAATGCGAGTTATTCAGTTTTATCTAAGTTGTCCGGGTCTGTGAACTTGACAGTGCAGATGTAGAAGATGACAGGGAAGAAGACGAGCAGCAGGAGAGGCAGATGGAGGGCTGGTTCCCGGATCTCGGTCAATGACACAATGCCATATGCATGCAGGAACCAGTGCCCTATCAATATACACAGGCTTCGCTCTGTGCAAAAACTCTCTTTCACAAGTTCCTTGAACCCCTGGAATATCAATATAAATATGTTTTTTTACTTTTATTAAAAAAGTACTTACACTGAGAAAGTCTACATTTATAACTGTAGGTGGTCACAAAACTAATGCATACAATGCAGTACTATTCTCCTAAACAACTTGAAGTTTTTAAAGTCATATTATATCTTAGTCTGCTAAGCATAAAATTGATCAAGCATAGGCATATAGCGTAGATTCAAATCAAACCCACACCAATCATCTGACCAGAATGGGCACTATTTGCTGTTGAGTCTGTACAAGTATGACTAATTATTATTTTCGCATGTATATTTTTGTAATAAGAAATATTCCAAAAAATTCAACAATCAAGTTATCTTTAAAGGTGGTATCCGGCAGTTTGGTCCAAAAAGTTTCATTAAAATTTCTTAGTAAACCATAGTTATCTGAACAGATCTTGCAAAATGCTGTTTATTGATGTCTTACACCTGTCTAAAAAGTGAACCATAACGCCACAATCGCCACTACAAACATGTATTTCCTATCTGAACAATACTGCACAATTTTTAAATCAAGAAAACCATGTGACCACTTACGTGATAGCTCATTGTTACATAAATTAGATAAAGGCAAACTATGTGATACCACCTGTAAGTTAAAAACCTTACTTACTTCTTTTGTTCCTGATGCCATGTGAACTGCACTTGTGACCAATGAAGCAATTATTACAATGTATGGGAATGAATAATCTGCAAAAGAAAACAACAACTTTAACTTGATCACAATATAAAATTATCGTCTTTATAACAACAGTCCCCTAAATGTGAATTTCAATAAATTCTTAAGTATATGGACCTAGTAGTCTTTTAAATCAAATCATAAACATGACAAGTTACTATCATTATCTGTTTAGAATTTGCCTTCCTAGTACTAATACTTCATCATACTATTACAATTTTGTTTACTACCCATACAGCAGTATTGGGTTTCTGTTCTAAGGGGAAAAAGTCATTTTTGAACAGGCTCTATGCTCAGGTGACAGACATTGCAAAACTGTTACTTACAGAGTAAGCATCCAAGGTTAAACTAGCTGACATTGCAAAACGTTACTTACAGAGAAAGTATCCAAGGTTGAACTAGCTGACATTGCGAACCTGTTACTTACAGAGTAAGCATCCCAGGTTGAACTAGCTGACATTGCGAACCTGTTACTTACAGAGTAAGCATTCAAGGTTGAACTAGCTGACATTGCGAACCTGTTACTTACAGAGTAAGCATCTCAGGTTGAACTAGCTGACATTGCGAACCTGTTACTTACAGAGAAAACCTCCAAGATTAAGTTAGCTGACATTGTAAAACTGTTACTTACAGAGTAAGCCTCCAAACACTGCTTGGAGAACGATGAGGATGGGCAGAAAGTATAGAGCTGCATAAATAGAGCTGGTCCCTTTACATTCAACAAACTTCATGCTAATTACTGGTCGAATACACATCAACAGCAGCAGAGAAAACGCATAGTAGATCATCACAATGGTGTACCTAAAACAACCATTTAGAAAATGATATCTACAAATAAATGACAAATGCCTCTGTTATTGCAATATTTAATAACAGGCAACATGTCAAATAAGAGTTAAGAAAACAATAATAATTTCACAGCATAGTTAGCATATCTTTGCAAACAAAATGTCTTAAAAATACATGGAATGAAGCCAGTTTCTTCAAGTGGTATCAGGCCAATAATGGAAACATCTGTCTATATGCACTAGACCATTCGGATTTCTTACAATGAACACGACACATATCAAAGACTAAATATGCACATGTGTTTGCACATAAAAATCATTGGTTAAATGAGATACTATGCCCTTAGTTTGCACATTTGTGCATGGAAAGTACATGTAAGCCAATAACAGCATATGACTATACTCACATGAGTACTTCTAACTTGCTTAGCAGATATCAAACTTGGGACAATGGTGTATATGTCCACTATTTTCTGCTCGTTCTTTATCAATACAGCTATACAGTACAGAAAGTTATTAGGAGATATCTAAGAACTTAGTTTGGGTTGTTACCAAATGTAGCATTGACAGATTAACAGCAGAGCTTACAGTGGATAGACGATTTCTTGTGTGCAGTGTAGAGTTGTGGTATAGTTGGGAGACGGGTTATACAACATGGTGTACCAGTCCTCAAGGCGCTCCACTGGGCAGGAAGTGATCTGCAACGATCCTAGAGGCTTCGACAAGATCAGAGTCAGTAGGACAGCAATCACACTCTCAGCCAGGGCTGACAGATGAAGCACTAGAAGAGACCTACAAATGTAAAAAATAAAGTCACTAAGTAAAAATTATTTTTTGAAGACAGTAACATGTTTGTGTTTGTATGTAAGGTTAATCATCCCACCAACAGTGTCACATGTATCAAGACATAAAATACCGGTAATGTAAGTAGTGATAAAGTATGCGGAAGCTTAAATTCCACTCCTTTTTTTAATACAGTTAAATTTGTGCTAGTGATCATGTGTTACGTGTCAATAGTGGTCACCATTGCTGTAGGCAATCAGTTTAGATCCTCCTAAGCAATTTTTTCTTTGTTGTCTTATCAGCAGTAACGTGTCTTCTGCAGCCAGCAGTCAGCTTGACTGGGCAAATCCTTCTTCAATTTTGTTCTTAAATCAGCGGCCAATTAGCATGTGTCAATCATCAGTTGCATTCATGCATTGTATGTGTGTTCGTTAATTCCCTGCTCTTCACCCATTTGTCATCATTATCATACTTAACTGCCCCGATCTCCCAATCGAGATTTATTCCTAGTTATGATCTATTTGGCAGTCAATTTATATGCGAGTTATTTTACTGACATAACCAAATTTACTTGACTACATGTAGACAAAATTGTTTCAGTTTTGGCTTTGTCGATACATTGTTTAAATTATGTTTAAAATGATTTGCTTTGTCTAATAATACACTCCTTGCTTTTTCGTTAAAGAATATAAAAAAACAAACAAACAAAAAACACCCTCACACCATCCAGAATCTTGCTGTCCTAATGTATGTACTCTTTTTGGCAATTATATGTACACTCAGTATAAATTTAATGTGAATAATTTAAAATGGTATGCTTTTAGTGGAAGTGAATAACTACTAATAATGGAGCAATATTTTCGTTGATTAAGCGAGACTTATGATATTATCAATTATGTTGACACGTAAAAAGCAGTAATGTTGCAGTATTTATTATCTATTAAAACAGTACTTTGCAGCAGGTCTACTATTTAATACTTTTTATTAACATACATGCACACAGTTACAGGCAAACCATCAATTATGTCATACTTTGTATTGAGCAGCCAACTTGTCTTAAGCAGCCAATTTCCAGCTGTCCTTTGGATGGCTGCTTAATACAAGTTTGACTGTATTAAAAACTCATAAAGGTTAAGGTATTCTGTAACATAAACTCACATCTGTAATTATTATAATCTAATAATGAACAAAACTACAAATTAAAAAATGCGGAGGTTTGTTTTTTATTGGGTTTATCATCCCACCAACAGCATTTAAGTTATCTGAAAACAATGTCTACTTGAAGCAGATATAGTGCTGCTTTCACTGTGTATAGCTTGCCATGAACACCTGACATAAAACCACACCCAGTCACATTATCCTGACACCGTGCCAACCAGATGTGGAACTACCATTATATTTGCTTGAGCATTAGTAAGCTATTGCTGGCTGGATTCAAGTCCATATAAACATATCAAACAAAGGCTGTATGCCTTCAACACATCATTCTTCTAACATGTGTAATAGTATAAAAAGAGAAAAAAATTATTACCACACAATATTAATAACTGTCTGTATTCTTCATCAAAAATTTTGTGTTTTTTTTTTTACTACTGTACTTACTCACTTATAAGACTATTTATAAGACGACCCCCCTACTTCACCTGTAAAATTGCCGGTTTCTGCTTTGATCCGCTTATAAGACGAGGCGAAAAAATTAACAGGAGCGTCGACCAGTCATGCTGTCTCAACAAAAGGGTTAATTGGTAAACAGTGACTGTAATTTTCACACGTTGCAGGATGTATCTAGTCTCAGCTGCACTGCTATCCTGTAGCTCGTGGCTGCATGACATTAATTTCTTTGATCTATGTCACCAAGTCTGGTATGACAGTACACAATATATCGGGGAACAGTGCACTGTCCTTGTGTACATGCCACCAATCAATAATTTCATGGAGAAATGTAATTGGCAGCTGCTTATAAAAACACATCGTTCACTGTCAAACTGCTCCAATCGATATCACCTTGACAACAGCTTATCTCAGAGTCAGTCACTTGACCTGTGTAATGAGGCAAGTCTACACAGAAACACCAAGTAAATTACAGCTTGGTGTATTTGGCACTGAAGTTGAAAGTTTGTTTCAGTGTTTACTGACGGATAATAAGCTGTGTTTCATGCAGAACAAAGGGAAATGTATGTGAGACAATTAATCGTTGACCGACAGAATTCAAAGTTCAATAAAGTTAAGTTATCCGTGGTCGACAATGACAGCACGTCGGGTCATTGCATAACTGCTAACAAATTTATGTGGTATGTTTTTGCCCTCAAACAATGTGAAAACTTTTTGCCAGGTCACTAGACCCCGCCTATAAGACGAGCCCCACACTTTGAACATGAAATTTCAAGGAAAAATCCCTGTCTCATAAGTGAGAAAATACGGTAAGCATAATCAAAAACCACTTTACTTTTTCCATGAGCATGTGTAGTCAATGAAGAAGAGGTGGAGAATGAAGGAGAGGAGGGCCATGAAGCCCAGGTACAGCCAGTCATAGGAGGAAGGACTACTAGTACACTCAGCACAGATGGTCAGAGAGCTAGGCTGTGATCCACGAGGACATGCCTGAAATAGAGCATAAACGATAGGCCTTTCTTTTAAATATAACATAGCTCACTGTTAGGAGTGTTTTCTCTTATATGGTAGCAAATATTTCCTATTTCCATGGGTATGAGGGGTGATCAAGAATTAACCAGATTATGTTTGTAGTTTGAATAATTATGTATATTTTATAATGAGATTTTCACTAGTTGTTGCTTATTCATATTGCAATAACAAATCAAAACGATTTTAATAACGTATATTTTCTTTAACGATCAATGCGTTGCTATAGTAACCCATCAGCGCTAATGCGGGGACGGTGTCACAACATTCGTCTATAGCATTGATTTGGTTTAAAAAATGTGAGTTTTCAACACGTTAATTTGGCGCTAATTGTACTATGACGTCCGTGACATCATTCAGCATCATTTGTAAAAATTTTGACGTCATTGAAGCAAGGGCTGAGAAACAACTTCATTTCTACGTAACTTCGTACTTTCTACAATGTCGTCATTTTATGCAACAGAAACCCGCGCCGTAATAAAGTTTTGTTGTGAACTTGGATATTCGCCTACTAAGACCTACGAAATGATCCAGGAGACACCAGCGGGCAAAAGTGTTTCACGTACACAAGTATTTAAATGGCACAGGCGGTTCCGGGAGGGTCGCGTTTCTCTAGAAGACGATGGAGGTAGGAGCTGAAAATCCTCTACTGACTCAACGTTTGTAAGCTCCGTAAAAGACGTCGTTGACAGAGATAGGCGCGTCACCATTCGGGATATCTGTACCGTAACTGGATTTAGTTTTGGGACTGTTCAGCGCATTTTAACTGAACATTGAATATGAAGAAGGTTAGTGCGCGATGGGTACCACGGTTGTTGACAGATACAAATAAAGAGAACATAGTAATGGCGTCAATGAAATTAGTTGGAAAAGTGACCTGAAGTTGAAGTGCGACGTCATTTATGACGTCGAGCGTCCCCGGTCGCCAGTTACAGACATTATGTTTTGAAGTGTAACTCGATTGTTCTATGTACAAAAGTCATGAAACTTTCAGATATTGTAGATTAAATATTCATGTTATTACCATCTTCATTTTATGCAGGTAACAGTAACCGTTTCAAAACGGTGATAGTAGTCCGGTTAATTCTGATCACCCCTCGTATGTGACCTTTATTACCTCGTTATGGCAACAGAAATAATTTTTAATAAAGAGAGGGACCAATGTCTATGCACCAAACAAACCCAAGACTACATTTCAATTAAGGGTCGCCCATGTCCTAGTGGGTATAACAGTTGACTTGCAAATCTTCTGATGTCATGGACCTTAATTAAGTGGGTTCAGGTCTGGTGGGCGGTAAAACTTTAATGAGAGGAAATTTTAAGCAGACCTGTGATGCACCAGTGGTTCTAACCAGACTTTGGGCTGGGATTTTCCTTCCCCAATTACAGCTTGATGTCACTAAAATTACCATAATTCTGATGCTAAGATATATTTAAAAAAGAAACATAAAAACTTTTGTACAGTGCAATTTAATTTAAAAAATAAAAATGAATACTCTAGTATAGTGCATATAGTGCAATTTAATTTAACAGACACATTTCTTTTGATATTTACCTTTATTGTATATCAACTGTAAACTTCATCTTAGAGATTACAAATTGTCTTTTGTAAAGCAACAATAAATAACTGTGACTGATCAACAGTAAATAATAAGGCATATCTACCCCACACTCTGAATACAATCCATCTCCAAGATCCTGCCTTCCGCAGTACAGGCCAGGGCATTCAGAAGGCTGGAAAACTGTGGACAGAGAAATAGAAACAAACACCTGTTAACATACTGTTGGGGAAATTATTTCTAGCCAAAACTAAAAATTTGAAAAACAAAACAAAATGTATGTCTGTTAACCATATGGGAACAAAAAATACCAAAACAAAAATCTTTTATGTAACCTTTAAACATTATTTTTCAAAGAAGGGGGTGGAAAGCAGGGTTGTAAAAACTAGAAATCTTGCTCACCCTAATAAAATTGCCACTCACCCTTACTTTTTGTTAGAATATGTTTATTATAATATAATAAAGTTTATTAGTTGATGTATATGCTCAGCTTATGTGTCCCTCAGTCATTGTTGGTACTAATATGAAACTTCTTAGACTGCCTGCTTTGATATGGTGCAAGAAAATGACGTCCTGTCAGACAATGCTCTGTGGCTAGACTTGTTTACAAAATTGGTTATTAACGCTTATGTGCAGCCAATGTCTGGAAAATTTATCAAGCCACAGTCTATGGAACACGCACCTGCTTGCTCATGTAAGCACAGCATAAGCACCCAATGATTAAGATTATTCAATTCAGCTCATGATTGAATTGTTCTAAGTATTTTGATTTTTCAGAACATTTTATTGGATTATCGTACCAAAAAAAACAGACCCGCCCTATTAAGCGAAGACATATGTTTACTTCTCCTCACCCCAGGGGATTGCAAACTTGTCACGGCATACAGGCAAGTAGAATTTTTCACCTCTCGAAAGATGTCATGGAGTTTCTCAGCAAGCATGAGCAGACAGCAACAATAGCTCTCTATCCTAAAATAAGGTAAGGCGGGAAGGTTGTTGGCAGACGGTGGTTCCAGCTTCAATGACAAACAGACAGACCACAGGCTGGCAAATTTGCTATACTGAATAATCAACTTGCTCTAATCCCATATAAAACATACAAAAACAGTAACCAACTTTAAAACAAATATAAATATACTTTTCATTTTCAGGCTGGCACAGGCTCTGGAATACCAGATCCAGTCCTGCCTACTTGGGCCTATATAAGTTAGCATCTCTTCTGGCAAGTGAGACTGAGACTGCTGACCTGCATGTAATGCTAGTATCCCAACAACCTCCTGACATATATACAAAGGAACAGACACCAGAAGTTCATGGGAAACTACAAAGATACCTGGGATAATTAAGAAGAGGAAGAGATAACAACGACAAGGAGCATTACTGGATTATGACCATAAACAGCTGCTATCAATATATACAGGGATGATGAGTAATCAGAATTGCTTTTGTTTACTGCACCTTCATATACATTAATGTTTCAAAGATGAATAATGATGTTTTGTGATCTCTTTTCGGTGTTTTGTTTTTTGACAAGTGTTTTTGCATATTTGTACTGAAATAACAACAACCACTGTCTGATCTTACTTCAAAGTGCTTGACAATATGCTCTGGGTATACCATTTAATGAATTACATGATTTAGGTTTGTCAACTGTGAAAATAATTTTATTTTCAGTTTGCAATATTTTGTTTGTTGAGTCTCTTGTATTATAACATGTTGAATGTATATTCTTAAAATATTAATGATTAAATTAATCTTCATTAAAACCTTAACCAAAACAATAAACTAGAGAGATGGTAGTTCATAACCATCTTACTGAGGTTGTAACAGGTCTTGGTCTAAAGGACAGAATGCATTGCCAACCCTGAGTAACATCTCTCAGGTCCTTATGTAGTGCAACTAAATGATCACATGATTAGATATTATGTAATGGTTAGTATGAATAGTAAGGATATCAATTTGAACATACATAAAATATAAACCTGGTAGAAGTTGGTCTACCACACAAGTCAGCAACTTTAACCGCTCAGCTAAGAACACCCAGGGCATTCGGTAGTCTCTGAACTTCAAGGGTCATTGACTCCTCAGTCAAAATTTTCAGGGGTCAAATTCAAATTTCTGAGGGTCATATCTGTGTGTCATGTTTTACATCATAAAGCGCAAATGTGCTGTTATAGCAGTGATAATTGTGTTTTACTATTTGCAGTTTATTAATTATTCTTTTTTTAGAATTAAGGTTTCTCTTCAGATCTTTATCTTTTTCTCTTTAAAACATTTAATTCATCATTTTTTGTATATAATTATAATTGTATATATAATTATGTCACTGACGACCACATTTTGTATAAATAAGCCTTAATGGAAATAATTGATTCTTCTGATAGTTTAGGCTACAAGGGACATGTAAATAAACAGAATATTGCTTAAAAGTGTTTTTTTTCTGCATCTCAATTATGACAATCAAATAAAAACAACAACATATCAACTAACATTGTAACATTGTCACCTTAAAAAATAATATCGCTTCTCAAAACTGATGTTAGCCCAAAACCAATTATAAACATAAGGGTTGCCGTTCTCGGTAACCCAATAACGCATATAACAAGTATTATTTCCTAACTAAATATATGTAAAGACACCAACAGGCAAGACAACAAGAACCTGGTTTTCAGTACAAAATGTACTATGTCAAACTGTAGTCTGTGCCCAATACTAATTTTGAAATATCAAAATGTCAAACAAGCATTTTTAGCCATAATTTCCACCATTCTAGTAACAAGTACTTCTTTCGTAGATACGATCAATCGATTTGGCATTTTAGTGTGCATAGTTCTAAATCGC
Source organism: Sinonovacula constricta (assembly GCA_007844125.1). Lineage (NCBI taxonomy): Eukaryota > Metazoa > Mollusca > Bivalvia > Cardiida > Solecurtidae > Sinonovacula > Sinonovacula constricta. The sequence goes on along the minus strand of CM017557.1, from coordinate 6,113,529 downwards.
TGTCAAATAACATTATACTCGGACGCACCGCTTCGCACCTTTTCAGTAATCACACATTTAGGTGGCCCAATCAGGTAATTATACAATCCTGCAGTCGTCCTTAATTGCTTCCGATACATTGGGATGCTACAGACATGTTTTATGAGTTAACAGATGCCGATCAATTAAGATTTATTACTTTTCTACACCTCTGTCAAAATGTTATATTGAAATTAGCCGCGCACACATGTCGATTGTCATAATAAGAGAACCTGTTTCTACTAATTATACAGGCTCCACCTACTGTATTGTTTTTCTCCTAGTAGAAGGTAATCAATGCGTGTGTGGGGGGAATCGGTTCTCATTAATATGCAGACTCCGCCCATTGTCGTTTTTTCTCGCTTCTTTTGAAGCTGTATGTGATTTTGACTGACGCACGGGTAGAAAATGTCATGGGTCAAAATGACCCCCACCACTTTATTGATGTGCATCAGTTAGGGGTATTTCCGAATTTTTCTGTGTCAAAACCTGGGAGCTCAGATCAACCGAACGCCCTGACACCCCTTAATTATTTTCACATGTTTAAGCAAATTTTTCACCACAATAACTTTTTTTCCTTCTTATACTTATACCTATACTGCTTATAACAATGGGGGATAAAAACAGGAAGTGTTTCCGCATTTTAAACTTTTGCAACAGTTCATAAATATCAGGTACAATGACACATAAAAATAAAATAAGTATATAACATTGAAGGTTTCAAATACTTTTTGCTTTGTTCATTATGTTTACATCACATTCCAAAATTTACTTAACACTGTTTCCCTTTATAATTTTACAATTTACCGAAGTCCCCGAACCATTTTTACAAGTACAATTTACCAAACTTGTAAATTACCAAAGACATCCTGCACATTACTAATGTCATTAGGCAGAATACTTTAAAAACATTCCTGCTTTGTGACCTTATATACAGGTAGCAGCATATTCATAATATATATAATATTACAACACACAATTCAGAAATTTTCAATACGTCTAAATATTGACAAAACTGTAGGATTTTAAAAATATCTAAAGTTTATTGAGCGACGCATTTTGCTTACCTTTTTCGCTAAATGACAGGCCGGTTATTGCCGATATGAAGATCGATCGAATCATTATTTTACAATCTTTCATTTTGTAGTTTTACATCTAATGTCTTGAGCTTACATTAGAAATAATTTTGACAGAAACCGGAAGTGCTAATTTTTTGTTCTGACTGGTTCAAACGAAAACAACCAATTCACAATTATTGGTGGGGTCGTTTCTTGTATTCAAACGAAACAAGTAGAAGAAAGAAGCGTTTCGTAAGAGTGATCAGTGTCACTAAACTTGAGAACCCATCTGAATTATCACATCCAAGGGAGCTTACTCTACTACACTAGCAGAAGATCAAAGTGTCGCAATGAAGCTGTTATTTTGTGTGTTATTTTTGTCACTATTTGTCGTAATCTTTGCATACATTTCACGTGTTTTGCAAAATGGTATGCACGACAGGGAGTCGGTGTACGAGATATCATCAGATTCACTAAATATTCCCGACCACAGTTTGAGGAATATTTTCTGGTTCATCCAGGTAAAGAGCAGAAGGGCCATTCTCGTACTGAAGTCTGAATGCTGTCAATGAGTGTGGATAGTCTGATGTAACATTGTGAAATTCTGTTTTAGTATGCGTTTATTATATCTCTTATCCTAACTCTAAAGGGTAAAGCTATACTATAGTCTAATTAACATGCCATTAGGCATTACACTAACAGTTCATATTATGGGAAATTAGATAAAAATAATAATAATAATATCCTTTGCATCACTAGTTTCAATGCACTTAAGCCATTTATATATTTTCTTGGTACTACTGAATACCAAAAGACACTTGTTTATCAAAAGAGACTTTGTTTTACCAAAATACACTTAATAAATTGAAATTAAACTTAAAGCATTATTTGCTGTTTTATTTAGTAAATATGTTATATTAGTATAAGAAATAAAGTTTCATTTTAATTTAATGTGTTTTTAAAGCTTTGTATTACAAAGTCATGTTGCATATTGCCTTGTTTTCTGAGTTGTTTCCCTTGGTAATGATGGGCTGTTTGTTGGAAATGTATATAGTTGTGTTGACATTTTATATGATCTATTTAAATAATTAAATAATGTTTCCATTTAGAAGACATCCGATTAATCTGACATGCATCCATCATGAACCTTGACATTTATCATAGAGTTTGACTCAGCTAAAGCAAAATTTCAGGGGAAATGACATGAAGTCTTGTTTTCTTTTATATTTGTTTGGAATCAGAGCGTTGTAGATGCTAATCAATTAATTAATTAGTGACAAACTTTTCATCCTGTCTAATTGTAATTAGAGAGATACATAGTGAATAATGTTTGTTGTCACACTCCCAAGCGGTCATGTATTACTCGTGTGTCAACAAACCAGTTCATAGTCCTCAACAATTAAAAGGAAATGACATTAACACTACATGTTCAGTAGAAGAGATAGTTTCAAGATTGATCAGAATAATACAAAGACCGAAGCAAAATGGAATACAAAGGGTGTTTGTGGCATCTATTGTAGGATGCAGATCCTTTCCTAAATTCATAGGATTAAACAGTGACCAGTTCAATAAGATAAGAAGAAGTGTCAATGCAAAACTTACGATACATTTTGGGGAAGATTATGTGAATGTTGAAAAGAAGCTGAAATATCCCAAACACTACAACAAGGACTTGGTTTATCCAGGTTTTAATGAAGAAGGAATGACAGTTTTGAACTGTTTAATCAAAGCAAGCTTTATGATGCATCTTGTAATTTGTAACTTTTTACTGCAAAACTATTGTACTGTTTAGCAAATAAATACTTAAAAAAATGAAATGAAAAAGCTCTTTTGAATCTTCAAATCCAAATTCACAAGATCAAGCTTGTTTTTTACACCCATTGAAACCTGACATGACAATATAATTCCTAATATCTTCAATAGTTCCATGCTTTAAAAATCATCTCCTGATCAACAGAACCTTTAATTACCAATAAAATTTATTGCACTCATACTTTAAATTGATAAACAGTTAATGAGAACTGATAATTTGATATGATTGTTGCTAAAATTGCTGTTTCTTTTCTCATTGAAGATTTGTAATGTCTTTTAATCTTTGAGACCTCTGTAAATAAAGTTTAAAAGAAAAAAACAACAGTTTGGAGTGTTTGCGTTAAGAAAGTGTGATTATTTAGAATTGTCAGTATATAAAAACTCTTAGATCTGCCAGTATATTCACTTGACCTAATTGGACTATCCATGCATTGTCTGTTCTGAAGAGTGTTCTTATTGTCAGAAAATTTATCAATTTATCAGATAAAGAGTTGAGATCTTGGTCTAGTTCATGTTTAAATTTTCTGTCCAAATGTTGTGTATTCAAGTATATATATATGATATGTATACAAATTTGTCTTGTTGTTTTCAAATCTCTTTATCAATTTTATGAATGATGTTGACATCCCAAAATCTTATCTGTGGGGGGTTGGGTTGTTAGAAGACACTCTTCCTGTCGTTTATAAACAATAAGATACTATTAATCTTTGATACTATTTTTTTTTTCTTTTTAACAACCACTAAACATTAGCATCAGGTAATTTTTGGATAAGGTAAAACAACTAATAATAACTTAACACAGTCATGTACCAATTAAATGGTATTGATCATGTTTGTGTACTTCTTACAGTATTTTTCTTTTATAATGAATCTTTGGCATTTATTTCATATACTAATATTTCAACATATTTACTAATAAAACAACAAATAATGCTTTAATTTCAATTTAAGTGTATTTCGGTAATCAAAGACTCTTTTGGTATCTTTTAGTAAACAAGTGTCTTTCGGTATTCAGTAGGACCCTATTTCCTTGTGATGTGAACAGTGTTGAATTAGCAACTAACCATCATAAACATGTCAAGTAAGCCGTTATTAGTCCCTTACCGGTGTTCACACCGGAGGGGACTATAGGTTTACCCTCCGTCCGTCAGTCTGTCTGTCTGTCCGCTAAAAATCTGGATCCTTTGATAACTTAAAAACTATTAAAGCTAGGCGCATGAAACTTGGTTTGTTAATATTTGGGTCGCTACCTTGAAGGTCAAGGTCACAGCATGACCTTGCAGCAAAATTGTGTCCGGCCCATAACTTTGTTATTTGAAGTCGGATTTTACAACTTTTTCACAGAAATGATCACCATATTGAGATGACGTGTCGCGAGCAAGATTTAGGTCGCTACCTTGAAAGTCAAGGTCACAGCATGACCTTGCAGCAAAATCGTGTCCGCCCCATAACTTTGTTATTTGAAGTCAGATTTTACAACTATTTCACAGAAGTGATCACCATATTGAGATGACGTGTCCCGAATAACATTTGGGGTGATACCTTGAAGGTCAAGGTCACAGCATGACCTTGCAGCAAAATCGTGTCCACCCCATAACTTTGTTATTTGAAGTCAGATTTTAAAACTATTTCACAGAAATGATCACCATATTGAGATGACGTGTCCTGAATAACATTTGGGTCGATACCTTGAAGGTCAAGGTCACAGCATGACCTTGCGGCAAAATCATGTCCGCCCCATAACTTTGTTATTTGAAGTCAGATTTTAAAACTATTTCACAGAAATGATCACCATATTGAGATGATGTGTAGCGAACAACATTTGGGTCATTACCTTGATGGTCAAGGTCACAGGATGACCTTGCAGCAAAATCGTGTCCGGCCCATAACTTTGTTATTTGAAGTCGGATTTTACAACTATTTCACAGAAATGATCACCATATTGCGATGACGTGTCGCGAGCAAGATTAAGGTCGCTACCTTAATAGTCAAGGTCACAGCATGACCTTGCTGCAAAATCGTGTCTGCCCCATAACTTTGTTATTTGAAGTCAGATTTTACAACTTTTTCACAGAAATGATCACCATATTGAGATGACGTGTCGCGAACAAGATTTGGGTCAATACCTTGAAGGTCAAGGTCACAGCATGACCTTGCAGCAAAATCGTGTCCGGCCCATAACTTTGTTATCTGAAGTTGGATTTAACAACTATATCACAGAAATGATCACCATATTGAGATGACGTGTCGCAAGCAAGATTTAGGTCGCTACCTTGAAAGTCAAGGTCACAGCATGACCTTGCAGCAAAATCGTGTCCGCCCCATAACTTTGTTATTTGAAGTCAGATTTTACAACTATTTCACAGAAATGATAACCATATTGAGATGACATGTCCCGAACAACTTTTGGGTCGATGCCTTGAAGGTCAAGGTCACAGCATGACCTTGCAGCAAAATCGTGTCTGCCCCATAACTTTGTTATTTGAAGTCAGATTTTACAACTTTTTCACAAAAATGATCACCATATTGAGATGACGTGTCGCGAACAACATTTAGGATGATACCTTGAAGGTCAAGGTCACAGCATGACCTTGCAGCAAAATCCTGTCCGGCCCATAACTTTGTTATCTGAAGTTGGATTTAACAACTATTTCACAGAAATGATCACCATATTGAGATGACGTGTCGCAAGCAAGATTTAGGTCGCTACCTTGAAAGTCAAGGTCACAGCATGACCTTGCAGCAAAATCGTGTCCGCCCCATAACTTTGTTATTTGAAGTCAGATTTTACAACTATTTCACAGAAATGATAACCATATTGAGATGACATGTCGCGAACAACTTTTGGGTCGATGCCTTAAAGGTCAAGGTCACAGCATGACCTTGCAGCAAAATCGTGTCTGCCCCATAACTTTGTTATTTGAAGTCAGATTTTACAACTTTTTCGCAGAAATGATCACCATATTGAGATGACGTGTCGCGAACAACATTTAGGATGATACCTTGAAGGTCAAGGTCACAGCATGACCTTGCAGCAAAATCGTGTCCGGCCCATAACTTTGTTATCTGAAGTTGGATTTAACAACTATTTCACAGAAATGATCACCATATTGAGATGACGTGTCGCAAGCAAGATTTAGGTCGCTACCTTGAAAGTCAAGGTCACAGCATGACCTTGCAGCAAAATCGTGTCCGCCCCATAACTTTGTTATTTGAAGTCAGATTTTACAACTATTTCACAGAAATGATAACCATATTGAGATGACATGTCGCGAACAACTTTTGGGTCGATGCCTTAAAGGTCAAGGTCACAGCATGACCTTGCAGCAAAATCGTGTCTGCCCCATAACTTTGTTATTTGAAGTCAGATTTTACAACTTTTTCACAGAAATGATCACCATATTGAGATGACGTGTCGCGAACAACATTTAGGATGATACCTTGAAGGTCAAGGTCACAGCATGACCTTGCAGCAAAATTGTGTCCGGCCCATAACTTTGTTATCTGAAGTTGGATTTAACAACTATTTCACAGAAGTGATCACCATATTGAGATGACGTGTCGCAAGCAAGATTTAGGTCGCTACCTTGAAAGTCAAGGTCACAGCATGACCTTGCAGCAAAATTGTGTCCGCCCCATAACTTTGTTATTTGAAGTCAGATTTTACAACTATTTCACAGAAATGATAACCATATTGAGATGACATGTCGCGAACAACTTTTGGGTCGATGCCTTGAAGGTCAAGGTCACAGCATGACCATGCAGCAAAATCGTGTCTGCCCCATAACTTTGTTATTTGAAGTCAGATTTTACAACTTTTTCGCAGAAATGATCACCATATTGAGATGACGTGTCGCGAACAACATTTAGGATGATACCTTGAAGGTCGAGGTCACAACATGACCTTGCAGCAAAATCGTGTCCGGCCCATAACTTTGTTATTTGAAGTCGGATTTTACAACTTTTTCACAGAAATGATCACCATATTGAGATGACGTGTCGCACACAACATTTGGGTCGCTACCTTGAAGGTCAAGGTAACAGCATGACCTTGCAGCAAAATCGTGAAGTTTTGGATAGCGCATTTAGGTGCACTTACCTTAAATGATAGTGCATTAAGGTGCTCATACCTTAAATAAAGGCCAAAAATAAATGTCATGATAAGTTAACAATTATTTAGGCCAGGTGAATTAAACAAAACTATGTGAACCCCAACTACTGTTTGGGTGGGAGGAGACTATAGATTTGCCCTGTCTGTCTGTCCATTTTTAAGCCATAATTATACAAATACAAACTTTAACCTCAAATTAATTATAAATGGCAATAAACAGGAGCGTTTGATAATTAAAGAACTTTTTGAGGGACCGGTAGGGGACTACTGTATTGCCCACAATACTATCAAATGCTTGTTTATCAAGTAATATCACATTTTAACACTTGTATTTAACGTTTTTGTTCATGATACCAATGGGGGGTGTCCATGGCATAGTGGTAGAGTCGCTGATTTGTAACTCCTCTGACTGCTTAGCCTCTCACAGCGTGGGTTCGAGACCTGTTCGGGGCCAAATTAGGAGTGCTCACATTGCATGAACGCACACATTCTATAGCCCTTTACAATATTTTTGGAAAACTCTTGCTCTGATTTCAGGTGACTGATACCCACATCAGCAAGTTCAGAGGATTGGAAAGAGCACCAGATCTTTTAGAGTTTTGTCACAGTCATGTTTCCACAATCAAGCCAGATTTTGTAATTGCATCTGGTTAGTATATGATAAATATTTCAAGTGCTCCAACAGAGTTTTTGCCTGATTCTAATGTTAATTTTAAATCAAGTCATGATTCTAAAAATATGTAGTTTGATTTGGACTCCACATTTATAACATGACAGTGACTGCTATGTAGAGAAGTTATTCCCCACAATTACCATCTGAACCCCTTATTATGCTTCATTAATTTGAAACCTCATGCTTAATTGTTAGTTTATGGCTTATATAAAATATACCTAAATAATTTTTTAATAGTAAATTGTACATCATGTAAATACGTAAAAAATCAAACATCACTTAAACATAAAAAAATAACATATTAGAAACATTCAAGCAATGTATACTAACTGTGTACGTCCATCATATCAAGTAGACAAAAATGTGACAGCATTATGGGTGACAGCTTCAAAGCATCTCTTTGTCGACTAAAGCATTTGATGAAATTGATGTGGGTGCATAAGCATGAAACCTGCTCAGTATTTTCCCTTTTGTATTTGAATAGTTAACATTTTTGTTTCTTTTTGTATAAATCTGATAAACATTTTTGCAAGGTAACAAGGTATTGGTCTTTTTGTGGTCGCCATTTTGAATTATAATATTCACTGGAAATCTTTTGGTATGGTACTTATATCTTCAAGCTTGACATCATTAGAATATACAGCACCCAATCAAAAAGATTGATGCAGCAAAGCAAACACGTTCATGAATGACAGTTGTAAATTGAGACACAAACACTATCTACAAGACTTTAGCAAAATTATGGGCTGTCACAATTTACATTACATATATTCTGAAACTAATGCATGTTGGTGTAAAAATATCCCATGGAAACCCCTAATGGCATACTTTCCTATGGATAACATATATTTTTACATGATTCATGAGCAATTCCTCTGTATATAATGACTGAAAATCATGTTGAATACCGATACACTACTAAGACACTGTTTGTTTAAAATAACTACATTTTACATAACATTCTGCACAAATTTTACCACATATTCTTACAGGTTTGCATATGACCTGAGCTGGTCTGCCTTGAAATTTACCTGTCATGGAATAATGGGATTGAGTGAATGTCAAGCCCTGCCAAGACTTGATTTTAAATGCCAGTTGTATGTATTTTATTAAAAGTAAAAATCTGTATTTATATCTGTTTTCATGTTTATTTTTAGGTGATTTGACTGATGCCAAGTATCCTGACATGACCAGATCAAAACAATTTCTTGAAGAATGGGAAAAGTACCGTGATGTGATTATTGATTGCAAAAAGAATGTAAAAACATGGCTAGATCTTAGAGGGAATCATGGTCAGTATATAGCAAACATTGCCAATTTTTGCTAAAAAAGTATTCTGTGATCCTCAAAAAACAGTAGAAAAGTTAAAATTCTTATGCAAACACATGTAAAAAATTGTTTTATGAGGCCTTTTGGCACAGCATCAAATTATAGTGCTGAAACTGATAATGCAGGCGGTAGAACGTTTGCTCTTGGTACAAGGGGCCTCTGGTTCAAACCTAGTCCACTGCATACCAAATCCTTTAAATGTGGTAGTGGTTTATCTTCCTTGGTATCATGCCAGGTGTTCAGGGCATGCTATACATAGTGAAAGCAGCACTATATGTGCATCAAATGGACACTGTCTCTGGATAATATAAAGATGGTTAGTGAGATGATAACTCCAGCAAGTTTTGAAATGACAGTTGTGGCAGAGTTTTTGTTTTTCTAATTAAAATCTATTGGGAAAAGTAAAAGTTCTTTTACTGTTTGTCAGCATAGTATCTCATAAGTGTGTCTATAACATCCTTCATACAGATATTTCACATTTACAATTTAAACTAGTAAAGGCATAGAAATCTGATTATATTGTTCTGTATACCGTTAGGCTATAGAAGTTATTTAATTGAAATTGTATGCCTGTTTCAGACGCATTTGACATACCTGACCATGACCATAGAAGAAACTTGTTCAGGTGAGAAATTTGTAAAAACATTTTTAATGTAATATATATATATGTAGTATATTTCTGTTTCTATCTGCCAAAGCCCCTAGCTTCAAAACACTTTTTTATAAATTTATTTTAGCCCTTAAACATTGGCCTCATTTAATACCAAACAAAAATTATTGTGCCTAAAAGATTTATAAAGCATAAAATTTCTTGTTGATTTGTTGTGTGTTTGTCATTAGGCCTTCCACAGAATTTTGTTTAGGTGCTCCTGTCCACGATCTGCCAAAATTTTTAGCATGTAATCAAAATTTATCCTCATTCCATTTTCATGCACAAAAGCCAGACTTCCCTACAATAAGTCAGTTATAAAAACTGTTTTAAGTCTGGTAACTAGTATTGCATGAATTGTTAACTCATCCTATCAGAAGACAACTCAAACAAATACGGTATGTAAGCCTGCACTTGAAAATGTCTCAAGTCAGTAAACAATTAACCAATCATTTTGCTTACAAATACAACTAAAGGCTCATCCAAGTGCTAAATGTCAACATAAAACAACATTTTCTTTTGATCTGTTTTTTTTCAATCTTGTGCAATAAGGACTATTGTTTCATTGTTTTACTTTAAATGATTACTTCAACATTGATTTTATGACTAAAAGAACCTGTGAATGCAATTTCAAGATTCAATTTAGAAAGACATTTTCCTACATACATCAACAAATTATTAATTTAAAAAACCCAACGTCTGACAAAATGAACTAATAAATCACTGACATCACTTGCCAACTTTCCAAACAGACATCAAACAGATGTCTGTTATTTTGAATAATAATTTTCTGCACTCAGATCCCTTCATGGTATTGAATATTAAGGTAATAATAATATTAATTATTTTTTATTACAAAATCAACCACAAACAAACTGCTCATTACATAAAAGAAGAACGTGGTTATAGAGATAAAGATTTTACAGCTGTTATCAACTTTGTATTTCATGTTTTGTTGGGACATAGTGTATAATGCTCTGCAATTGTGATGGTCGTTACATTAGCAGCTTTTGAAGTACTACAAGGTAAATGCATGTGAATTTATCTTAATAAAAAACAACTCAAGGTAGTTATATCTCTAACCTGATGATTGCTATGAGTGATACAGTAAAGCAAGATTACCAGACTATGTGAATCCTGCCAGTACTTACAGATAATAATTTTAACAATTTATTAAAATTGTAAATAAATAGAATTTTTAAATAAGACCTTTGATTTTTTTTTCGTTGAGTTGATTTGAATACGTCCTTTAAGTTTCAAATTTTATGTCAGAAAGATAGAATTGACTAGTAATTTTCCCCACACGAATCTTAACAATATTGAAAGGCATACACAATCTGTTTCAGAAAAACATATATGCTATTTGTCGCCGACAAACCCTTTTTATTAACCACTCACTAAAAATCATAAAGAACATATGCTTTGTAGTGCCATCTGAAACTTTGGGCAGTTCAAACTGCGAAAACTTAAGGCATAAAGTCATGTTAAGTAACAGAGGAAGAATACATTTGTAAAACATTATAGCTCTGTCTGAAAGTGGATTAATTTTGAAAACAAAAAGGCAGGTACAGAGATTGCATCTTTTAAACTGCATATGTTGAGAAATATTCTTGCAGAATCAGAAGAATTGTACAATAAAAATAATCTATGGAAAAAAAACCCAACCCACCTCTGTCGGCTGTATGTCTTAGCAGTGATAAAGTATTACGTACAGTATAGTCCTATTGATAGACGACCAATAAAAACACTGCCTTGTGTATGCCAGATGCATGATTGCATAGTGACAAGCTCAAGGTGATAAGGATTAGTTGATTGTGTAGACAGCCTGCTGCATTCAAGGAATAAAGTGAGGTCACTTAACATGAAATCAAATGCCCCTGTGACTGATTATGGATTCACATGCCCTGACAACCCACATATCAAATTATAGGTGCTCCTTGACCAATTTGCTTGGTTGCTCCTGTGAAAGGCACTAAATTGACTGACCTTGCCATAGATTGTGGAACTTGTATTTAAAAACCAATGTATGCATGTCTTTCGCCAATTTGTGTATGTGTGTGCAGGCAATATTCTTCCCAAGGCAAGCAGCACCCATCATCCTATGTATATCATCATACCAAGCCATATGGAAGATATTCCTTCGTTGCTGTAGATGCAACCCCCAATCCTGGACCAAAAAGGCCATTCAACTTTTTTGGGTACATTAAAAGGGTAAACTTTACACCATTATTATTCAATTACTAATAGAAAAGATACAAAACACTATCTATAAATGAAGAAGGAATTTATATGGAGTATACATATTTTAAATACAATTTTAAAAAAAATCTTTTTAGATGTTTTCAAAAAAAATCTTGCAAGTTATTTAAGATATATTTTTTATTCATTTAAGCATATAAGCTTAATGTCAAAACTTACTTCCTTTTTGAAATGGTTTATGGTATCTTCATAGGATAATGAGAATGCTATTAATGGTTTCTTGGAGGAGAGTAGTCAGAGCAACATGACCTTGGCATTTGGTCATTACACAACATCTCTGGTAGCAACCCAGTCTAGCAACAGTATCAGGCACATTCTCAGGTAAGAACTATATTCTGTTGATATAGTTAAGATCTTTTTTTAATAACTAAAAAGTATTTCATTATCATATCTTGCTAAAGCTAATTTTAAAAGTGTTCTGCATTCACAGCAGTAGCAAGGAGCACAGAGTTACAGCTTTACAAAGGAATTCATCTAACAATTTCTGTCACTTCCTGTCTCCATGGTGACCATAAGAAGATCTATGTGTCTATTATTTGATGTGAATCAATAAACAGAGTTACAGAGAGTACTGGACCAGAACAAAATTATATGTTGACATTAATATGACCTGTTTTAAACAAGATGTACAGTGGTTGTAAGTGCAGAACTTAATAGAGCCATAGGGTCCTACACTTTTTCAGTAAACTGGTTAATTGAATTCATTTGGGTAGACTGGTCTTAGTTCTCTACCCTTAACATTCTTATTAATGTCCACTGCAAGTATTTCAGTTTTATTATTTAAGTAGTTCCTGTTTGTGTGACACAAAAAGTAATACTGACAGTTTATCTCCACCGGTTATCTTGCAGTGCTTTCTTTACATTTTGACATTTTAATTTAACAAAGTATACATTTCCTCAGTTTTCGTAAATATTCACTCTTCTTTACTAAAGTGGACATTTACACCCCAAATTATTGACACCTGTTTGCATGTTTCAGGAGTGTGGCTGTGTACCTGTGTGTTTGCATATTTAAGGATTTTGACCATTATAGTGTTTCAGTAGTGTGACTAAGTACTGTGTGTTTGTTTTAGTAGTGTGACAGTGTATCTGTGTGTTTGCATGTTTCAGGAGTTTAATTATATATTTAGATGTTTACCATTTTTATGTTTTTGGAGTGTGATGGTGTGTCAGTGTATTGCACATTTGAGGAGTGTGATAGCGTACCTGTGTGTTTTCATGTTTCAGGAATGTGACAGCATACCTGTGTGGCCACCTGCATACGCTGGCAGGCCTAGTTCCAAGGATGTATGCCCGCCAGAACACAGGGATGCTGGAACTCGAGCTGGGAGACTGGAAGGATGAGAGGATGTAAGAAGTTTTCCTGCCTTATCAGCATACTACATTATTGTTTCCTTCAGTCTCTAGTTTCATTGAACATAGGCAAAACATTGTTATTACTTTAAAAATAATAGTTTTTAAATATAATAAAAGAAAAACTTAATAGTAAGTTAATAATTTTATAATCACAGCCTTCTACAAAACCTGGTTGACCGTGGCATTTTCATAACGATGACGATCATATCAGTCAGCATTTATACCTACCCACCCTGACACTTTGCAATACTGCTGTTTGACAAAGTGAATACAAGTCAATCTTTAATTGGATTGTCACTCAGCTTCAACCAACCAATTAAGGAAGCCGAGCATCAATGTTACTGGAGTAACCTCCCTTTGCAGTGTGACTGGTGACAGTACACAATGGTCGACTGGTTATGCGGTCGGGCTGTGGATAAGATATGTGAAGGGAGCATTAAAACTGTACGTTGGGGACAAAATATGACTTCGATTAATGCCAAAACTTTGATTAATGTAAATGAATAATCACAGGTTGTTTACATTAAATTATGTAGGGAAAACATTGGGACCAACCAATGACTTTGAATAATGCTTGGCTTTGGACAACCTGAGCTTGAATAACCGAAATTTGACTGTAATTAGTTTATAATACATTTATGTAAATTAAATTTATTGCTTTTTCTTTCCAAAAATATAGCCTGGTGGTTGTGTTCATTTTTTATACTTCTGTTGCAGGTATCGTGTTTTGGTTATAGATCATGACCTGCTGTCCATCAGTGACCAACCCTTGCACACCTGGCCGGTTGTCATAGTAACCAACCCCAAAGATGCCTCACTTATTTCACCAAAACATGAACCACTTAACCGAATTTTAAACTCAACTCACATCAGGTGTGTGTTAAGCATTTATATTACTATGAAGTTGTTCTTTTAAGACAAATGTGTAAAGTTGTAACTTTATTTTTTCTGAAACAACAACAAAAAAATAAACAACCCATAGGAATAATGTAGATGAGTTTAACAAATAAGTGGCAGCTAAATAAGTAGGAAGTAGTGTGTTAGTGTGCAGTGCCTTTTATGTGTTTTTTTGGAATTGCTTGTCCATGTTGTGACTTAACCATGGATCCAACGATTTCTTCATTTTCTGAACAAAAAAATGTGTTGCTGAAAGACCAAGGTCATGCTTACAGTTTAAAAAAAGTTTTTTTTGAGCTTGTCTATAATGCTGCTTTAAACAAAAATCCTATGGTCAAAGTTCTTGAGCTTTCATGTTTCACTTTTGCAACAACCGAAAACGAGAAGATTGTTTCATATGGAATCCTAGCAACATTTAAAGCATGTTGAAGCCACTGTTTTAGTATAACTAAATGAACATGACCATGTTGCAATGCATTTAATATATATTTATGTCTATTCCAGATAAGTTTCTGTGTATCAAGAAACTGATTTTTTCTGTATAAAACATGCAGCAGGCAGGCATGTTTTAAATAGTCTGACATTTATTGGTTTTCTTTTGGCCATCATAAATTAAAGCAGTTGGACATATTAAAAGTAACTATGTGTGTGGGACTCATTTCAGCAGTACAAATCTAGGTACCGGTGTAATAAATAGCTGTCATTTGACTGGATGCTTTTTATTGGGGCTCCACAGGTTGCCTGTGGGAATCAGGCTGAATTTATTTTGTTCAGATTCAAAAACTGCAGGTTAAATGTCATTAACAATAGACAATGAAATAACACAGTATTCCAAAAAAAACAATGAGATGGTTTTTTATGTTAATTGGCACAAGGTGTGATGTGGATGCATAACATGTGGAAATGTATGTTTTGTTCTTTTATATAGTTAACAAGTGAAACTGCTTTTAAAAGGCACTGTTTACTGAGTACAGTAATCTAACTGCAGCTGTTGTTTGCAGAATCCTGGTGTTCTCACCTGGGGATATCTACAATGTGGAAGTCAGTATAGATGGGGTGTACCACGGTAAAGCTGTGAGGTCTGAGGGGCCCCTGTATGTTGTAGCCTGGAATCCCTCCCAGTACACCACAGGTGTGCATACTATTCGTGTGACTGCCCAGGTAGGCTGAACAGAGATACAACTTTCTGCAGTAGATCTAATAATATTAACCTTTTTGCTTCTAGTGTAAAGTCGAAGTAAATTTTTTAATTTGTTTGTTTGAAAATTCAAAACACATTTGTGAGCTTTATAATGTGTAAAAACAAAAACTTAGTTCTATGATACTTTTATATTTATAAATGTTATGTATACCACGACTAGTATGTTTGTGTATTACTGTATTCAAAAATTAACCCCTTTACTGCAGTATGTATATGTGCTACCTTTATGGCTTGGAATATAAGCAGTCCGCTTACTGCTTTGGTTCAATTTTGACTAAAAGTGATTTTTGTTCTAATTATAGTAGACATAGGGAATAATAAGTCAGTAGCAGATATGATTATAGTTTATTCGGCAAGGGAGTAATAATTTTTTGTCGAGCCTTGGCGAGACAAAAAATTATTTCTCCCGAGCCGAATAAACTATAATCATATCTGCTACTGACTTGTTATTCCATTTATCCCGTCACTTTTCAATTTTAAATAACACTTTTAAACTTTATGCATATAAATCATATGTTGTTTTGTAATTTGTAAAAAAAAAAATAACTGCTCCCTCAAAAAATTTCTAACGGCCGAAGTACCACATAAAAAAGAGTCCCATAAAGTAATTGCTGTTTTTATAAAAGTAAGTCATCAAAAAGAAAAAATATCATTTGAATTGAGAACATACAGTATATGTTTTTAATCATATAACGATAGATTGTATAGATTGTATTTATCTGTAGAAATAAATACATCATCTGACACGATAATAATCAGCTAACGAAATAGCTCAGTAGGAAAACGTGTCTGTTCTTCGCGTTGGAAAGTTGCGGACCCGGTTCAAATCCACCTGAAGACAACTTTTTTTTTTCAAAACTTTTTTTTTTATTAAATCCACGTAGATTATTATAGGTATTAAAAAATACATCTGAATTGACAAATTCAGCAAAATGAAAACAATATTAATTATAATGAATAAATTAAACTTGACGAAACGTTCTTTTAAAAGTAGTTCCTTGACCTTACATATTCATACACCTACTGACCTAATAAACCTAAGTTTATTCGATCCCCCCTTTATTAGGTCAGTAGAGGGCGTAGTGACGGGATAAAAAGCATTTATCAGGCTTCCTAATATTACTTGTACTTATAATTCCAGAATATTTTATAATGATAACATTGGCAAAAACAAAAGTTTGTGTTTATATTGTCTCTGACAGCATTTCCTCACCCGCTATTAGTTTCATTACTTTGTAGTACTCACTGATAATAGGTGTAAACTTGTCATTTAAATATCTCATTGTCTGAGTAATATATCCATATTATGTCAATTTAGGTCACCATAAAGCTCTGCTAGCATAATATTAATCCATAAACATGACACATTTTTAAAGCTCCATGGTTTTCCTAATAAAACCAAGTAATTGGTTCATTTTTTCTAGTAACTTTAATGTAAAAATTTAAGCGAGAAAACCCTTGAACATATAGAATTGATAAGATTGCAAGACTTACTTAATCACTAAACAACTACAGAGTAAACCCTAGCAGTGCTCAGGTCATTCATACTGGAAACATTTTTATCATGTCAGGGTAGGGCAGTAAATTGGCTAAATATCATTGGGCACTAGTAACTCCTCTCTCTCCTGGGCTTCTAACGTATTGTGGGTCACAAGTCCTGGTCTGGGCAAAAGATCTTTGATCAAGGCCTTCCTTCACCAAATAACTAAAAAATTGCAGTAATGACCATCATTGTGTTGCTGTGATATATTTCTAAAAACAAAACAACTTAAACAATTATATAAAATAAAATTTAAACAATATATTTTGCATCCATTTTTTATTTATTTATTGTATCACTTTGTACTCCTGAAGGACTCGCTACAAAACAGACGGGTTTTGAACCATGAGTTCTCACTGGATGGGACATCTCCCTTGCTGCCTCTACGGAGCCGCTTTATTCTCAAGATGGACCTTGCTAGTGTGGTAGGTACACTTGCATCTTCAATGGACACTGGCCATTGTGGGGCATTAGGTGGTGGTGTCTTTTCAAGTTTATAACACATGGTTATGGTTAAACTTCCATGGCTAACACTCAGCTGACATGTTTTTTTCTATGACATGTTGACCATAAAAATGGTGAATTGGTAAAGGTTGAAAACAGCATGTCTGGGCTGATAATATGACAAGCTTGAAAAAGTCTTGGCTACAATATGACATGGTGTGCTGACAATATGACATGATGGCCTGTCAATATGACATGGTGGGCTAACAATATGACAAGCTGAGAAATGTCTAGGCTGACAATAGGACATGGTGGGCTGACAATATGACATGGTGGGCTGACAATATGACATGGTGGGCTGACAATATGACAAGTTTGAAAAATGTCTGGGCTGACAATATTCCAAGCTTGAAAAAGTCTTGGCTACAATATGACATGGTGGGCTGACAATATGACATGGTGGGCTGACAATATGACATGGTGGGCTGACAATATGACATGGTGGGCTGACAATATGACAAGTTTGAAAAATGTCTAGGCTGACAATATGACATGGTGGGCTGACAATAGGACATGGTGGGCTGACAATATGACATGGTGGGCTGACAATATGACATGGTGGGCTGACAATATGACAAGTTTGAAAAATGTCTGGGCTGACAATATTCCAAGCTTGAAAAAGTCTTGGCTACAATATGACATGGTGGTCTGACAATATGACATGGTGGGCTGACAATATGACAAGTTTGAAAAATGTCTAGGCTGACAATATTCCAAGCTTGAAAAAGTCTTGGCTACAATATGACATGGTGGGCTGACAATAGGACATGGTGGGCTGACAATATGACATGGTGGGCTGACAATATGACAAGTTTGAAAAATGTCTGGGCTGACAATATTCCAAGCTTGAAAAAGTCTTGGCTACAAAATGACATGGTGGGCTGACAATATGACATGGTGGGCTGACAATATGACATGGTGGGCTGACAATATGACAAGTTTGAAAAATGTCTAGGCTGACAATATGACATGGTGGGCTGACAATATGACATGGTGGGCTGACAATATGACAAGTTTGAAAAATGTCTAGGCTGACAATATGACAAGCTGAGAAATGTCTAGGCTGACAATATGACAAGCTGAGAAATGTCTAGGCTGACAATATGACAAGCTGAGAAATGTCTAGGCTAACAATATGACAAGCTGAGAAATGTCTAGGCAGACAATAGGACAAGCTGAGAAATGTCTAGGCTGACAATAGGACAATCTGAGAAATATCTGGGCTGACAATATGACAAGCTGAGAAATATCTGGGCTGACAATATGACAATCTGAGAAATATCTGGGCTGACAATATGACAAGCTGAGAAATGTCTAGGCTGACAATATAACAGGCTGAGAAATATCTGGGCTGACAATATGACAAGCTGAGAAATGTCTAGGCTGACAATATAACAGGCTGAGAAATATCTAGGCTGACAATATGACAGGCTGAGAAATATCTGGGCTGACAATATGACAAGCTGAGAAATATCTGGGCTGACAATAGGACAATCTGAGAAATGTCTAGGCTGACAATATAACAGGCTGAGAAATGTCTAGGCAGACAATAGGACAATCTGAGAAATATCTGGGCTGACAATATGACAATCTGAGAAATATCTGGGCTGACAATATGACAAGCTGAGAAATATCTGGGCTGACAATAAGACAATCTGAGAAATATCTGGGCTGACAATATGACAAGCTGAGAAATATCTGGGCTGACAATATGACAATCTGAGAAATATCTGGGCTGACAATATGACAAGCTGAGAAATATCTGGGCTGACAATATGACAGGCTGAGAAATATCTGGGCTGACAATAGGACAATCTGAGAAATATCTGGGCTGACAAAATGACAAGTAGAGAAATGTCTAGGCTGACAATATAACAGGCTGAGAAATATCTGGGCTGACAATATGACAAGCTGAGAAATGTCTAGGCTGACAATATAACAGGCTGAGATATATCTGGGCTGACAATATGACAGGCTGAGAAATGTCTTGGCTGACAATATGACAGGCTGAGATATATCTGGGCTGACAATATGACAGGCTGAGAAATATCTGGGCTGACAATATGACAGGCTGAGAAATATCTGGGCTGACAATATGACAGGCTGAGAAATATCTGGGCTGACAATATGACAGGCTGAGAAATATCTGGGCTGACAATATGACAGGCTAAAAATATCTGGGCTGACAATATGACAGGCTGAGATATATCTGGGCTGACAATATGACAGGCTGAGATATATCTGGGCTGACAATATGACAGGCTGAGATATATCTGGGCTGACAATATGACAGGCTGAGAAATATCTGGGCCGACAATATGACAGGCTGAGAAATATCTGGGCTGACAATATGACAGGCTGAGAAATGTCTGGGCTGACAATATGACAGGCTGAGAAATATCTGGGCGGACAATATGACAGGCTGAGAAATATCTGGGCTGACAATATGACAAGCTGAGAAATATCTGGGCTGACAATATGACAAGCTGAGATATATCTGGGCTGACAATATGACAGGCTGAGATATATCTGGGCTGAAAATATGACAGGCTAAAAATATCTGGGCTGACAATATGACAGGCTGAGATATATCTGGGCTGACAATATGACAGGCTGAGAAATATCTGGGCTGACAATATGACAGGCTGAGATATATCTGGGCTGACAATATGACAGGCTAAAAATATCTGGGCTGACAATATGACAGGCTGAGAAATATCTGGGCCGACAATATGACAGGCTGAGAAATATCTGGGCTGACAATATGACAGGCTGAGATATATCTGGGCTGACAATATGACAGGCTGAGATATATCTGGGCTGAAAATATGACAGGCTAAAAATATCTGGGCTGACAATATGACAGGCTGAGATATATCTGGGCTGACAATATGACAGGCTAAGATATATCTGGGCTTACAATATGACAGGCTGAGATATATCTGGGCTGACAATATGACAGGCTGAGAAATATCTGGGCCGACAATATGACAGGCTGAGAAATATCTGGGCTGACAATATGACAGGCTGAGAAATGTCTGGGCTGACAATATGACAGGCTGAGAAATATCTGGGCTGACAATATGACAGGCTGAGAAATATCTGGGCTGACAATATGACAAGCTGAGAAATATCTGGGCTGACAATATGACAAGCTGAGATATATCTGGGCTGACAATATGACAGGCTGAGATATATCTGGGCTGAAAATATGACAGGCGAAAAATATCTGGGCTGACACTATGACAGGCTGAGATATATCTGGGCTGACAATATGACAGGCTGAGAAATATCTGGGCTGACAATATGACAGGCTGAGATATATCTGGGCTGACAATATGACAGGCTAAAAATATCTGGGCTGACAATATGACAGGCTGAGAAATATCTGGGCCGACAATATGACAGGCTGAGAAATATCTGGGCTGACGATATGACAGGCTGAGATATATCTGGGCTGACAATATGACAGGCTGAGATATATCTGGGCTGACAATATGACAGGCTAAAAATATCTGGGCTGACAATATGACAGGCTGAGATATATCTGGGCTGACAATATGACAGGCTGAGATATATCTGGGCTGACAATATGACAGGCTGAGAAATGTCTAGGCTGACAATATGACAGGCTGAGAAATATCTGGGCCGACAATATGACAGGCTGAGAAATGTCTTGGCTGACAATATAACAGGCTGAGATATATCTGGGCCGACAATATGACAGGCTGAGAAATATCTGGGCTGACAATATGACAGGCTGAGAAATAACTGGGCTGACAATATGACAATCTGAGAAATATCTGGGCTGACAATATGACAGGCTGAGATATATCTGGGCCGACAATATGACAGGCTGAGAAATATCTGGGCCGACAATATGACAGGCTGAGAAATGTCTAGGCTGCAATAGGACAAGCTGAGTAATGTCTGGGCTGACAATATGACAAGCTGAGTAATGTCTGGGCTGACAATATGACAAGCTGTAAAATGTCTGGGCTGACAATATGACAAGCTATAAAATGTCTGGGCTGACAATATGACAAGCTGAGTAATGTCTGGGCTGACAATATGACAGGCTGAGAAATGTCTAGGCTGCAATATGACAAGCTATAAAATGTCTGGGCTGACAATATGACAAGCTGAGTAATGTCTGGGCTGACAATATGACAGGCTGAGAAATGTCTAGGCTGCAATATGACAAGCTATAAAATGTCTGGGCTGACAATATGACAAGCTGAGTAATATCTGGGCTGACAATATGACAAGCTATAAAATGTCTGGGTTGACAATATGACAAGCTGAGTAATGTCTGGGCTGACAATAGGACAAGCTATAAAATGTCTGGGTTGACAATATGATAGGGTAAGAAATGTTTGAACATTTGAAACAACACACTGAGACAAGTCTAAGCTTTCAAGGCAGCAAACTGAGAAACATCTTGGCTGACAAAACATTATTTTTGGAAATGTAACTAGAACAGAAAGAGTAAAGATTCATGTCTGACAGTTAACTTTTGGTAGAAGTGGTGGTGATTATAAAGATGATGATGATGATTATGTTTCTACTTCTGCTTATGTTGTTATTTTCGATTCCTTCTCTTGTGTTAATGCTAAATGTTTTCAACTGTGGGTTCTGCCTATTAAACTCCATTTTTATTTCATTTTTACATGTATTGTTTCACTTACCACTTCCTTTACTGACTATTTTATCACCACCTTTGATGCTAGCATCAATGCATATCTTGTATTTGCTTAATTTACTAAGTCCCTCTGTGTAATACTAAGTGTAAGGTGCTTACATATAAGGTGGACTTTCTCATCTCAAGTCATATATGGGATAAGAAAGAAAGTTTTTCATTTGTTGAATATTGGTATATGCCTTTTTGACTCTGTAAGGCAAATGTTTAAAGAGCTAAAATGAGTTCCATGCAATGTTTAATTTGCTTTACATTGAAAAAGTAAAGAAAAATCATGCTTCAATTTTCATCACTCGCTGATCTCATCCAGAAGTGCATTTAGTAGTTACTGTTGATCGTAGGGAATTTGCAGCACAAATATTTTCCACTTTAGCGATTTAGTTGTCTTATTGAGCCATTTTATCCACTATGGACTCTGATCTAGGATAGTACACACTTTCTAGCCAAACTGGCTATTAAATGCCTGTTACTACTGATTGGGCTACAAACTGTACTTCTGAAACATGATTAAACCTAACTGGCTATATAAAAACGTGGAGTTACACAAACTGTTAGTTACATGTATAAGTTTTTGATTTTTTCATTTCAGGCTCACTTTGTGTTCTTTTTCCTCCTTGTGGTCTACATTTTAGTCCTGGTTCTTCTGAGGTCTTGTAACACCATTAAAATACATTTCTTTGCATCTAGTAAGTGTCTCTGTTTTGTGACTTGTATTTGTTTTGTACATATTATATTCCAAGACATCCTGAGAAGTAAGCACTATAAACAATTAACAAGCAAAGATAAGTTAGAATTTTTGCTCAATACTCATCCTAGAAAATGCGTTAAGTTTGTGTAAAGAGCAAATGTGATTAGAAAGGAAGTTTTCTATCAAACTTGACTTTTTATTTAAAAACCTTTTTTGTAACCACAATATTCTTTTCTACAATTTGCATCATATTTTCATGCAACATGTCCCATGAACAACACATTTTAATATGCATTGCTCATAACATATATCACTTATATGATTGTTTTGTTTTCTTTTTGCTGTACATGTTAATTTTGAAACTATTCAGTACGAATGGACATTGGTATATAAATGGCTCTTTAAACACTATGTTGTAAATACAATACACTTCGTTTAGAATACATTAATGAGATAAGCTACTGTTGCAGAAGATTGCAGAATGAATGGTCTCAGATATAAGTATAGGTAATGGCATGCACAAATCATATTTTCGTATTTGTACATATTATTTTTGAAAATATTTTCTATGTGGGTACATTGGTGTGTATGTGGTTACATGATATGCATCCGTTACCTAGTAGACAGACCGGGATGCAAAATTACATACTTACCTTAGTGCGACCGGACCTTGTAGCGCAATCGTTAGAGCGTCGGCTCCAGGTACGGGAACCCCCGGGTTCGATCCCGGGCCGCAACATACCAGAGTTGTTAAAAATGGTAATGGTATAGCTCCCTTGCTAACGCTCAAGCAAATATGAGGGTAGTTCCATGACTGGTTGGCCTGGTAACAGGATAATGTGACTGGGTGTGGTATCGTTCCAGGTGTTCACGGCATGCTATACACAGTTAAGGCAGCACTATATCTGCTTCAAGTGGACACCGTCTCCAGATAACTGAAATACTGTTGGTGGGACGATAAACCCAATAAACAAACAAACAAACTCACTCTAGTGCATGAACAATTTACTTCATTTTACTTATGTATCTACTGTATGATGTTCATTTGCTTTTTCTTCAAGGTGGCTTACAGGCCGTTTGTTATTTTGCTTTCATTTTATTTTGTTTGTTATTGTGTATAATTTCAACACAAGTCATTATAATAAAAGATTATCTTATCTTATTATATATATTCATTTTGCCCTTAGATACAAGGTACACGTGGAGGGGGGGCTTAATAAGTGTTATGTCAGTCAGTCTGTTCATTATGATAAGATTTGACAGCGCTGTGGTTAATACAGAAGGATATTTACACCAGGCACACGTGAGCAGTGATTTAAAGTTGACTTCAACTCCCTTAGGGTCATGTGGTTCAAGTGGGGATTCACACAGTGCATTAGAAAATGATTTTTTCCCCTCCATTGTTTGCCGCAAAGTATGGGCAAGAACTATGCATGAGTGATTATTGTATGTTTTTTAAATCAATCATATTTTAGGGGTATTTGTTTCAGTTTTTGATAAGCTATTGCTTAACAGATACTTTAATAAATCAAATGATTGTACATTAAATGAACACCTTAAATCAGAGTAGTAAAGTTAGAATGTAAAACAGCTGTTTTCCTTTCACAGGTCAAAAGTTTTTAGTACGGTCCTTGTTCCATTTCTACAACAGATGGCTGTACCGGGTGTGGCTTGTCTCGAAGACAAATCAGCTATTCTATCCTCTTGTTGTAGCAATGCTTTATTTATCTATTGGTGAGTTTTTATTGGGTTTCCTGTCAACATTTGTAACACAATACAAGGCACATAAACTATGAGCCCTTTAATTGACTAACTTGTTTGTCCAAGTCTGTAAATTTTAACTGTTAATGCTAGTTGAACATGTACCTGTGGGCAGAAGAATGCTTTGCTTATATTATTTTTCTTCTATCAAACTGTTTCATAGGAACAGTTAACACTAGTAGCTGTTTTCAAAGCATTGTTATCCTGACCAATAGTAACATAAAAGAACTACTATTTGAAAGTTTTTTCATATACAGTAGGGATAGTCCAGTGGTAGAACGCATGACCCTGTCCAGATTGATACCGTTATAATTTCCTTAATCAAGAAATTTACCTGGAATTGTTTCATTCCACCCAGGTGTATAAATGAGTATCTGTGACATTTATTTGGGTAATTTATATGACTTGCTGTCGCCATGTGTTAGCTGTCTTAGTTTAAGATTAACGAATACACCCAATGACCAAGGGGGTAAACTGTGAAGACATCTGAAAGAGTTGTAGATTGAAAGTAGACCATAACTTGGTATTATCTATGATCTGTACAACTGAACAGATATATTTTTAATTAAAGTGTATCGTTGAATGGTACTGTAAGAAGTGACAGTCTTAATTATTTGCATTTGCTGTTCATGTTGGTCTTATTCAGACCACATGCAGCTAGCTAGTGCTGGAATGAGTATCGTACACTTTCAAAATTTAAAATTTGAATATAATTATGCTTTTTGCATATACTAAATGTTATGCTTTTTCAGTAAAGAAATGTTACTATGGTGTGTATTTGCATCATACCCCCACTATCAATGCTATCTGTTTGTGATGAAGGCCTGATTTCATGCTGCCATTGTATGTTGCAGGTCCATGGTTCATTGGAGACATCTTGGAGGGTCATACAGGGATTGTGTTTGTCTGGGGCATGTTTGTTAATGGCAGCTACCTGCCAGTCTGTCTAACCTTCATATATGGAATTATTCATGTAAGATCCAATATGATACTTGACTTTTTTTTTATCTCTGGATTTTGTTTATCACTAGGAAGGTACAAAAAAAAAGTCAATAAGTTAATTACAATTGATTTTATTTGCTTGTAGCTTCTAATGTTCATTATTATTGAACCTAAGCTAGCGTAACTGAAAAGGCTGGTAAAGATAAATAAATTCAGATTTTCTTTTTTCAAAATATAATTTTTTCTTGTAAACTGTCTAAATTGTATGTATGCACTGGCTTTCATTGTTTTTTGCAGATAATCACGATGAACATTCCTCTGACAATATATCTAGGCTACTTACTGCAGTATTCCCAAGTGTTGGTGCCACGGAGAGGCATATGTCATGAGGCAAGGCACATCTATATCCCGTTCCTGTCCTTCATTTTATTCCAGCTGTATGTGGCCTTGAGTGAGTTTCCCCTGGCATATGGTACCCGGGCCCTGCTGCTGGGCCCAGTAAGGACTGGCTCTGTCATCATGTGTATTGTTCTACACCTTATTGCCCGCAGAACTAAGATGGCCACAGTCCTCTATGGACACCCAAGTCATTGAGATAAACATATTTTGCTTACATTTTCTATCCTCCGCAGAGTTATCGTTCATTGTTCTCACAACACAGACTCTTACAGACATTAATGTCAAAATTCTTGATGCAAATAAGATAATGAGGTTTGTTTTGCTTTGGCGGTTTGTGCATGTTGTGCAATAAGTATTTAAATTAGAAATATTTTGTTTTGGTCTGAAAACTTCATAGATAACTATGCGATCGTAAACTATAACACTGCATATCTATAACATACTTGTAAATACAAAAACTTGATGACTTGCTGATATCATTTAATGTAACAATATTCAAATAATTTATCTTTATAACACTTAGTTTTCACAAGCTAAGTGTTAAGCTGATTTGAACATTTTGTTTTCAAATTCCTCTGAGCCTTTGACAGAGGCAAATGTAATAAACTGACAGTGTAAGAGAGTGACTGGCTGAGCCTTTGACAGAGGCAAATGTAATAAACTGACAGTGTAAGAGAGTGACTGGCTGAGTCTGTGACAGAGGCAAATGTAATAAACTGACAGTGTAAGAGAGTGACTGGCTGAGCCTGTGACAGAGGTAAATGTAATAAACTGACAGTGTAAGAGAGTGACTCTGAGCCTGTGACAGAGGTAAATGTAATAAACTGACAGTGTAAGAGAGTGACTCTGAGCCTGTGACAGAGGTAAATGTAATAAACTGACAGTGTAAGAGAATGACTCTGAGCCTGTGACAGAGGTAAATGTAATAAACTGTCAGTGTAAGAGAATGACTCTGAGCCTGTGACAGAGGTAAATGTAATGAAACAACAGTGTAAGAGAGCGACTCTGAGCCTGTGACAGACGTAAATGTAATAAACTGACAGTGTAAGAGAATGACTCTGAGCCTGTGACGGAGGTAAATGTAAAAAACCAACTGTGTAAGAGAGTGAGTCTGAGCCTTTGACAGAGGTAAATGTAATAAACTGACAGTGTAAGAGAATGACTCTGAGCCTGTGACGGAGGTAAATGTAAAAAACCAACTGTGTAAGAGAGTGAGTCTGAGCCTTTGACGGAGGTAAATGTAATAAACTGACAGTGTAAGAGAATGACTCTGAGCCTGTGACAGAGGTAAATGTAATAAACTGACAGTGTAAGAGAGTGACTCTGAGTCTGTGACTGAGGTAAATGTAATAAACTGACAGTGTAAGAGAATGACTCTGAGCCTGTGACAGAGGTAAATGTAATAAACTGACAGTGTAAGAGAGTGACTCTGAGCCTGTGACAGAGGTAAATGTAATAAACTGACAGTGTAAGAGAATGACTCTGAGCCTGTGATGGAGGTAAATGTAATAAACTGACAGTGTAAGAGAATGACTCTGACCTGTGACGGAGGTAAATGTAATAAACTGACAGTGTAAGAGAGTGACTCTGAGCCTGTGACAGAGGTAAATGTAATAAACTGACAGTGTAAGAGAATGACTCTGAGCCTGTGACAGAGGTAAATGTAATAAACTGACAGTGTAAGAGAGTGACTCTGAGCCTGTGACAGAGGTAAATGTAATAAACTGACAGTGTAAGAGAATGACTCTGAGCCTGTGACAGAGGTAAATGTAATAAACTGACAGTGTAAGAGAATGACTCTGAGCCTGTGACTGAGGTAAATGTAATAAACTGACAGTGTAAGAGAATGACTCTGAGCCTGTGACAGAGGTAAATGTAATAAACTGACAGTGTAAGAGAGTGACTCTGAGCCTGTGACAGAGGTAAATGTAATAAACTGACAGTGTAAGAGAATGACTCTGAGCCTGTGACGGAGGTAAATGTAATAAACTGACAGTGTAAGAGAATGACTCTGAGCCTGTGACAGAGGTAAATGTAATAAACTGACAGTGTAAGAGAGTGACTCTGAGCCTGTGACAGAGGTAAATGTAATAAACTGACAGTGTAAGAGAATGACTCTGAGCCTGTGACGGAGGTAAATGTAATAAACTGACAGTGTAAGAGAATGACTCTGAGCCTGTGACAGAGGTAAATGTAATAAACTGACAGTGTAAGAGAGTGACTCTGAGCCTGTGACAGAGGTAAATGTAATAAACTGACAGTGTAAGAGAATGACTCTGAGCCTGTGACAGAGGTAAATGTAATAAACTGACAGTGTAAGAGAATGACTCTAAGCCTGTGACGGCGGTAAATGTAATAAACTGACAGTGTAAGAGAATGACTCTGAGCCTGTGACGGAGGTAAATGTAATAAACTGACAGTGTAAGAGAATGACTCTGAGCCTGTGACGGAGGTAAATGTAATAAACTGACAGTGTAAGAGAATGACTCTGAGCCTGTGACGGAGGTAAATGTAAAAACTGACAGTGTAAGAGAATGACTCTGAGCCTGTGACGGAGGTAAATGTAATAAACTGACAGTGTAAGAGAATGACTCTGAGCCTGTGACAGAGGTAAATGTAATAAACTGACAGTGTAAGAGAATGACTCTGAGCCTGTGACAGAGGTAAATGTAATAAACTGACAGTGTAAGAGAATGACTCTGAGCCTGTGACAGAGGTAAATGTAATAAACTGACAGTGTAAGAGAGTGACTCTGAGCCTGTGACGGAGGTAAATGTAATAAACTGGCAGTGTAAGAGAGTGACTCTGAGTCTGTGACTGAGGTAAATGTAATAAACTGACAGTGTAAGAGAGTGACTCTGAGTCTGTGACAGAGGTAAATGTAATAAACTGACAGTGTAAGAGAGTGACTCTGAGTCTGTGACAGAGGTAAATGTAATAAACTGACAGTGTAAGAGAGTGACTCTGAGTCTGTGACAGAGGTAAATGTAATAAACTGACAGTGTAAAAGAATGACTCTGAGCCTGTGACAGAGGTGCAGTGTAAGTGAGTGAGTATGAGCCTGTGACAGAGGTAAATGTAATAAACTGACAGTGTGAGAGAATGACTCTGAGCCTGTGACAGAGGTAAAGGTACAGTATAATAAGAGAATGACTCTGAGTCCGTGACGGAGGTAAATGTAATAAACTGACAGTGAAAGAGAATGACTCTGAGCCTGTGACAGAGGTACAGTGTAAGTGAGTGAGAATGAGCCTGTGACAGAGGTAAATGTAATAAATGACTGTAAGAGAGTGACATATTTCTTCAATCTGTACATTTGTCATTTCTTTTTATTGTAATTGTGTCTTGCTGGAATGCTTCCATATGTAAACAATACTTAGAGTGCTTTACTTTCTGTGTTGTTCTTCGTATTTTGTTCTGTGTTGTTCTTCGTATTTTGTGTTATTGATAGTTATTTCATGATTACCAATTAATTATTTTCTATGACAAAAAATAGTATGTCTTATTTCATTATTGTTACAACATAATAGATATGTTTTTTTTAAAAGATACTTTATGTTGGATGACAGGTCTTTAATATGAAATCATGTCCTATCTTTGTAAAAAATCCTAAAAACGTACAGCAAAAGCCACATAAATACTTGTATTGTTGTAATTTTGTAACCACTTGTTCTGTATATGTTTATAGCATTTCTATATACCAGTACACTCTGACTTGAATGACCAGCCATTGTGTGCAAGTCTCATGAAAATGATCATAATGCAAGGGTTTAATTTCTGCAACTGTGTTGGTATTGCTAATTGAATGTGAACTTAATGTGCTTTAATATTGACTTTAATAATGTGAATTTGTGATCTTGTATTTGATTTGAGGACCATTTGCTTATTGCTTACTTGCATTAAAATTTGTGATATGAACTTTGTGATATTTCTTTTTTTGTTTTGAATATTTTTGTTTTTTTTGTATTTGTACTGAGTGCTGGACTTTTCCTCTTTTTTAATCAATGTACATTTATATGTTTATTAATAAAATAATTTGACTGATGGTTATTTGTGATGTGAAATCAAATTTTTAAATTCTTGCCAGTTTGGATATTTTAGTAGTAAAACAGTTCTTTTTTGTCCTTGTTTAAGTATTAGTGTTATATCAAGACATTGTGAGGGATCAATTATTCCAAAAATAGAAAGTCACTTACAGATATCATTATCATAAATTGATTTGTACTCACATTTATCAGTTTCAATATGTTCTTTGAAGATTTTGCTTTTCAAAGGTGGTATGCAACAGTTTGGACCAAATTTTTCTTTCTCAAATAACTAAGTCATTGTTACCTGAAATGCTGCTCATTGATGTCCTAAATTTGTATAAATAATAAAGCATAAATCCCCACTCGTCATTGCACATAGGTATTTCCTATCTGAGCTCCATAGGAAGCTATTTTTAAACTAAATAAATCATGTGACAACTTACTTTTGAGATTACCTTCTATCTTTATCCTGGTTATCTTCTCCGACGTCGACATGTGTTTTTAGCAGGGATCCTGCTTATTTATATGTCTGGAAAGAATGAACATTTAGAAGACTATTCTTATGATTTGTACTGTCTAACAATATAGGTAGTGTTCAAAATCATATTGTTTTAGACTCAAGTATGAGTTTATGCAAAAATTATGCCTGTATTTCCAAATGCAGTGGAAAGATATTGTTGTATGTATTTCATATAGGCAAACTGTTGGATACCACCCTTATCTCTATCACCTTATGTTGTGTACATGATAATATGATCATCTCAACACTTTACTTGAGATTGTACCTCTTGCTATGATGTAAGTTGCCAGTTGACAACTACCAGTTTGAGCATTAACTTCCATTTAAAGATGTTTTTTTAACTGAGCATCAGTTGTTTCTTACCAAATAGTTGTTCCCGGGTGTCTCCAAAGTAAAAGTGCAATAATATCTATATTTCAAGTTTGTTGTACATATAAAAAACAAGCAACAGTCTTAAAGTGTTCATACCTCAAGTTCTATGATTTAAAACAAAAATTCAACTGTAAATGAGTCTAAACAAACGTTGAGTCTTTTGACCTGAAAGTATTCATTGAGAGATGGGTTCTCCAGTGGTCTCAATGACATAGGAGGTCTTAACAGCAGTCTCATTGACAAAGGAGGTCTTAAGGAGATCCTCTAGGCTGCCATGAAGTCCTTGGTGTAAAGAACTCTCAGTTGGCTACATGGCTCTTTGCTCCTGATCATGTCTGTGACACATTTAAAGGATATACTCCATCTTGTGATAGCTTCTGTCACATGGACAGGATGGAGATGGCCAGTTGGATTTTTTTTGTTTATGTGAACATTGGGTTTGCAGTGTTTGAACAGTTGAGTTGAGTTTGCCATATTGAGACATTGTATTGATGTAAGCATTTATCCATTTACATGGTATATATTAATAAAGAAAAAAGAAAATATCTTGCAGCTTTATGTGCAATATATTTACGTATGAGACGAGATTCATACCACACTTCACAGTTGTACAGTATTGTATGCATGATATCTATGTTAACTATTTGCTTTTAGTATTGTTAAATATTGTATTTACACGTGTATAGTTTCCAAAACATTGGTTTCAGCTGTTAATCATCACATCAGTGACGTAAAGAACAGTTTTTTTTTGCTTATTTA
Organism: Sinonovacula constricta; assembly: GCA_007844125.1. Lineage (NCBI taxonomy): Eukaryota > Metazoa > Mollusca > Bivalvia > Cardiida > Solecurtidae > Sinonovacula > Sinonovacula constricta. The sequence goes on along the minus strand of CM017557.1, from coordinate 6,081,954 downwards.
AATATTGTTGTATGTTAGTAAAACCCTATATGTGTATTGTAGTTCAGTTATGTTTTCTTGAAACAGTCTGGAAACAGCTTATTTAAATTGGATTTTTTATATTTGCACAAATTATTTTCACAATAATGCATTTTGAAGTAAATTATTACTTGATTGTTTATAATCTTCCTACTTGATTCAATTTTAATGAAGTTTTCAACATAATTAAACCATTATCAATTCACTATCTACCAAGTACATATATATATGTATATATTTCAACTGTGCATGCAGGAATACATCATGCGTGTGTCTATCCCGGGCCAAGTCATTAAAAAATGGTAGTGGTGGAGCTTGCTAGCGCTCAAAATGAGTCATGACTGATTGGCCCATTGGTAGGATAATGTGCTGGGTGTGGTATCATGCCAGGTGTTCACAACACACTTTACACAGTGAAGGCAGCACTATCTTTGCACATGGACACTATCTCCAAATAACTGTAATACTGTTGGTGGAACTATAAACCCAATTAATATAAAATGTGTGTGTCAGTCATAAACAGTTTGAAACTTTGCCTGATATAAGATTTGAAACTAACACATTACAGATCACATGCCTGCTTCGTGAAAAGTAAATACATAAAACTATTTCCAGGCCACTTTAAGCTTTAAATCTTAATGAAATGTTGTGGTAACCATCTATACTAAGCTGAACTTGACAAATTGTAAATGTTCACCTTAATATCAACCACACTGACCATTTGCCTGCCAAGACTCTCAAAAAAAACATCAGTATCACAGTGACTGTAATCACACTAAAAAAGAACAACTTTGGTTGTCTTTCATCACATACTTCTGATAAAAGTTCTATGCACCATTATTTCAACTGCAGATCTAAAGAATCTTTAAACACTCAGCACTAACAGCACCACACAGATCTGCTGTTTTAACAGAAACATCATCCCCTAGACAGAACCATGAAACACTTGGGTGGTTTTAACTTCTAATGTAATGTCTAGAACTCCTGCATGTCAATATAGTAACTAATTCTACTTTATATGTAATAAGTATTTCTTGCCCCGGTTAGTACTTGTAAATATCTGCAAAAATGAGCTAATATCCAATATAATTTAAGTTACTGCATCAGCCCATATTACCGCACAAAGTGTGGCATACTATTAGTTTTAAGGCTGTACCACATACTAGTGCAGTCCTCTAAGACAGCTTAACAGTCATCTGAAGATTTCACAACTAGTCCACTACTTTAGTTCTTATTTTATATCTGTACTTCTAATAAAGAATCACACTCTACTGCTCAAGTTATAATATGACAGCTAATGCTGTTGCAGCTCTTAAAAGTATCACAACTGCAACTTGAATAAACCTCGTTTATAATTTAAGTCTCAATCAAGCACTATGCCCCTCGTACATTTCAGTCAATCACTATATACTGTTGCAGTTCTAAGGAAGTATAGGATACGCTTGCAGTTAAATGGAAACACTACAAACACCTGCAATGCTAAGGAAGTACTACAAACTCAACTAGTTCTAAGGAAGCACTATATACTAAGAGAGTTCTAAGGAAGCACAGAATACCCACACAGTTCTAATAAAGCTCTCCATACTCCCGCACTTCTAAGGAAGCCCAACTTATGTGGTTCTAAGGAAGTACTACATTCTCCCCCATTTCTAAGAAAGTACTACATACTCATGCTTACTAAGGAAGCACTGCATACTCATGCACTTCTAAGGAAGCATTATCAACATGCAGTTGTAAAGAAGCACTACATGCTCATGCAGTTCTAAGGAAGCACTACAACTCATGAAGATGTAAGGAAGCATTACTTAAGTACTCTTGCATTTCTAAGGAAACACTTTTTACTCCTGCAGTTCTAAGGAACAATACTTACAGTACCACAGTTCTAAGAAAGCACTACTAACTCCTACAGTTTTAGAAAGCACTACTTCTGCGGTTCTAAGGAAGCACTACATACCCAGTTTTAAAGAGGCTCTACATACTCCTGCAGTTGTACGAAAGCACATCATACTCTTGTACTTCTAAGGTAGCACTGCATACACCCACAGTTATAAGGAAGCTCAGAATACATATGCAATTCTAAGGAAACGCAACAAACTGCCGCAGTTCTTAGTAAGCACTACATACTCTCGCAGTTCTTAGTAAGCACAACATACTCTCAAGTTCCGAGGAAGCACAACATTTTCCTGCCAATCTTAGTTAGCACAACATACTCCCACAGTTCTTAGTTAGCACAACATACTCCCACAGTTCTAAGTAAGCACAACATACTCCCACAGATTTTAGGAAGCACATCATACTCCATCTGCTATAAAGCAGCACAGAATAGACATGCAGTTCTAATGAAGCTCTACATACTCTGGCAGTTTTAAAGAAGCACAGTATACTCCTACAGTTCCTAGGAAGCACAGTATACTACCGCAGTTCTGAGGAAGTACTACATACTCCCGCAGTTCTGAGGAAGCACAATATACTACCGCAATTCTGAGGAAGCACAACATACTTCGCAATTTTGAGGAAGTTCTACATACTCTCGCAGTTCTGAGGAAGCACAACATACTCACGCAGTTCTGAGGAAGCACAACATACTACCACAGTTCTGGGGAGGCACAACATACTCCCATAGTTCTGAGGAAGCACAACATACTCCCATAGTTCAGAGGAAGCACAACATACTACCATAGTTCTGAGGAAGCACAACATACTCCCGCAGTTCTGAGGAAGCACAACATACTCCCGCAGTTCTGAGGAAGCACAACATACTACCACAGTTCTGAGGAAGCACAACATACTCCCATAGTTCTGAGGAAGCACAATATACTACCACAGTTCTGAGGAAGCACAACATACTCCCGCAGTTCTGAGGAAGCACAACATACTCCCGCAGTTCTGAGGAAGCACAACATACTACCACAGTTCTGAGGAAGCACAACATACTCCCGCAGTTCTGAGGAAGCACAACATACTCCCATAGTTCAGAGGAAGCACAACATACTACCACAGTTCTGAGGAAGCACAACATACTCCCGCAGTTCTGAGGAAGCACAACATACTACCACAGTTCTGAGGAAGCACAATATACTACCATAGTTCTGAGGAAGCACAACATACTACCGCAGTTCTGAGGAAGCACAACATACTCCCGCAGTTCTGAGGAAGCACAACATACTCCCATAGTTCTGAGGAAGCACAACATACTACCGCAGTTCTGAGGAAGCACAACATACTACCGCAGTTCTGAGGAAGCACAACATACTACCACAGTTCTGAGGAAGCACAACATACTCCCATAGTTCTGAGGAAGCACAATATACTACCACAGTTCTGAGGAAGCACAACATACTCCCGCAGTTCTGAGGAAGCACAACATACTCCCGCAGTTCTGAGGAAGCACAACATACTACCACAGTTCTGAGGAAGCACAACATACTACCACAGTTCTGAGGAAGCACAACATACTCCTGCAGTTCTGAGGAAGCACAACATACTCCCATAGTTCAGAGGAAGCACAACATACTACCACAGTTCTGAGGAAGCACAACATACTCCCGCAGTTCTGAGGAAGCACAACATACTACCACAGTTCTGAGGAAGCACAATATACTACCATAGTTCTGAGGAAGCACAACATACTACCGCAGTTCTGAGGAAGCACAACATACTCCCGCAGTTCTGAGGAAGCACAACATACTCCCATAGTTCTGAGGAAGCACAACATACTACCACAGTTCTGAGGAAGCACAACATACTACCGCAGTTCTGAGGAAGCACAACATACTACCACAGTTCTGAGGAAGCACAACATACTACCACAGTTCTGAGGAAGCACAATATACTCCCGCAGTTCTGAGGAAGCACAATATACTCCCGAAGTTCTGAGGAAGCACTACATACTACTGCAGTTCTGAGGAAGCACAACATACTCCCGCCGTTCTAAGGAAGCACAACATACTCCCATAGTTCTGAGGAAGCACAACATACTCCCGCAGTTCTGAGGAAGCACAACATACTCCTGCAGTTCTGAGGAAGCACAACATACTACCGCAGTTCTGAGGAAGCACAATATATTGCCACAGTTTTAAGAAATCGCAGAATACACATGTATATATAAGGAAACACAACATTCACATGCAGTTTTAAGGAAGTAGACCACACATCTGTAGTTCTAACTAAAAATGAAGTAATGATAAAGGTATAATGAAGTTGTGTGTACTCATACATTTTTAAGGAAGCATTGCATACAGCTGTAGTTCTATGGACGCACTAAATACAACTGTAGTTCTAAGGAAGCACTACATTCCCCTGAACGTTTAAGGAGTTATTTACTACTAGTCGATTCATCACATGCATACTCTGCCAGCTTCACGTGCAGTTAATGAATAACATTAAAAACACATTTCTGTCTCCAATAATGGTGTTATTGCATGTTGCAATTTAACAGACTCACAATAATGTGAAACTGATAATGTTTGGAGAACATATTTGTCAAATCTATTAGTTTAACAAACTCTTTGGTTGTCGAAATCACATTACTTTTATGTCCAATTACAGCGCTGGCAAGATGAATGCATAAAATAGAAACTTATATTGAAAAAGATGCCTGTGTTATTTCAATCAGTACTTCGAACTCTGCTAATGTATTGTACAAAAATATATTTACTTCATATTGGCAAGCATTTTGTAAACAAACAAGGCTATCTCTTTTTATTGCTTATTTAGACATTTAAAAAAACAACCACATATGAGTAATGTGTGAAATCTAAAGTGCCATTTTTTTCCAGAAAATATTTGTACCTTTTTAAGCCTTGGAAATTAATTTAAGCTTATATAACTTAAGCGAATGTTTAAAATGTAGTCTTCTATGTTACGTGATATTATCAGCATGTTACTTAAATATAATTTCATGAAGTGTGATGAAATTACTGTGATGCTTTCCGTTTTTTGATTATGTGCAAATAAATCAATTGAAAGATATTTTGTGTTTGTTTTTCCTGTTGAAACTCGGATTTCATTTTTTTTTACAAAACCACAGCTATGTTAATGGTAATCTGTATTGAAAAATGCATCCTTGCCCTTCAATGACAACTTTGAATGAAATTTTAGTGTGTAGTAGATTCAAATTAACCTAAACTTAAATGAACTCACAATCCCACTTATTTCACATCTGTTGGGAAACATCTGATTACCGTATACATGGCGCTTAAAACACTTGGCATTACTTTTATAAACCAGGGGATAAAGGTTTGCAGCCTCGTATAACAGCGGTAAATGCTATTGATATTTTAATGCCGATTTAGCTTATTGTTCTTAAGTAAGAATTGCTTCAATCTGCAATATCTTCATTATGTATTTAGCTACACATCTGTATTTTTGCAAAACAATTTAACTTTGGTACTTTAAAGTCGCATTGAAACTTCATAAGTTAATTTTTGTGGATATGATAATTGGGACTTGATCTTTAGTCATGATTTGGGCTTAAAGGCATCTCAAAACCCTTATATAAGTGAAAGTGACCCCCCCCCCTCCCCCTATATTGCCCCACCCAGCATGTGTGGGCATCTGTTTTCTGATAAGCCAGGCTGCCACAGTCTGTAACGATGTGTCTGTCACACAGGTATTGTTCAAGATCCAAGTGTATGTATGCTATATCTGGGGGTTGAACAAAGTCATTCACAGCAATAAATGGGGGGGGGGGGGGTCACTTATATAAGGGTTTGGAGAATGGTTGGTGAATACGGGCTCTAAACCCACGCGGTGAGGGGCTGTGCAGTTTTAAGTCAACGACTTCAGCCACTTTGCTAAGGGGCGTCCCGGATATAAGTTAACATGTTCAACAAACAACACATAATTATGTTTTGAACCACAGACAGTACTTCTTTTCAGAACTCAGTCTTCAAAGTACATTTTAGCAGTACATATTATGTTATAGTTTTATGACCGGGTGGTTTTTAGACTGGTGCGCATGCGCCAGTCTTAAGTAACGATGCAGTGAACTCAGCGACGCGCGGTTTTTAACATCGGGTGTATCATTGCGACCACGAGAGCGTATTCAAGTAGTTGTGCGGCATAAGAAGTAGTGCGTTTTTAGAAAACACAAATATTACGAAGGAATGCGAACCTTTATAAGGAAATGCGACAAATAAAAACAAGGAAACAATGTAATGTTGTTTTTCGAACAAATATGAAAGGATATTAAAAGAACGATTACAAACAAATCAGTCACGTGACAAGCGGGAGATAGCGTTGGTCGTCATTTTGGATAGATCGGAGTGCTTTTGAACGAGTTTCTGTTCAGCTTTCAAGGACCGTAAGTAAGTTGGCAAATATTTATGTTAATGCATTGTTGTGATCGACGTAAAAATTAGGATTGTAACTGTTTCAGTCTCTTAAGTTAGGTGGACATTTCATTGTTGACACTACTTCAGTTGTGGCGGAAGCTGATCATAACTGCATTAGAACTAGAAGGTTTTTTATCGTTAACTCCAGATAATGCATTTTTCGTAACGTTTGTGGTGTGTTGTTAGTTTAATAAGCTAACTGACTTCGGCATTTTTTGTCTTGAAATCTAGACCTAAATACAGGAGGCTACGAAACTGACTTCGGCATTTTTTTGTCTTGAAATCTAGACCTAAATACAGGAGGCTACGATTATAAACAAATCAGTCACGTGACCAAAATTGCGGGAAAATCTAGCGTGGGTTGCCATTTTTGTAAGCTTCTGTGGATTGAGAGTTTCCTAAGCAATATTAAGGTAGCAGTGACATCCATTGGTGGAATGTATGTTACATATGTACATATATGTTACAATACTGATGACCGCAACCGTTCACGTAACCTTCATGCTGTGCTACTGTTGACAATCACTGTACTTCTATTGCATGAACCAATTACAACAGCCAGGTTAATGGTTATCACCACGGTACTGTATACTCAGGGATTTCAATAGCTTTCACTTTTGTTGAGAATTTCTTTGACAATTTTCAAGGGGTCATGATCAGATTGACACAAGTCAAATCATGTGTTCACGAACTTAAATAATTGTAAAATTGCTTTAACTTCATTTCCATATATTTACAAGGGTCCAATTAGTATTTACTTCATTTTTTAAATGCTTTACATACTACATTTATGGTTATTCTTGCAAAATTTGACCACTTATTCTGCGCTTCTGCATCAAAATGACCCCCAACCTAAGATTTAGGTGAGGTCAAAACTGGAAAACCTCAATTTTCCTTGCATCAAAATGCAAATATCTGGATCTGTTAAAATCCCTGAATATACTGAATTATTTGCTAATGTTGTTGATAGTGACTGTCACGTACAAACGAAAAGAACATACACGTAGTTTCATATGTTTCGAGTAATGATATCTGTGCAGGAAAAGTTTGATTCTTTTGTTCTTCTCCACCTCTCTTTTGTTCATCTTCAAATGTTTTTCAAAGTTTTGTTACATTAAATTCTTATATGAAAACTACTAATTGTTATTCATTGCTCCCCTATGACAGCCAATGTAAGACCATCAACAGCAATCTTTCCAATTCCTTAATGTGCATTTCGCCGTTCAAGACATCTTGATTACTTCCTTGGAACTACGCTTTCAACCGGCGCGCCAGTCTTCCAACGCTTTCAGCGCTTTGATTATATTTGTTGTCGGTTCCCTCTCATATATTGAACAATCTCACCATAATGCTGTTACTAACGACGGTAACGACGGACCAAGCTATAGTGAGTAAACCAAACATCATTTCATTTGCCTCACGTTTGTTTTTCTTTCGCATGCTGTACTGTAACAGATGGCTATAATCTGTGCTTTGTAACCGAGGCTTCAACATAGCTCACAGAGACAGTTACTGCTTTGAGTTTTCAAGAACGCCCCATGACACCTACTGAACAAATAAAGCGTTTAAACGGGCTGTAACTGCGGGGTTTTAATTACAAAATACTCATTAATAGTTACTAAAGGTCACAAAGAAATACAATCACAATCATCTTCATCTTCGGTAAGTTTAGAGGAAATGTAACATATTTAACATACAAAAAGTTGAGGTATGGAGCAGTTTGGACCGGTCTGTCGGCAAAAGCATCGACGTGTGTCCTTAAACTTGATTTACGTAGCAGCACTTTAGCCTCGGAATTCCTGAAGGTTTTTCCTCAAAGACAAACGGTAAAAATATAAAAAAAAAACATACCAGCAACTTAAGACAACTAACAATAAGTAATGGACTATCTAAAATATGAGCACTACGTACACGGGATAAATGCCTCGGCAACTAAACAATTGTTAAAGAGAGATCAGAATGAACTAAAACTGTCCAAGCGATGATTTACAGCCAGAACTAGGTAATGATAATCATATGATAAAAATAGAGACGTGAATCGGAATAATGCAGAATATTCTTACACGAAGGAAATGCACACATGACAGTAAAAATACAGAAAATAGCAAAAGAAAACCATCCAAACTAACAAAACAAAATGTTAAGTGGTTTTAGGTGACAAGATCCAAAATGATTACACAACAGGCAAATGGTGTGTCTGCAAATGATATGCCAAAATCTTTATACAACAGGCAAATTGTGTATCTGCAAATGGTATGCCAAAATTTTTATACAACAGGCAAATTGTGTATCAGCAAATGGTATGCCAAAATGATTATATAGCAGGCAAATGATGTATCAGAAAATGGAAGGCCAAATGATTATATAACAGGCAATATCTGAAAATATTGTGCCAAAATGATTATATAATAGGCAGATGATTTATCTGCAAATGGTATGCCAAAATGATTATGCAACAGGCAAGTGGTGTATTAGCAAATGGAATGCCAAAATGATTATATAACAGGCAAAGGATTTACTAGTATCTGCAAATGGTATGCCAAAAATGAAGACAGACAATCTCACGATGCTATACGATTTGTGCAATCTTATTTAAAGTCAATATACAGTACTTAAGTTGCATAAGCTATGTAGAGCAGGACTTCAAATGTGAAGAGACATAATTTAAACAATTACTGTCCAAATTCTGGCTTTAAGTCACCGATTACTTGAAGACTTAACAACCTTAAAACATTTCTATAAAATGCAGAATGATTAATGCCCTGCTGCAATGGGGTTTTAATACTGTTATTGTACTTTGAAGAAATACAATCATTAAGGTGAAATAATGTTAAAGGAATTTCTCAATTTGATTAACTTAAAAGCATTGTGTAATAATTATTTCGTAAACCAGGTGATGGCTATGGGGTTTTGTCCAATGTACACACTTTTGCAAACTAATAAGTTGTGACATATAAAGACCATAGGATGCAGTACGAGGTAAACTTCCGTCGATGCACGGATAGAGTACAAAAGTTGAAATCGTCACTCGTGTCATAGACTTCAGTATAGACGGTACCATTGCATGTCTTAATGTCTAGACATGGTGCATTTATATGTCAAGTATTTGCATGGTTAAGGTAGGATCTAAAGGGTAAATAAGACATGGGATTTTCTATACTATACAGAGTTCACGTAAACTTAAAATATAATCAGCTACAGGAGCCACATTTTGATCTGAAGTATATATAGAGAAGTTTGGCAAAACACATACTGATTAGCAGGTATAACAACAACAGTCGATAAAAATTAAATGTATGCCGGAAATTTGGCTGGAGCACCAGTCCCGACTTTTCAAGGCATTCGTTACTGGCATTTAATTATCTTTGTTTGGGCTCGAATTGTAGTTATTCCATTAGTGTTTGTAGTGACTCACGTGTGTTTTGTTACAGAGCATAGTTTCATAACAAGCATTCGCGACACCCATCAATTTTATTGCAAACACGTGTTATCTATTCTTAGTAAATGCAGGATTTTCCAAATTGGTACAATCTAGTTTTACTATCGATTAAGAAGATATTTGACGTAGAATAATACATTTGTTACTAGCCATAATTATGTTATGCATCTATAATTTTATTCTATTATTATTATCTAGTTTGAAACAATTCCAGGAAAGCTTTTATTGCTGGTGTAGATGCTTCAATTTGCAACGTGGTGGCATTGTCTTATTTACGTAAAATAAAAGGTTTGAACATATCTTAAAACCTCTTTGTATTGAGTTGGAATGGCTTTGAAGACAGATAAATTTCATGACAATGACGTCCAAAGTGCAATGAAATTGCATTTTGTTGTAAGAGTGGGTTTAAAAGTCTTTTATAAATATTATCTTACATGTGATGCAGACGCTTAATTTAATAAATCACGGATATAATTTAGTCCCAAATGCTTGCTTATTTTCAAGCGGTTCTGATAATGCGAATAACGAATACATTGCGTGCGGATCTACAATACAAGGTATTTAAATTAACAACTTGTCACAGCTGAATTGTTAATCTGTATTGTTTAAGACAGAGAATCTCCTTATATAGCATGCAAGGGCATTCATGATATTTTATACAAAAATAGTACTTAACGCGCACGGATCTGATCAAAGATCCTTACTTACAATTTGTAATGTGATATATACCATTACTTAAAGTAAGTCTTACGTTGCAAGTGGTGTAGTTATATATTTCTTGTTTGTTTGTTTTATTCTAGCTTTTTGCTCACATATACACGTATCATTTCGATAGAAAGCATTTTTTTACACATTAAGGCTTTGACGGCTTCATAATACGATAAAAGTGTTTTCAAACAATTTCGTAGACAATTTACTTATATATTAGTAGTAATATAACATATAATGGCAAGTCCTACAGGTTAGGTTGCTTATTCACTTTTATTTTATATATTAATAAGACATGTAAATAAAACGGCGGCCAGATAAATAAAGCATAGCAACGCAATGAATACCCAACATATATCTTTTATTTAGGTTAAAACTCATGGTCCTTTTCTAACGCATGTAGTGCCTTTATTTCTTTTTTTATTCTTTTGACTTGTTGTGCATAAGAAGTATATACTTGTGTATTTCTTTTAAGTAACCAAGCTCTCTTTTTCCACATTTCTCACATACACAATCCAGTATATTTGGTGTATATAACGAAAATCAAGCATCGTGTTAAAGCCTTTTAAATTGAAAAAATAACTAGTATTATAACAACATGACGCATTTATGCAAAGTTAATCACAGTACGTCATCTTGTAGGAAACACACATTAAATAACATAAATGTAGTGAAACTGTCATTGCAATGCAAGGAAAACGGACATGAATTGCTTCACATGACAGTTTTTGTCTTGTCAGCAATTTTTTATTCTTTACAAGTAGAGCCAATTCATAGAAAGGCTAGCATCAAGGTGCTTTACAAGTAGAGCCAATTTATAGAAAGGCTAGCATCAAGGTGCTTAACAAGTAGAGTCAATTTATAGAAAGGCTAGCATCAAGGTGCTAAACAAGTAGAGTCAATTCATAGAAAGGCTAGCATCAAGGTGCTTAACAAGTAGAGTCAATTTATAGAAAGGCTAGCAACAAGGTGCTTAACAAGTACAGCCAATTCATAGAAAGGTTAGCAACAAGCTGCTTAACAAGTAGAGTCAATTCATGAAAGGCTAGCAAAAAGGTGCTTAACAAGTACAGCCAATTCATAGAAAGGCTAGCATCAATGTGCTTAACAAGTAGAGTCAATTCATAGAAAGGCTAGCAACAAGGTGCTTAACAAGTAGAGTCAATTCATGAAAGGCTAGCAACAAGGGACTTTAACAAGCAGCGTCAATTCATGCAAGGCTAGCTACAAGTTGCTTCACAACTAAATTGATAGAGAGGCCAGCAAGAAGGTGCTGTTGAAACTGTACAGAACTTTTAAACATGTACCTATTTTTGTTGAAGATTTGTTGTATTGAAGATTTGTTGTATGCAAATTTTTTATGCACATAGCTCGTTCTGATTCCCACATTATCCTAAATGAACTGCTGCAAAAATGCCCTACATTCACCGAAATCACGTTTGGGATAGTAACATCGGCTGCTTTAGCTGTTTTGTGTTTGCTTTTTGTTATAGCGCAACAACGCAGTTATGGTTATATGGGGTACGTATAGCTAATTATTATTGTAGGAAGTTCATATGTTTGGTTAGAACCACCGATGGAGCGCAAATCAGTTGGAAGACCTCCCAATATAAAAGTTTTAGCCCTGAGAAGGATTTGACTCAACGCGGTGAGATAATTGTTTTTGTTTAACGTGTTTAGATAGCGACGACGTTTCTACTCGATATGATGGATTACAATACCATTATGTCGTAAAACCGAAACAAAGACTGGCACATGGTTAACGTGCCCCGTAGTGTTGCCAGTTGTCATGTTAGCGAGACTGATGTGGTAAGAATGTTGCTAGTCAGTGGTGAACAGTTTTATCGTTTGGTATACGACCGCTGTTATCATTTTTATGTCGAAACTTGTGGTATATCAAGAAACAACAGTTACTACAAATTGTAAATCTGTCTATTCAAACAGTGGCCTATACAAGTATGCCTGTGAGCACCGGCATTTTAAAGAAGCACTACCTACAGCTGCAGCTGTAATGATACAATACACTTCCCCGAAAGATGTTATATACCAGTAATAGTTTTCAGCCCTTGCGTGCTGTGACTTCACGTTAAGTTTACGCTTAAAATTTAAATAATACCTTGCTGTCTCTAATAATTTTGTTATTGCGTATTATCCTTAAACAGACTCACAATGACGTGAAACTGTTAATGTTTTGAGAAGATATTTATTAAATCTATTAGCATGACGAACGCTTTGGCAGTCGAAATCAAATAAACGTTAGGTCTATTGACTGCGCTTGGAAAGAATTTTGCATAAAAGATACATGTTTGAAGAAAGAGCAATCTATCTTATCTAAATCAGTAATTTAGACCCTGTTCATTTATTGTGAAATATTTATTTGAAGCTGCCATGCGAATTGTAAACAAATATTGTCATCTCATTCTACAGTTTTTGATGATATCAAGTTTTTGCTGAAAACATAAATTACATAAAAAGGGATGAAAAATCTAAATCGCACATTTACAAAAAGTACCTTTCTCATAGTTTTCAAATAAAAGTAAGATTATACAACTCATCTAGCAAACGTTTAAAAGGTAGTGGAAATAAGTTGGATGCATTAAAACGTATATCTACAATATTTCTTAGACAATGTGCACTGTGGTGATAAGCAATAAGAGCCCGACTCCAGGCGAAAAGTTAAGATTCAGGAGTGTCTAGTGTTCTGTGTTACGTGATATTATCAGCATGTTGCTTAAATATAATGATGTCTTAATGTGTGATGAAATTATTGTGATTATCTCTGTAGTTGATAATAAGCAGACAGAATAAATATAAAAATATCCGTTTTTGCTTACCGTGTTGAAACTTGGCTTGCAATTTTTGAAGAAACCACAACCAATAATAGAAATATGTATTGGAAAAATGCAACCGTGCCCTGCGATGACTTAACTTTGATTTTTTTTTAAATTAAGCGAAACTTGAATGAACCCAACATCCAGCTTATTTTGCACTTATGCGGAAACATCTGATAACAGTATGCATGGTCCTTAAAATCATCGGCATTTCTTTTATAAACTTGGAGATTCGTGGTTTATAGCCTCGTATAACAGTGAAGAATCTTTCTGATATTTTAATGCCGATTTAACTGTCCTTATTGTTAAGTGTGAGGGTGTGTTCTGGAGTCAGCAAGCTGTTCATGTATCTTACAGGGTTATTTTAATCTACACAGATAGCATTCTTAAGGGCTGCTGAGAGGTTAGCAGGTGTCAGTGGTCATGAAAAATGCAATAGCGCCATGAAGTTATAGCTGGAAACACGTAAATAAAGGTTGAAAGTAACACACGTTAACATGTTTAAGTAAAAAAAAAATAACTTCGTCTTAAGAAGTCTTTAAAGGTGATATCCGATAATTTGCTAATGTCTAATATATATGTAACAATATCCAACCTCTGTTTGGGGTATTTGCTAATAATTTCTGCAAAAGAAATCATATTTTAGTCGAAACCTTGACGATTTTCAAGAGTATCTCAATATTAGGGCAATAAAATTCGTTCATAAACACTTAAAATGTTTTCAAATCTGTAAATAAGAACGGTCGGGGTTCCTGCTACAAATAGACACCGATGTCACAACAGATGACGTGGATGAGCTAAAACATAAGTGGTCACGAGGTTTACTTAGTTTAAAAATAGCTAACTGTGCAGCGTGGCTCAGTAGGGAATACATGTTTGTTATGACGATTGTGGCGTTATGATTCTCTTTGCAGACAGATATAGGACATCAATAAACAGCATTGTGCGAGATCTGTTCAGATAATAAAGTTTTATTATGATGTTAAATGAAAATATTTTGGTTGCAATTGTCAGATACCGCCTTTAACAAAGGGAAGTCATACAAATTAACTCAGTGATCTAACATGTTAAACAAAGTAAAGGTACAAATTTAGTGATATACAGACGATTCTCTTGTTGACATTATATAATTGCATTTGTTGCAAGTAAATAATTTGTATTTCCATAACATGCCTATGAAAATGAAACTCAGGAAGTCAGAAAGAGCCGATAGATTGAATGTGAAAGCAACTCGTTTTAAGCACTTTTCTTTGTGTTCATAAGGAAAATGTTTATCTTTAGTTAATATGTCTGGTGGACAGGTGATAGTACGTTCTTTAATCAAACTTTGCCATGAGCAAGGCGCACTCTTTCCTGCAGGAAATGTTCTGCGCTCGTTTAAAAAAAAAAAATAATAATAAAAAATAAATAATAATAACGCATCTTCCCCAAAATGGTGGGGTTCCAGTGGCCGAGCAATTAGTGTGGCCGACATGTACTTCCTCTATCACTCACTGCGTGGGCTGATTCTCGCTCGAACCAAAAAACTTTTAAATGCGGAGCTGACCATGTTAAACGCAGGTGTTTCTTTCCCCAACGAATGCCGTCTTTCTCCACCAATAATAACTGAACGTCACCAATATAGGAGGCATACTTCCCAACGCATGCTGTATGTCTCAACCAATAATAACTGAACGTCACCAATATAGGAGGCATACTTCCCAACGCATGCTGTATTTCTAACAAATAGTAACTGAACGTCACCAATATAGGAGGCATACTTCCCAACGCATGCTGTATTTCTCAACAAATAGTTACTGAACGTCACCAATATAGGAGGCATACTTCCCAACGCATGCTGTATTTCTCAACCAATAATAACTGAACGTCACCAATATAAGAGGCATACTTCCCAACGCATGCTGTATTTCTCAACAAATAGTAACTGAACGTCACCAATGCATGCATACTATGTATGTTATATGCCTTTTAAAGGCTTTGTATAGATAAATTTGTTGGATTAATTGCTCCACTCACAAGTTGTCGTTAAATGGACATTCACACACGATTTAGCCTGGATCCTCATCTATTATACCTCTAGGTCAAGCAGTGTGCAAAAATGGCGCCAGCTAGAAAATAGACGACAGCTAGAAAATATCTTTTTATAGTGCCCGCGCGATACTTTGACCCCCAATGGTCCACTGCATTTATTTAATACGGATAAGGCAGGTGAATTATCCTGATAATATGACATTTCATAGTATAATACTATAAATAAAAAATGCTCATTAAAATCGGTACACCGCTCTAATGGATGCAGCCACGAATATTTAAAGGATCAAAATTAATTAGTTCTGGTTCAAACCTCGCAAAGATCAATATTTTATATGATGATGATGATGTTCGTCCGTCGTTGTCGACGATGACCAAGGGCATCACACTGTTTATGTAGAAGATGGGGTTCGGTGTGACCGGCTGTGGCTAATCAGTCCGATGCGCCCTCGAAAGGCTCAGCCGCAGGTCGGGCATATGTGGTCTGCTGGAGCTAAGGGCACCGAGTTGGCTCTTGATTTCCGCAGCTCACGTTTTCTTCTGGCTTCAGCAATCCTATTTTGCTCGTAGGAGGAGGCACCTTAGCCAATGTGGCGTCACCAGGTTGGTCGATTTAGCGCTGCTGTCTCCCAGGTGTCGGGGTTTATCTCGAAACTCTTGAGAGCGGTTTTGAGGGTATCTTTGTAGCGCTTTCTTTGTCCACCCAGTAAGCGCTTGCCTTCCGCCAATTCACCATAAAACAGTCTCTTAGGGAGGCGAGTGTCTGGCATCCGAACAAGGTGACCTGCCCATCTGACTTGAGCTTTCCTCAGCAAGGTGTAGACGCTGGGAAGATCAGTTCTAGAGAGAACCTCTGTGTCGGGAACTTTGTCCTGCCAGGTGATTTTCAGCAGCTTTCTCAGACAGTCCATGTGGAAGCGGTGTAGATTCTTGGCGTGACGTTCGTAAACCGTCCATGTCTCACATGCGTACAGTAAGGTTGGCAGTACGACGGCTTGATACACTTTCAGCTTGGTGGCCTGCTTGATTCCTCTCATCTCCCACACTGAGTCTCGTAACCGACCAAACGCTGAGCTTGCCTTGGCGATCCGTGTTTCAACCTCATCGTCGATGTTCATGGATCTGGAGAGCGTGCTGCCGACGTAAGTGAACTTGTCAACGGTTTTCAGCGGTTCTCCTTCGACGGTGATGACTGGTGCAATATACGGTTTCTGCGGGGCGGGTCGATGTAAGACCTCAGTTTTTTTGGTACTGATGGTGAGACCAAAGTTTTTGCAGGCAGAAGAGAAACTGTTCATGCTCTGTTGCATCTGTCCCTCTGTGGCAGCCTTGAGTGCGCAGTCATCGGCGAACAGAAAGTCGCGCACATAGTCCTTTTGCACCTTGGTCTTTGCTTGAAGCCTACGCAGGTTGAAGAGCTTGCCATCCGTCCTGAACCTGATGTTAATGCTCGTTTCGTCGTCATCGCAGTAGGCATCTGACAGCATGGCCGAGAACATCATGCTAAACAGAGTGGGCGCGAGCACGCAGCCTTGCTTGACACCGTTTGTGACTGGGAATGCATCAAAAGAGTCTCCATCATCCAGTACACGAGCCAGCATGCCATCGTGGAACTGTCGGACCATGCTGATGAACTTGTCAGGACAGCCAAACTTTCTCATGATCTTCCAGAGCCCTTCACGACTGACGGTGTCAAAGGCTTTGGTCAGATCGACAAAGGTCGTGTAGAGGTCTCTGTACTGTTCCTGGCACTTCTGCTGGAGTTGACGGGCGGCAAATATCATGTCAATTGTCCCACGACCTTTTCTAAAGCCACATTGACTATTTTATATAACTTACCAGTTATGAAAGAATGCAAAATTGCCATTGAGATGTATTCGATACCTGTTCGTTTTGTCGTGATTTGTATTGTCTTAACAAAGATGTGAAAGTCTAAATATGTCAAAAATCGACTCCCTGCCGCTTTATGAGGGCAGCTGTAGTGGTATGTCACATGACTTATGTAACGTCACTAATGTCAAGCATCTCGAGTACATATTTTGTCCGTCAGTACTTGTTCCCACTCGAAGGTGGTAGTAGGTTTAAAAACCTTTTGCAATCAATACATGGTTTGTCTAAATTACGGACACTGAGGAAGTAGCAATTAATTTTTATTCAACTTGTAAATGTGGCAAAATTATCGGGGAAAACTGTTATTTTAATCCAGACACACACAATTCTATTAAAAATAGAAGACACACATTTTACCAAAAACCCGTGTAAGTTCTCGAAAGTTGGCAAGATATCCAGCCTTATAATCATTAAAGCTTTCAATGTGTCATACAGTCAATAGGTGTCGATAAAACATATGCAATACTACGCAGACGTAATGGCAGCGTACTTACTTCGCACTTAACAATTTTCGTTAATATCTAAATTGAATCAGGAGTAACCAACCGACTACAGGAACTCTAGGAAGCACAAGTTACCCCATTGTGAAAGAAAAATGACCTAAGAGACAATTTAACTACACGCATGTTAGCATATTTCCATTGCATAAGAATATTTAAAAAAAAGTGTCTCCTTTTAGCCGTCAGAACATATAAAATATTACCGATTAACTTCTCAGCGCTTTTCGAAAAGATTATAGATGCCAAAATAATGTTAAATAAGAATGCTAGAGGACTGCTAGAGAATGCTAGAAAAGAACCCTTGGCAATAATAAGAATATATATACAAAGTTTTATGAGCATTGCAACATATAGCAAATCATGAAAAGGCACATGACAAAGGTATTCACATGCAAGCCAAATGTAAAAGTAAGAACAAATCTGAGTCATTTAACAAAAAGAGCAAACCCGACAGTTACCACCTTGGAATTACTAAAGAAATTACTAAGTTTTAGCTTCTTTCATGGACGCATAAAAGACTATCGATCGATTGTCCCACAAAACCATGTTGTCCATGATTGATTTTTATCAAATTTACCTGGAGAAAGTGTTCGCATGAAAAGAAAAAAAATGCGCATTCGATGTTATAACCCTAGTCATGTGTTGCATTAAAATTAATTGCATTCATTACGATTCCGCATCAATATAATAGACAGACAAAATCGACTTTTCTTAAACGTTGACATATTTGGCACTAAAATCTACCAATAATAAGGAAAATAAAAAAAATGCTTACAAAATGACGCGTGACCTTTCACGTTATATTTTCTATGCTCCAATACACTCCGAACACTTTCTTCCCAAGTTACACGTGGATATTCTTGACAAGTACAGTAAGGAGGCGCAGGCTTTTCACGCACGTGCTTTTCCAGGCTTCATCCTCCTGAGCCAATCATGCTTTGTTTTCATATAACATAATATCGCATACCACTAGCACAGTAACATTTTGGAACATCCTTTGTTTGATAACATTTATTGTGTACATTTAATATAAAATGTAAATTCGATATTATGTGTTTGTAAATATATTATTGTTTGTTGTTGTTTTTCTCTCAAATAACTTAAAACATAATTTAAATAATTTTGTCCATATGTAGTCAAGAAAATTTGGTGGTGTCAGACTATGCATAGATTAACTTGTTCATTAAAAATGCTTCTGCTACGCGTTTCACTAAGATATACACTGAATAGATATTGGATGAGACTTTCACACATAGATTATAACTAGGATTCAATCTTGACTGGGAGATCGGGGCAGTTAATTGTGATAATGATGTCAAGTGGGTGGACAGTTGGGGATTAACGGTCACACATACAGTGGCGAATGCAACTGACGATCGACACATGCTAATTGGCCGCTACTTAGGAACAATTAAAGAAAGATTTGCCCATGATATATGAAGTTTAACTAAAATATTTATATTCGTAGATCTAATTATTTAACATTTCATGCCAAACTTTACATTCAACATTACAATTCAGACAACTCAAAAGTTGAGTCTGTGTCCAAGCAGTCTGAAGCCACACTGGCTGGTCCGGTGTCAGACCCAAACTTCGTGGCTGTATAAGTGCCGCTATTTCTCCCTTGACATTGGCCCATATCAACTCAAAGGCATTCAATTCGGTACAGCGGAAGTCGCAAACACTCAAGTCCGTGCTCTTTCTAAAGTTAATTCAACAAGAAATAAGTTGTCCTTGTTTTACTTGCAGAGCTCTAGAAGCTCTACTTTTAGTATGGTTTGGTCACATGATTTAGCGTATCGGTCTAGCCAAATCTTGATCTCAGCCATTCTCGTTGTTGCAGCTTGGCAATTGTCTGTCCGAATTTTGTGTAAGGCAGCATTGTCGACCACCAGAACAGAGTAAGGATGGAGATTCGCGATCAGCTTATCCTTTACCAGTTCACTGGCAATTGTTACTGTTCATATCCAGGACGTAGTTTCCAGCTGAAGATTTGAATAGAAGCACGTGCTGTATATAAGACCTTCTCCTATCCGGCATGAACCACAACCAGCCTCTCTCCCTTCGAAAACGGTACCTTCATAGTTGCTTTTTCAGTCTGAAGCATTTCTTTACTGAAAGAGTTGTGTGCACATTCGTTTCGACTGTATAAATAATTGGTATTCCTGTCGCTGTTTAGTCCTGAACCTTTCTCAGAAAGTTGAGTCGGGAAACAACAACGTCTTGTCGCTCCATTAAAACTGGCCTGACTGACCCACACTTTCTCCATGTAAACCCGAACTCCTTCAAAGTCGTTTTCAGAAATGTCATTTTTCCTGGAAAGTCAGTATTGTCTCTGACAGCTTAAAGAATAGTTTTTGCTGTAGGTGCACATCGTCTCTTCTCTATCAGCTCAAGAATGCGTCCTGTCAAAGATGTCAATGGCGTAACTATCGGACGTTTTTTCCGAAGTGCAATGGATACCACCGCCTCGACATGTCAACAAATGTATACTCTACATCCAGTGTATTTGGCTGCTCTCCCGTATACATTTTACAAGGGCACAGCAAGCGATTCGTTTCGTTTTTCTCATTGTCATACCTATATAACGACATAGACATTGAACAAATTGTGCATTATTTTATTAATAAGAAATAAGTGTAACAGTGTAATTTAAATTTATAAATTTTATTTACTTTTAAAACAATTATAGTTCACTTTGAGTCATCTAGTTTTTTCCCATAACTCTAGATGTACATTACACAAATGCATATATAAACTGACAATTCAAAATTTAGCGGTGTATATAATGTCTCAATCAGATTTTGAACCCGCGCCCCAGTGCTTCATCAGCAGCTCTTCTTACCTCTACACCATTTCATAATATTAGAGAAGTAAAGGATATAACAGATTTTATGAAACGTTAGAAAGGCTGCTTTGCTTAATATTGACATAATGGTATCGATTTTGTTTAGAGGGGTAGGATTATAAATGGCTAGGGAAAAATACTACGTGTTAAATAACTGTGCTCTAGAGACTTTACCTGCTGTTAAACGATAGCTTATTTCATCTCTGCAAATAAGCAACTACAATTCAAAGAGAAGAGCTGGGGTCTAGTGCATAGTGTGTTTAGATTATAAACGAAAGAATACACTTTTTAGTTTGTTTTGTGCCTTTGTATATATCTATTTAATGGGGTTACATGCGTTTTTACAGTTTTTAATGTTGTACATTTATGTTAATAATAAAAATATATTCAGTACTTTAATAATAATATACCAGTCTGTATACACTATTGGACGACCCTCTGATCTGTATAGTCTTATGCTTCGAAGGAAGTTCCTCTTGGCCACGACAACATCTGCCCTCTCCGTAAATACAAAACGGTTCTTTTTGCATTGTCGCCACACAAAACCAAAGTCCTTCAGAAGTTTACACATGAAATCAGCCTTTTTCAGGAAAGTCAATCCGCTTTTGAACTGCCTTGAGAATTACACGAACAGTTGTAACGCAACCTCACTTGTCTAGCATCTCAGGCACCACCCACCGGATGACGTCCCGGTCGAAGTCGTCAGTGTCGTACCTTTTTCGAGGGAGGCTTCTTTGGGCCAGCAACGGATCTCTTCTTATAGGCCTTTACCGAAGACACCTCGAAACCAACGTAGGTCGCTGTCCTTAGAACAGCCCAGCCTAAAGGGACCTTTAAGTGCCCTACTCTTCTCTCCTCCTGCATACCTGAAACATAAAAAATACATGTTCGCTTTAGAATTATGGAGACAGGTGGACAATGCTATTACAATGGAATCATTTTAGACTAAAACAAACTGCAACTAATTTTAGGCTTTAAAAGTATTTCTAAGCCTCAGAAATATTAGCTTTAAAACTTAAACACATGGTTAATTGTTATTTTTTTAAGTTTTGATGTCTCAATTTCTGTAGGATAAACAATTAATCATCTCATCTACTCCAAATGTGTGCAAGTTCTTCTATACAACGACAGTTGGCACAGGTATTTAGCTATATACTGGCATAAAGTACGTGAAAATCATGATTGTGTGATAGTTTACCTGTGCCGATGTAAAACAAATTGTACGTCTAGGTGGTTCTAACAAGCATATTACATCTCCGCAAACAGATACTTTACCCAGTTTTATACTCGCTGTTTTACAAAAGAGTCTTCTTTTGTAATATAAATGTCGAAAGCATTACAGGGGTGCTACCTGTTAGTGTTTATGTTTAGGATTACAATGTTTGCATACAGGTCTAAAGTTGGCGTCTGCGGGTAATAAGGCGATACAAACTAAGACCAAAACAAAACGGATATCATTTCACAGTATTGTGACCGAAGAATTGTTTACATTGTACATATATGAAACCTTCCAGATAGGTGACCTCTGTTAAATGCTTAAGTGTACGTTTGTCTCTATGCTAATCTATGTTTATGATTACAGTATTCCCCATCCATTGTTATATAAGCTCTTATTTTAGCCACTCTTGGTCACTCTACAGACAAAACACACACTCGATTCAACACATGACTATCACATTGAGTCTTAGATACGTGCTACACTCACACAAATACTCAATCACACAACAACTAAAGGTCCCATGCGAGAGCGTAGAATACACACCTATCACACAATCCTTAGCTTAATTCCCACCAATGTAATAGACCCCAATACACGTGGCAAATCAACTGGTACTTAAATGTCCATAATCACAACCACATTACTTTCCCCTTAGTCAGGTACACGTGCAACAGAAAAGCAGAAAACAAAAACAGTCTGACTCATTTAAAGGTAAAACGCTGATTGGCAAGACTACATAATTTAGATTTGAAATAGGCTAACTAGAATGGGTGGAATATTTAGAAAAGGCTCATTAGTTAATCATGAGTTTGATAGATTCGGCACAGAAAATATTTAGTGAACTGATGCGTGACTTGTCTGATCATGGTGAAAAATAAAGATATTACTTTGGCCATAATCGTAAAGAAAAAAACTACATAAAGGCATAGAAAAAGATGAGAGGAAACAGAAGGGCAAGCAAACTTAGGCTTACAAACTTTTTCAAGAGCTAGGGAAATACATCTCATTGAACAGTTAATAACCGGTTTAAATCCTCGTGCGGTACATTGTCATGTACAACTCAGACATCCCATAATTATTGATGGACTTTCAGTGTAATATAGGGTATTTAAAGATACTCAGGGTGTTATTCGAAATCTCTGATTTTAGGTTAACGCTCAAATTATTATCTGGTTCTATCACTAGCTCTCATAAATCTCAGTAGGTTAAACGTTTAAGTAGATTTGACAAATAAAAACATTATGTCTAACAAAGATCTTAATTTGGAGATTTATGTTGAGCTTGTGGTACAAATTATGAAACATCAACTCTTCTGTTATACCGTTTATGATTAAAAAGCTAAACTTATCCGATAAAAGATACAATACATATCAATCAAAGAGGCCCGGTAGAAAAACAACTGGAGATTATTCAAGAAACTTCTCCTGTTCAGACTGGACTAGCATTGCTATAGTTTAGTTTATCTTTGCTAATTTAATTTAATTGTTTGTTTCATTACTGAATGAAGTAGAGAAAGATATGACTGTATTCTTAACGATAAAAAAAGGAGAAAACACGGCTTACTCGGCCTACAGCATGTTTTGTTCTAAGATGCAGAAAACGAAATCTCTCCTCTCTTCTCCTGTATATAAATCTCAGTCTAATGTTTATTTTTATCAATAAATTAGATTAATTAAAACTTAAAAGAAAGATTACAATGAAATTTTCTGTTCCCGGTAATTTATTTTTATCCAAATATAAACATAAAATAAAACTTTAATCGAACCTGGATTAAACGTGCCTGTAACAGTATTTATAATTAGCTGACTACAGGTATACGCTAGGACTGTGGTTCTCTTTAAAGAATATCGCTTCAAAATCAACACATGAACTTGTTTATGTGTGGCCCTAAGAGAATACAGAAGATGAAACAGATGCTTAAAGCAGTCGTCAATCTTCATAATTAACTGCCTTCTGCCAAAAAAAGTTGATCACATGCATGTTAGTGTTTATGATGTTTCATCTTATCTTGTTGTGTGCCGGAATATTTCATCTGCAGTTAGCAACATGTCATGGGTTTGCATGTAAATTGGAGATCAAAAGTTGGCTTCTAAAGTATGGATATCACGAACAATTGTTATTTCCAAAGGTCTGTGTCTATAGATCACACGCGCATGATATGGTATGATTTCAACACAATACATACACATCAACATTAGGAACAGTCATCTTCTTTAGACAAGTGTTTGGTATTTCTATGAGAGCCAACTGGGCAACTTTGTCTTCAGATTTGTTTATGTCTTTCCAAAGCCATATTATTGAAGCATTTCAATTAACATCACGCTATTTTATTCTTACTTTGATAATTATTTCTTCTCTCGCATGATCCATCTGATGTAGCGGGCGGTCCGATTTGCATAGAAAAACAGAATCTATACACAAGCAAATGATAATAGGTTCGATCTTCGTTCCCAAATTTTCAATGTTTTATAATTGACAGTTAATTATATGTCTGTTTTTTCTCGATTATTCGTTGTTCCATGACTGTTGTATCATGACAGGCATTTACGACGCAGATAAGGTGCATTGCAAACACATGGTATCGTAGTATTCTGTTACTTATGATATCGAATTCTTATTTGATGCATGATATTCCACATTTGTAAATCAATATTAAAATCACTTAAAAAGACATTAAACGATGCATAATATCGCAACATTTCTGTATGCATTTGTTATTACGTATAATGCGTACACTTTTAAGATTTTTTTCTCGTTTTAAACAATTTCAGGAAAGCTTCAATCACTGGTGTCGATTTCACATAATGCACCGTGCTGGCATTGTATCATTAAGCTAAATTACTGTCTTCTATTTGTTATTGTTTTCATCGCTTCTCTGTAAATATCACGCACTTTTTAGGGCATCAACATTGATTGTAATTGGTTTTGTTTAACACGATTACATAGCAAAGACGTTTCTGTAAGATCTATGACAACACCAGAATGTCGTAACACCGAACAAAGATCTAGCATACTGTTAACATGGCCCGTGGGATACAATTGCTGCAGCGTTACCATGTTGTGTCAGGTAAGCGTGATTGATGTGGTAAGAATGTTGCAAGTCGGTAGTGAACAGTTTATTTCTGTCACTACACGGCATTACTTGTCGTTATCTGTGGGACACCAGAATACAATGGTTAATGTACATTTTTATATTCAGGCAGAGGTCTATACAAGTATGTCCATCGTTAACACGGCAGATAGTATCCTTTTGTGTTTGCATACACCTTCAGTAAGAATAACATACTGACGACTAATCAAAACTGTTCGAGTAAATACAAAAGTTCTAACTATCCTTATTTGAAATTATAAATGAGTCCTGAGTGCAAAGTGCGTAAACGGTTGGTTCCAGCAAAAGAAGAATAACGTGATGCAACGTTTTGCTTTTGTTAAACTCTCAGGGAATACGTTTTAGATTTCTAGAATCATTTTGAGCATAATAGTGAACACATGCAATAAAGATAAAACCATTAAATAAGTATATTACATCAATATCATCTGCAGAACAATTGACAAAATTAAAAAAAAAGCGAAAGAAGAATGAACACTTACAATTCGCATCACAACGCATCTCTTAATCGATGTTTTATGCACATTTCTTAATAATATCGAAACAAATTATTAATGTTATTCGTCTAATTATTTTTTTTACTGTAAAACTTGACGGGAAAAGGTGTGTTACCAATAAACAAGATATACGACGAAGCAATCTACGATTGCAATTCTTGTGAAGTACTCTGAGTCTATCCTTTAAACTGCATAAGCTGAATGACTTTTAGAGATATCAGTGGTTAGGTTTAGGTTTACTTTCTACATTTACTCTACTTCCATTGTTATCCTACAGTCGCAAATCTCATCTTTGTCACTCATCACATGACTCTGCGTATCTCGTAATCGCAATGACTGTTCTTGGCTTCTCAGAAGGTGATAAGGTACTGATGCATTTAATGGATGTCTATATTCCCACTGCTTTTACTACTGTTATATTACTTGTAAGTTAAATTGTAAATAAGCAAATTCTAAATGAAGAAAAAGGTTAGAGCGCTCTTTTAACCGGTTTAATCACCTCATTCATGTTTTGTCTGTATTTTTGTAATGTGTTTTGTTTTTGTTACATTCAGCTTGTGTGTTTGTGCTTTTGGCCATTTAGTTAATATATGTGATAGATCATTTAAGAGTATGTTATATTTTCCTATTGAGTTTAAACCTTTCTTGATGGACGGTTTGACGGCTTATGCATAATCTTCATGCGATTACATGGATAAGGTATGTCTCGAAATGGAATATGTAAGTTAACTTCTGCCATAACTTGGCTTAGGTTAATATGTTTTATACGTTATTTGTAGAGTTCTTGCACACGGTTCTTGCATTAACTATGAGTATTTTAGTGGGGTGTTAAAAAGAAATAATAGTCAAGGACACGTACGTTTATAAACATATCAATGTTTAATGACTTATCGAGGAAGGTTTAGAAACGCATTCGAGAGTCAAGGGCATCGTTACAAAAGACCATAAAGGCTCCTGCACTGTTTGTTCAATATGGTCCCTCAAGAGCATCCGTACATAGGCGGAAATAACAAGCTGCTTTAAATTGAGGGTTTCAAACGACCATTTTCCTCTTTATACATTATTTTTGTATTACGCGTACCATTTTATGAATGCCATAATCTATTTTATTATTGACTGTGCATTCTTTATCAAGTTTAACTAAAATACTTTATTTAAGCTTTGATAAACATTTAAACATGTCTCTTCTTTGTTTTTCGTGCCCGAGATTAATTAGATACACAGACGTCCAAAACAGAGTTTAAGCATTTCATAGAACATAGCATTTATTAATTACACTTAAATACTTTTTTCTATTTTGACATCAATTTTATATAAATACGATAAGTGTTAGTTTCCATGACGCAAGTAGTATGTGCCAGCCGTAAAGACATAACTGCGTGTTGATAACAATAGCCGTCAGAGACAATCCTAACAAAGCCTATCTGTTTTAACAGGAAATCACCTGTACTTTTTAGTCTGTATTCTGTTTTAGTAAGCGATCAATGGTCCTGCAAGAAACGATGTTCTCAACTCGGGTTCCAAGGACAAACGCATATAAATACAATTATTCTAAAGGAATTGCTCTAATTAGATATTACAGAAGAGGTAAACAACAGTTTATATTGCATATCTAAATAACAATCTTTATATATGCAAGTAGTTAAAGTCAGCTTAACAGATAAAGATAGATTTTCCACTGCATATGCCTCACACTATGACAGGACGGCGGATTATTGCAAAAGGATTATAAAACATCAAGTACAACCAGATCATCGCAACAGTGCATCGGCGAATAAGAAATAAGCCAATGATGGTAAGGTCTATGATAACGCGTATTTATCTGCTTAAAATATTATACATTGACACAAATGGACGTTTAAGGGAAGCATTTAGGAATGTGCATATTCTTCAAAGAAGATAAATATGGATACTAAGCATCAGGGAAATACAAAAAAAACAAGAGTTTTTTTTCTACAATGAATTATACTTACTCTCATCGACGTTATTTTGGGTTGATATGAAAGAACAGTAAATTTCAGAATATGGCTATGATAACTGGTGGCACGACTTGTGCCGCCAGTCTAAAATCGTGTAAGTCATACAGTTTCATGAAAGAACTTTTAAAAAAGGAACAAAGTTCTTTTCCATGTACACTTTATAGTTACTTAGCTCAATGACATGGAGTGCTTTTGACACCTCGTCCTTGCATATTTATCTCCAATATACTTTTGTAAATCATCGTTGAGTACCTACTGTGTCTTATGAAACGTTTTATCAAGGTCATCGGCATTTCTATCTACGATGCGATAAAGATCTCCTTTTTCTTAGTAATCCATTCCAATCAAATTATTGTATCACTCGTCATGAATCTGAATGCGATTAATCGGACTATTATGAAGTTCATGATCACGACGAAACGCGTTACTTTTGGAACCGTTACAATTGATTAATCATAATTTTATTACATTAGATGGAAGTATTTTGTTTAAAAGAAAACAAATTTGAAACAAGCAAACACTATTCTGTTTAAATTGTTCTCATTTTCTTTATTACAGAGCATTATTCTTGTGTTTGATTCATTGTTGAAATCGCTAAAACTTTCAAACTACCTGAATATTTTATAAGCGGTGCAATTTAAACCTTCCCATTAAGCCGACAAAACTGACCGTTAGAACGGAAATTTGGAGTAAATAAAGGAGCAAGGCCAAACACAACAGTAAAAATACATTATTCGTCGCTTTTCAAGGACAGACAGGTGTGCTTTAACCGGCTTACAGACAAACAGTTTTAGCATCCAAGTGATGAGTTATAGGTAAACGGATAATGATGTCATTAAAAATAAGGATAAACATTTTTCAAAGACGAATAACTTAATACTAAACCAATATAACAATTCGTAATAAATTTCCAGTCCGAGGATTGTTAATAAGAATATAAAACTGTGTCTTATATAAAGATCAAAATAAATGGATGAGGATTATCTGAAAAAAAAATTCAACCAATATAAACAATATCAAAAGGATATATGAGATGGTAAGAAGTAGTTAAGGACCCGATGTAGAGGGGAAATGAAATATCTTGATATTTATAACTGATTTGAGATTTTTGTGTGAAAAAGTTTTTTTTTGAAATTTGATGTCAGCAATGATAATATCGTATGTATGATTAAACTATTTTAGGGGAACATTCTGATTAAACGTTAACATAAAGCAACAACCAAACATTGTTTTCATATGTGAATAATGCGTTTTGTCGATGTAATGTTTCTATGACCCGCCCAACGGTTGATTCATTCTGTCAATCTACAGGAAAATATGTTTGATCACATTACTATATAGCTTGGACTGTTTTTCCTTTTTTTAAAGAAAAAAAAAACACACGAAAAAGTTCACTGTTTAGTTGCCGCGGCGATCATCTCTGGTACATTTTATACACATTTAAGATGGATAATT
Source organism: Sinonovacula constricta (assembly GCA_007844125.1). Classification (NCBI taxonomy): domain Eukaryota; kingdom Metazoa; phylum Mollusca; class Bivalvia; order Cardiida; family Solecurtidae; genus Sinonovacula; species Sinonovacula constricta. The sequence continues at coordinate 6,053,095 of CM017557.1, read as the reverse complement.
GCTTTTAATGTTGTGTTGTTTATCAATTGTATTCTTTGCAGAGTTATTTGTGCCTTTGTCTAGAGGAAGTTTATTTAATCAAATTTAATATACATGTATGTGGTAACTCTCATCTGGATCTTATTTTTTTCTCTGAAAATGTACAAAAAGAAAACCATTTAAATAAAATTTATTTGAACTAGCAGTAGACAAATGCACAGTCACGCAAGCTTCAACACTGAGACGAGACATTACACAAACAGTGAACAGTTATTAAAAAAACACAAAAAACACAAACAATAAAATAAAAACAATAAAAGACACTACAATAAAACATTTATTACGTTAAATTATAGCTAAGTATTTCTGTCGTAGTATAGCATAGTAGTAATGCCATTTGAAACCAAAATACTACATTTTATAGCGTACCGGACCTGGTAGCGCAATCGGTAGAGCGTCGTCTCCAGGTACGGGAGGCCCCGGGTTCGATCCCTGGTCGCGACATACCAAAGTCGTTTAAAATGGTAGTGGTATAGCTCTCTTTCTAACGCTCAAGCAAATATAATGATAGTTCCACGACTGGTTGGCCTGGTGTCAGGATAATGTGACTGTGTGTGGTATAATGCCAAGTGTTCACGGCATGCTATACACAGTTAAGGCAGCACTATATCTGCTTCAAGTGGACACCGTCTGCAGATAACTGAAATACTGCTGGTGGGACGATAAACCCAATAAACAAACAAACAAACAAACACAGCGCGAAGGAAAGCAGGATTAGGAAAAAATATACATGAACAACATCCGAATCAGATGAAACAAAATGTCTGGGTTATGAAGCACTTACAAGTAACGAGACCACAAAATGATAATAATAAAAACTGAAGATTTATCGACAAGTGGCATGTAATACAAAGCAACAATATCTCGAAGCTATGCAGGTCTACTGCATTATCCTACGTTAAGGGTAATGGAGACTGCTCAAGTTGGCTCATATAGGTCACGATTGAAGATGAGGAGACGAAACAATTCAACCAGCAACTGTCCAATATTAAGGTGGTTTCACACCGTTGTCTTAGAATATATCCAGTCATCGTGCAGTGTTAATGCAATGCTATTTTTCGCTATTAAAGTTGTATGCAATGCATTATAATTCACGGGTTGTAGCCATTATCAATATATTTTCTGATACTTTTAAAGAATAAAAAATGAAAACCGCGTCATTCATTCTACGAATGTATTTCTTTTGTTATTTCACTCTATTTTTCCTGTTCACGGTCTCTCACGAGTTCGATACATAGCCATGATTGCTAGTTTCGTAAAATATACACTGCTTTGATAAAACCAACGAATAAATTTCACTTGAATAGGCTTGTGACATAGATTTATCAAAAAACATCTACCAAGCTTAGACTAGTAAAATGACGTCCCTGGTTATAAGTAAAGCAAACATTGCAACGGGAGGTACGCACATAGTAGTGCTTTCAATTAAAATAGTTCTGCTTTTCGAAGATCATTATTTAGAATTATTTATATCTGTCTCTTTGTTTTCAATGAACAGTTGGGAAATCAATGAAAAATGTCAGTTCTGCAATTAGAAAGGACCAATTATGTTATCAGGTACATCTTCTACACCCCTGTATACACATTAACGAAGCATTCTTGATAAGAGTGGGCACAAATACGGCGCACCGTACCACATTTTTAATTCGCCTTGGTAACATATTCGGGTACATACATGAAATATAGAACTACACAATCCACACTTCATACGTTTTTAATTATTGGGTCGCTATCGAGCCAATCGGCGTATTTTTACAACTGAAGTATACATATGACGTACTTTTCTACATGCACGGTTTAGAGATATAGAAGGTTGTTGAACAGAAGTAAAACTGTTGTGCATTATTTATTATGAATTATCTATTTGCTTAAACAAATATTGTTTTTGAGAAACAAGAACTATTATACACTATTATACAACAACTGTCACTTAAAAAGGCATCGTCTAAGTTGATCAGCAAAGTTTATCCATCTAACATGTGTAATGGCTAGTGAAAAAGACCCTTATTTACAACATTCTTTTCCAAAATAGTATTGACAAGTGCTAGGCGGAAATAGAACGTAATTGTCCACATTTCGTCCACTATCTTCTCGGGATTGTGCCCTTCAGAGCACAGTTATCTTGACGTTACTTACCAAACTTCAGCTGAATGGCAGCACATGCAGATTTGAACGAATAGACTTATTTTCAATATACGAAATTTTGTGACCAGTTATGATCATTATATCGACGACCAGCTGTTTTGGTGGAGGAAGACCCCAGACCAATGTTTTGCCGAGTTACGGTTCTAAGGTAGTAACTGTTGTGTTTAGTTTATTTAATATCATACCACATCTTTTTTATTGTAACTTAAACATTTGACTGGCATTTGAATACATGTGTCGTGTGTGTACCTTGTCAAATCATAATTTATGTTGCAATACTCGTACGACCTTGTCACATTTTCTTTTTCCTTATTTTGAAAAAGGTGCGAAAACCTTATACAGATGACAATTTAATTAAAAAGTGCCTATTTACTTAATAATGTTCTATGTTGTCATTTAATTCATTCTATAAGGATTGTTACGTGTATTTCCTTTGATGGACATTGGACTTTGGTTCTTCAATTCCATCTTCACATGAACAGGATGCTGCAACTATTTATTCGTCTCTGGTCATGTTTGTTCATGATTCAAAAAGGTAATTTCATTTAAAGTAAACCATTTTGTGTGTTTTTTTCGACCCATATTATTTTCTAATCACTATGTGGACATTATTTTTCAATGACGTCACTACTTTCGTTATAACTTATTATAGAAAATATCAGCGCTTGGACATTTTGTATTCAAATAGATCGTTTTTCTTTTGATTGCTTGCATTTGAGAAACTTGTCAGGAAGAGTCGGTCCATATTGCCGACTGACCGTTCCAAGGCGGTAACTGTCGGGTTTGCTCTTTTCGTTAAATGACTCATCACAGGTTTGTTTTACTTTTCGCTTGGCTTGCATGTGAAATACCTTTGTTCTGTGCCTTTTCAGAGTTTGGTATATGTTGCAATGCTTATAGGACTTTGTCATATATTCTTATTAATAGTTGCTTGCTGTTGACTAGGAAATAAATGTTTCAAGTTTTGTAATCGTATGTTTTCTACATCATATGTATATCAACATAACATCTCTTGTTAAACTATCGGATATAGGGGGTTATACTATAGTCACGTCAGTCAGTCAGGCAGTCAGTCTTCTCTGTTGGGGGCATACATCTATATGAGATTTTTCCGCGCTATTTCTCGCGAAAGTTGGGTATATTTTGATGTTATTCTACAAGACAGTTAAATAACAGACCTAGTTCAGCATATCGTTTTACTTGTCATGGTGGCTTCATTTAAATCTTTAGTTATGCTCCTTTGCTTTGAAACAATTTCTCTGTGAGATGTCCATTTAGTTTCAGAATAATTATCATGATCAAACCCTTGTGCACAATACAGACACTTTGATATGGATTATTTTCTAATGGTCCGCTCTATGTTGCATCTACTATTAGTCATAAAACTTCCCATCATTAGTTGCGCATACCATTGGCACATCATGCTATTGATGAATTTAAAATAATTTATGGTCTTTTGTCTCCGATATTTTGCAAACAATTTGTACGATATGAATGGTACATGTTATGAATGTCAAGACTTTGCCTATCACGGTTTCAGTAACTTTCTACAAACACTATCTGGTGGTAATCATTACGTGATAGTTCTTGTGTGAGTCTCCATAAACCAGGTTTAATCACGCAGTTGGTCCTTTTACTGGCTGACCGTTTGAGGTGGTTTTTTTTTTTTTTGTAATTCTGTTGATGTTTTCCTTTTTATACTTACTCTGTTAGTCTCTGTCTGGTATTAGTTCAATTTTCTATATTGTGGTAATGCTTATAGTACATACATGTATTCTTATTTTTCTTTTCACAAAAAGCAAGATGTATTTACGACGGCGTCAATTTATTCAGATCTGCCAAAATGCTTTTGGAGTCGGGATTTTAGTTTAACCATAATTTTACCACAGCCATTTTCATTTGTCTTTTTAAAATCATTATACAGTCAAACCTGACCATACGACCACCCCTAACCGGCGACCACCTGCTCTATGCGACCACTTCAAAGCCGCCCGATCATATTTGTTCTGTAATTGTAATGTAATAAGCGCCCACCTTTGATCTGCGTCCAGCGACCGCACATAAACATGTCAAACATGCTTTAATAATACCCTAATAGGCGACCACGTTAATCCACTCACACATTAGTTATGTCCACACAATAAGCAATTAATTTACACGTTTGCTCTTCTATGCTAATCACTGCAATCGGCCGTGTCAAACTGGGAAATTACGTAATGTCACTGGGTTGATGTACACATCAAGCCCGCGCTCGATTCACACCTAATCGAGTGTGCCCTATTACCGCTCGTATTGACACTTATTGACCATGTTCCGACTTCGGTTTCTTTAAAAGTAAATCAAAGTTATGTTTGTATGATTTACGATAAATTGATTTGCTAAAAACTTAAAATATACAATTATAAAGCGCAAACTGCAATTGGATACAGTAATGTAATGGAATATCTGGAACAGTTGTTCTTTGTTGCATTACGCATCAACATGTCTAAACGAACGTGCCTTACAATAGAAGATCGTGTCCAAGTTGTCAAACTTTTGAACAGTGGGAAAAGTTGTCGTGCTGTTGCATCTGAGCTTGGTGTCGGAAAAACGCAGATTAAGAACATTGCAAAACAAAAACGTGAATCAATGAACGAATATGAACATGGAAAAAATATTGATGTTATTGCTTTCTCTACTCCTTGCTTATACAACACAATTTGTAAATTTCAAGTGTAGTTCTCACAAAAAGTAACCATGCTGCATTAAGAGACCACCTGTCTTAAGAGACCACTTTTGCCCTGTCCCTATGGTGGTCTTTTAATACAGGTTTGACTGTAGTTCATTCGGTGTCAGTATCGGTTTTATTGTAAACATATTATGAAGGAAACATTTTCCGGCGCTGTAAGATCTATAAAATTAGCAGCGTGTCGTAAAACCAAAACAAGGACCAGGAAGAATGTAATTCTGCCTCTAGGTAACAATTACAGCAGTGTTGCCAGTTGGCAGGTGATTTACATGTTAAGAATGATGAAAGTCAGTAACAAACAATTGGTTTCTACTGACATACGATCTTTAATCAATAATGTTTCGGAACATGTGGGAATGATACGGTTGTCACAATATTGAAAGGTATAGATTGCAGCAGTGATTGTAATTGTGTATAAATGTGTGTATTGTCAGCATTATATTAGCATTGTTCCTCACTCATCACGAATGCATCTGTACCATCGATTGAAGCAATCTACTAAGAATCATTATTATTGCCGCGGAAGCATCATTACACTCTTGTTAATTTCGGAATAACAGGTGTCAATCAATGCTTCAAACGAATTCTTTGTATTGACAGTAAATGTGATTTTACGCTCATACTGTTTCATTTGCATGCTATATATATAGTAATAAAATGCAGATATGATCCGCAGGTCACTCCAAGCACTGAACAAGAAAGAACCGTTACGAAAAAGTATTGACCATTTGCACCTCTTTGTAGCATGTTTCTAACAAACTGATTGTCATTGTCCAATTAGGTTTGCAACTGGCAAGTGGAATGAAAAACAATATTATATTCCACCAAGTCGCCAAACCGCTGTCATCCGTAAAACCACCTGTTGCTTAATGAAAGAACCTCCTGTGGTAATTTTGTATTTCGTCTTTATCGTAAGTAGATAAGCAGTCAATAATAAGTTTTAATTATATGAGATCATGTCGCACGTGCACGAATTGGTGGTTCACGGCTAGAATGAATTCCAAGATTACGTGGTAGCGATATAGTGGGTCTACCAGTGCTTGTACAGAATGCAGATTTAATGGTAGGAATAGGATTTCTTTTTTAGCAAATTAAATTTATTTTCTGTTCCTATAAATCAAGGCAACATAAAAAACTCAATATACACTTACCATTATTATTTGACAATGTGCACTTGGCTGCATCATAAAGTCCTAATCAGCGGAGACACTTAACCAGATGAAAACAGAGTAAACCAAAATGACTGTCAAAGAAGTTATGACAGCATATAAAGTACTTCAACATGTCACCGTAATATTGATTAATTGATTAAAACAAGAAACAAAAGTAATATATTATTTAAAGGATTTTTTCAACTTTTCAAAGATAAATTACCAGTGGGTATTTTCCTCCGAGAAACGTGTGCTAATCCCTGTTAAGCACAAGTTGTTGGAAAGTTTACATGAAATAGCTGAATGGTATTGGATGTTGTCAAGGGATAAACTTAAAATCACCTTCACTTGTTAGCCCCATTGCCCTTCCTGATTCGTTCAAACACAATAATAGTGAATGGTTTATTAACACTAATTAGAATATTTTATCACGTTAAGTTGACTGCAAAATTTTGAAGATAATACAAATGTGTCGGTTTATTTAATTCCACTTTTTTACTGATCATACTTATTATACTAATCGTATAGGAAGAAATTGCTGCTCGGTTCTGTCGATTCTTTACTAGACAAACAATATTTTAAATTTAATATAAATGTATTAAAAATTTATAAAAGTTGGTAATTTTCTTCGTATGTATCTATAGAATAAAGCGATGTACTGAAAGTGATCGTGTTGTAAAAAGGTATAATAGCATATTTGTTGTTTCCTTTTAGAACACTCATTTAATTTGTTTTGTTTGTAATGTAATTGCTTTTATTATAGTTTAGGGGAACAAATGTTGTTGTTTATAGATAAGTAATAAAACTAAGTGACGTAAAGTAAATACTATTAAACTCTGATGAATGCGGAATAACTCCTATCTCGGCTCATGCCCTGTGCTTTTACTGTCTCGGAACTTGTCCAATAGTATGTCCGTACTGGGTACGTTTGTGTATAACACATTAATATTTAATTCAGAAAACTTTATTTAGATGATTGCGGCAATGGGCATCTTTTGGTTTTCCACAAATCAGCTGCTCTTGGCCAACTGCAATACATCAAAAAACAAGCTCGCACATGAAGAGTTTTGATTTTAATGTGAACTAGTCGGAAAAGTCCAATATACTATATAAATGATTGGCCTATAATGTTATACAGTTATAGTTAAAAATATTTGTCAATTTTCTGATATAAAGTACCCAAGTAGTCTGGGAAATATCGTGCTGGTTTAAGTGGTCAAGCGTTTTTTTTTTTCATTTGATAAGAATCTTATACAAATAACAATATTCTTAGCATAAACGTGTAGTATTCTAGATCATACTGAACCTTATATACACCTTTATTCAATCATGCAATTCTGATATGTTCGTAGCAACAGTTAACTTGTAAATCTCCTTTTTATTGGGAACAGCGGATCTGAACTATCTATCTACCAACACCTGTATGTTCTCAGCTGCTTCAATGTGTAACATCGTTCAGGCTGGGACGGTTCAGTTGCTGGGTCCGGAGACCATGCATAGTTGCTTCCGTACTTATATGCTTAATAAGTACATTACTTAGAAACACGTGGCCTGCTTTGAACATGGGATAATCGTAAGATATGTGTCGGTGTCAAATGGATTTTTGTATAACAAAGAAATATTTAGCGAGGAATCTTGCAAACTGGATTATATATAACATAAAGTCGGTTGAAGGTAGGTTGAAGTCTAATAAATTAATTAACATTTTAAAATATTTTATTTATTTACTTTTATTTATGCTTTCTTTTAAATTGTTTGTTAAAGAAATCTTCAGGAAGTGCGAGGTTGGGGCGCTCCACAAACAAGGTTTAAGCAGCCCAGTCAGATCTTCTGCTGACTGACCGTTCCAAGACGGTAACTGCTAGTTTTTCTTTTTGTGTGTTATGTCACGTCTCTGCGGTTTTGTTACATCTAACTTTACACCGTTTCCCTTTGTCTGTAGGTGGTTTGGATTTAAATATCTGTGGTAATTATCATAGGACATTTTCTTATTTACCTATGATTTGGAATTTTATTTGTTTCGTACCATTTTCAGTTGAATAAAAATTGATTTTTGCCATGAATTCGTCATTCTATTAGTGTGTCTATTAGTTTCCTTTTTTTCTTTTGTTTTTGATGTGTGTTTGTTTATGTGAAGAAATCGCTCACTGTCCGCTTTTGTTTGTTTATAGGCCTAGGTATTGTTCTTTATATTCGTCTATCTTTCTTTTTATTAAACTGTTTATTAAATATCTGAACAGATACAAATTACACATGCAATACAGAGCAAGGGTAGCGTGTATAAATTATTCTGAAACTGTGATATTAAGTTTATATTCTTCACCATCGTTTACTGTTAGACTATAGGTTCACCAGGCATCAGGCATTAAATTGTTCTTAAGATGCAAAACGGTATTTTTCTGTCAACTGGTTATATATTTGTTGTTATCTCACAGTAGAACCATGCGCTATCAAAACATCATGATTTTATGATTTTTAACCAAGCTCACGGTCATTATTGTGGTCGAATGATTCCTGGTCTAAGCTATATTTAGGTAATTTATACTTTCATATACACATTTTAAAATCATGAGTAATTTAAAAACAAAAACAATAACATTACTATTATATCTGCATTCCTAAACTTACAGTCATGTTTATTTTTATGTTCAGTTGTAATCGTATTAATACAACCATCTTTGTCATACTATAATGTCTGCACATCTGAAATTATAGCCTTCTATTATTCTTTCTATTGCTGTGCCTGTTCTGTGTGGAGATGATGTTCAGTACTTTGCACTTTTGCTAAAGCATATGTGAACAAAATAATTAGATCTTTAGCATCAATAATATCAGAAGTCTGACTCGTATTGTCTTTTAAATGTGTTTTACAACAAACGATACCTATTCATTAATCGATCAGTTCATGTATTTGCCGGTTCATGAATTTTCAGAGCTCTAATCCTTGATCTTTGTGATAGCTTCTTTGTACTAACCTACACAAATCCCCTACACAAAACACTTGTTTTAAATAGATTGCCATTTACAAAATATAAAGGTTTTATGGTTAAGATTGTCCAATCACAAACAAATAACCTGATTTATTTGGCAATGATTAAATAACTGTTATTTGCTACTTAATATAACCCTCATATTTCATACTCATAAGTTTGTTTGTCACTATTGTTAATAACCAATTCCTTTAACTTAAGTGTGCGTACCTACTATCTAAATGCGCAAAGAATTTGTATTATGTCTTTAGTGCAACAGTAACGAAATGCAAGTAAGAAAGAAATAACACATTTAAAAATAAATGGCCAAAATACCATAGGCAAATTTTTCTATCACACCAATATACGCAAGCGTATAGCACCTTGTCAAAACACCAAACGATTCAATTTGCCAACTCTCTTTAGGTCCAAAATATAGAGAGTTGGCAAAGTGGGAACACCTCGTCGCCATGAATCAAGTGTTGTTAATCTTCCAGAAGCTGAGCATTGCCATGCTGAATCAGAATGAAATGGTGAAAGATAGCTTGAAGAAATAATTACGTATCGTAGATCCGGCAATCAGAGAACAACATTTTGTTGCTTTTTCCTAGAAGTGAAGATAAAATAATCATTAAGTTTAAGTTATGTTGCGACTTCTTGATGTTATCTCGTTAGTGTGTATCTGAACATCAGTATTAGATGAACAAACACCTAATACATGTTCGGTGTTGATAAACCATGCTTTATTTAACTTCGGTTTATACAGACAATTACTAATATACATTAATAGATCATCTTTTTTGCAGATAAAGGATATTTTGCATTGTGAATGTCAGTTTTCGTACATTATTTAATATACAAAAATGATAATAAGGAAATATATAAGGAATACAGTCCTATGAGCATTGTATCATATACCAAAATCTTGCATTACCTATTCACATGCAAGCCACATGTAAAATTAAGATCAAATATGTAATGATTTATTAAACAAAAAGAGCACACCGCTTTGGTACGATCATATGGTAAACGCGCCGACTGGGTGCTTAAACCGGTGATGCAGATCTCTAACTCCGATCTTCCTGAGGGGTTTCTCAAATGCAAGCAATGAAAGAAAAAAATCTATTTGAGTAAAGGGATTGTCAAAGCGCTGTTTTCTTAGATAAGGAAATATTATAAGGTCCTATGAGCATTGCCAAATATACTTAATTTTGAAAATGCACAGGAGAAAAGGAATTTACATGCCAACCAAATATAAAGCGAACAAATCCTTGAGTCATTAAACAAAAAGTGCAAACCCAACAGTTACCGTCTCGGAGCGGTCAGTCGACAAAAGGTACCGACTGGGATGCTTAAACGGTTTTACTAAGCTTTCACCTCGCATTTTCAGACAGATTTCTCAAATGCAAACAGTGAAAAAGAAAAACGGTCTTTTGAAACAAAACTGTCAAAGCGATGACGATGAAAGAAAAAGAGAGGTATTATTTCTATTGGAAAAACTAAATAAAAGTGTAAATTGTAAATGAAATTAAATTTTGAATCAAGAAAGAATTACTAATGAAGAAATGTAAATGGTTCTAGCATCCTGTTCATGTGTAGATGGAATTGAGGAACCAAAGTTCAATGTCCATCAAAGGATAAAAACACGTAACTTCCTTATAGAATGAATTAAATGGCAAAATAGATTACATGCACGGGGTGATTGTTTTTATAACGACACAGGTAACATTGATGTACTCATGAATAAGGAAATATGACAAAGTCCTATGAGCATTGCAACATATAACATCATTTGAACAGGTACAGGACAAAGCCAATAAAGCTGTTAATTGAAAGTCCGAACATATGTGCTATATATTTTAGGTCGTTTTTCAAGGACTCATGTGCTAATTTGTTTTATAATAACACTATCATCTTTGATTACGTTACATTCTTGGCATTAATGTCAACATCCATATGTTTTAATCAGTCAAGTCATTGGTTTTGTTTCTGATTGTTTCCTATTTTTATTATGTCCATGCAAAAACAACAACACATAAGACCCACTAAATATTCTAAAAAAGTTATTTTATTTAAAATAAGATCTAAAATAAAGAATCGTTCGTTACTTAATAGAGAGGCCAAATGTTAATTCATAAGAATAGCATTTATTTAATGTAATTAGAAGAAGCAAAGGTGATATTCCGTAAAGTAAAAGTCTTATAAAGCATTGTGTCTTATTATTGATCCTTACTTCAAATCAGATAAAACCTAATGCAAATAACTTCCCCTTTCTTTCGCCCTTTTGGAACTGACAGCATAGTTACAGGAAAGGTACAGGGCTTCTCTGATACGTAAAGCTATCATATCTATGTTCCGTCTGATTCTGAAGGTAGCCATCAACGTCACTGCAAGGTTCCATTACTTACTAAAAATTGTTTCCGGGGGACCGAGCACAACTGCGCAACAATATGATTATGCAATAGAGCTCGCGATATTATTAAGAAGATAATCACCTATTTATTTGCATATCTATAGATTATACATGCCAATATGTTTGCTGGTCACATTGGCAATGCAGTTGATTATTTTAAGATGCTTATTCAACATTACACACAGATCAGTGTACCACCTAACAAACTCCATCTACATACAGTTCGTAAATAAGATTTTAAACATAATGTGCATTATTTTAAATAAGATATTTAAGGATATTGTCCATTATCAAACACGTCTTTTATTGATACAGTTTTTATTTAAACATTTTTAAACATGTCAACATAGCAATACTTCCAGTGCATAAAAAGAAAAGAATCAGCAACAACAAAAACAAAAAACAAAAACAACCCAGAACAAACAACAAACAGACAATCAAAAACAAACAAACTTTAGTTACCTGACATGAACTGAGTTACTACTCCAGCAAAGAAACAGCTCTCAGTATTTTCTTCCAAAGAGGAGCGTATTAGTCCTTGTTTATTGTACACAGTTCAAATTGTGTTACAGCCTATTTGTCTTTTTTTAGCCATCATATTATTTCCTCATCCTTCTCTATGGCACATCCACAACAAAAACAACAAACACCAACCTTTACCCTTATAACAGCGCTAATCATATTACACCAGCAACGTTATCAGAACAACATCAAAGCCATTATTATGCAAGCAAATGCAACCTTAATATTAACAACATACACCTTAACAGCAGTGCTCAAGTTATCACTTATTTATCAATTTTCAACTTTGGCATCAGGCCTTAAACAGAAACGACAACCAATAAACAAATACAAGCGAAACATTGAACTAGATGTACATATATAATTAGGCAAATAGAAAACTACACGTTAGACTTATTCGATTGAATAACCTGGCTAATTTATAGTACCCATCTACTGAAAAGGCTCCATCAATGCATATTTTTCAACAGAGACGCTAGCTAATTCTTGTTTACTACCATTAGTTAGTATAGTGGAAAAGTTGTCAAAGACAAATGACGTTGTCATGGCTTAGATATGCCGTCTCCATCCCCATCTTCAATAACTTTTTCCGTATTCAAATACATTTGCATTTACATTAACTGGATTTCGTAATAATATACATTTTATACATGAAAATATACACAATTTAGTTAACGTCTCTCAATATGTACTTTACTTGGATCTATCTTACAGTTTGAACTTCCATAAATGTGACATTGAAAGGATGTGACAAACATTCTTTAAATGATTGTTTTCTTATTAACTTTACAATGACTCTTGACGTTAACACAATTAACTGCTTTATCAGAAGTGACATATCATCGCTGTCTTATGGGTTATATCTATAAATAAGCATATATGACAAAGTCATATGAGCATTGCAACATATACCAAAATTTGAAAAGGCACAGCACAAAGGTATTTACAAGCCAACTGTAAAAGTAAGAACAAATAAACCGAACAGTTACCATCTTGGAACGGTTAGTCGGCACAAGCTGAAAGGTGATCCAACACTTGATGAAAATGGATAAATTAACATCTCTTCTGTTTTGTTTAAATTGGCGACAAATCACAGCAGTGGTTTGCGAAACAGTATTGGTACTTTCCTATCTAACAAAAATAGAGATATTATAACTTACATTTCAATGCAGTTGATAAGCAAGTCAATTCATAGTATACTGTTCAGACTGTATACTAAGCAAAACGTGACACTGGGTATTGTTACTACTGGATGCATATTTTGTGACCATCCACATGTAGTAACGATGGCAACATAAAGGTAGCAGCAGCATGCCATCGCCCCCAATCAGCAGTTCCCGATGTGATGGATCGTATCCCCCATTCGACCCACTCGCCCACGCATCATCATGTTTCTATCGGGATCACTCAAGATTTCAATGATCAGTTTATTTGCTACTTCATAGGTAAAAAAGAATTTTTTTGGTTAAATTATAAAAAAATCAAACAGTCGCTTGTTTTTTAAAGTGGTCGTGTATTTTATCACTTCGTTTCTATCGCGATCACTCAAGACTTAAATGATCAGTCTATTTGGCACTTCATAGATAAAACAGCAAAAGCGATTGCTTGTATATTTTAAGTAAAACGAAAGATCGGCGATCCCAGCGGCAACGGAAACTGATGATATGTCTATACATTACATATATAATTCTAATGTTAACCCAATTTGCATATTATGGACAATAACATTTTTTTTCAAGTTTGATAAATCTATCTGTGACTGTTGATCAGCATTCATATTGCGAAGGATCATAAGTGTGTGGCCGCCATCAGCACAAGCATAAATTGTTAATCAGTTTTACCTACAATGTTAAATTTTCGAGAGGTTTCGTACTGGTGTCTAGAGACCAACGAGAGTTAGTACCATGATCAGGTATTGATTGAATAACTTAATTATTTTAATATTAAATCACATGAACCATAACAGAACAGAACATATACATAGGGTCCAAAACGTAAGTACCCGCGTAAATGTGAGTTTTAATTTTTTATTACATTTTTCCAAATATGAGTGAAAAATATTTATTATTCTGATTATGTGTTATAGCATTGTATAAAGTAATTTCAATTCAATACCTTAGTCAAATGGATAACGGTACAGGTTTGGACCTGTGTCTCAATGGCTTATAAAATGATACGCAGTTTGATTTATATTTTCATTGTTAAAAGCTTTTCATGTTATGTTGTAAAATGTTTATTACCAAATAAAAATAACAATGTCACTTTGACGGCTTACAATTAGTTCAATTATGTAACGTGGTGTTAAGACGATGATGTTGCCCTACAGATAAAAAAGTTATTATCGGCATGAACTTTAAAAAAAGGTTTTGTGGTAGATTTGGAACGCCAACACCAGGGGACAACTACTACTTTTACGTTATCTTGCGTTTTACCTATAACGTATACATGTTTGCGTGTATTAACATATTGCGTTAAAATTAATTACTTTTAAATAAAAGAATAGTATATGTTGTATATGATCATAGTATTATCATATGAATTCGCCATTGAGCTCAACGATGTTGCCATGTACAGTGTACTTAAATTCGCATTGGGTTGCAGTAATGGAAAGGAACGTGGACCATGACCACCTTTACATGAGATTGTCTGTGTGTTCGTCGTTCTACTTTCGTCATAACTTATTAAAGAAAACACCAGCGCTTGGACATTTTTGTATTCAAATAAATCAGTTTTCTTTTCATTACTTGCATTTGAGAAACTCATCAGGAAGTGCGAGGTTAGAGCTCTGTAAAACCGGTTGAAGAACCCCAGTCGGCCCATATTTCCGACTGACCGTTCCAAGGCGGTAACTTTGAGATATGTTGCAATGCTCATAGGACATTGTCACATATCCTTAAATTCGCTACCACTCTGCTCATTTATTTGTTATTTTTCTGACTATCTCACGTTAAGTTACACGTGTATTATTAGCCATGTGTATAACCCTCTGCCTGTTCACCGCCACACTTACTTCGTAAGTCGAATACTTCGTCGGGCGAGCCGGTCTCGTTGCCTCTAAATAACTATATTTATTGCCATTTTGTAAGAATATTTATTTCTTTAATCGGGTGTCAAGAAGAAAATATAATATTCCGCCAAATGTCAACATATTTGTGTTGATTCGCAGTAAACCCTATATAATACCAATATGCATTATTCAGATACATTTAATTCCCAAACAACGCAATTTATTCATGGTCGAATGTTTTCTTGTTCAAACTGTTTGTTGTTAAAAAGAACCGCGATAG
The DNA here is from genome assembly GCA_007844125.1 of Sinonovacula constricta. Classification (NCBI taxonomy): domain Eukaryota; kingdom Metazoa; phylum Mollusca; class Bivalvia; order Cardiida; family Solecurtidae; genus Sinonovacula; species Sinonovacula constricta. Next base: position 6,037,841 of record CM017557.1, on the reverse strand, counting down.
AAGACACAGACTAATGCATCGAGACACAGGTTCGCACAGCCAAGACACATTTGACTTTATTTTTAACCTGTTTCTAGTCCACAGTCGGCTCTTTTGTCGATTGACCTTTCCAAGGTTTGCTCCATTATTACAATGTCTCGTCTCATCTGTTTGTGACTTTTGCATTTTAATGGCATTTTAATGGCGTTAGAAACTTTTGGTAACCTGATTAATAAAAATGAATTGATTTTATTGTTACAGAATCAGGATAAATTCAACGTGAATAATTTCATTTATTAATTGCAATAACAAACACTATGAAACATTGTGTAGCCATTCAAGGCGCTCAGCTTTTCATGTCATCTACAAAGGGCAAATCACGCGGGGTTATAGGTATCGTCAATAACTACATTTCAAGTAATTTATTAAACGTATTTTAGGGTGCAATGTTGACCTATTTATTAGCCACAATGTCCCCATGAAGCACGTGGTGTAATCTTTCAGCCCTTAAACACCGCACTGCTGGATCAGAATGTTAGGCTTAGGGCCAAAAGGAAAGATCATTCCTGAAGCAAGAAAATAATTCTCTCTGAAGAAGGAAAAAGCAACTGTATTTGTTGATTTTGCACCTGTAGGTCCCGAAATTAATCTTTATTAACAATAAGCAGTTCATAGAGCATTTACTAAAAAGACACGTGCAGATGAGATTGTTGTTATACATGAGTGAAGATTAAGGCTCAACTAAAATTGTTGGAACGCACTAAATGAATTTTAGTATATAGAAATACATCTTGTATTGGAACATAAAGACGGACAAGATACAATGTTCATCGGTACTTGATTTTCCGAAACATTTATTTATTTAAAATGAAAAACATTATTTAGTTTCATAATCTATCGTAATGAATTTCTTTTACTCGGATATTAAATACAATACTTGTTTTCACTTTGTATACTGTCTCCTCTTCATATAACGATATCTTTTTTAATTTTGAAAGCAACACTTATTAAGCGTGAATATGTACTGGAAGACAGATACGACCCGCCCCCTGTGTAACTGCTGTTGCTGCCAGCTAGATATGTATGTACAAAAAGAATATTTGACGAGGTCAAAAGCGGAGTTAAAGCGATCATATACAAATTAAAAAACACACACTAGCACATTAGTGTTATAACACCGCGACGAGACAATAAAGAAGGGGAAACAGTTACTGCCTTGAAGAAGTCAGCAAGAGGTCTTGGGAAAAGTACTATATTAATTACTACAAATTTGAACTACCTCTAGACAAAGGTGACAAAAACACACCGAAACGAGACATGACAAACAAAAACGGCAAAAGGACCGACTGGAGTACTTAAACATGGTATGTCAAGCGCTCCAATCTCGCACTTCCTGCAGTTTTATCTCACGAACAAACAGTGTTAATAAAAATATCCCATCAAAATGAGACAATTAACAGCAAGTGCTTACATCGGGAGCTGATGACAAAATAGTGTACACAAACAAATTACCTTTTTTATAGTTAATATACCGTTAATGTTTAAATTTTAATAATAAACGTAATTTTAAAATTAATAATAACGTATCTTTTATTTATTATTTTAGCAAAACTGTTTACATATATTTTGCAATATGTTGAATGCAGTATCTGCACTTAGTCGTTTATTTCTATTTCCCACATTAACATCAAACATTTTCTTTTGGAAAAGCAAAATAATCAGCAACTGTTACAACGAAGCACTATATGAGCAGCAGATATTTCAAAGATATAAAACCTAGAATTGGCAGCATAAAAGGTAGAAGTTCTCAATTGTTCTCGACGTCTTGACATGCACTGTCAAAGAGATCACTTTATGGTACACATTTTGTTTAGCAGTTTATTAAGTATTTGACAACAATGTCATGAAAGCTGCGGCACATACAGTTTGTTTTTTGCTTGTTGGATTATTATAAAAACAGTGACAGTGTTTTGAACAATCATGATTTCAACGATCATTATTATTTTGCCAGTTTTTTGTACCAAAGAGGTTACTATGGCTTTTTCTTTCTTTTGTTCATCTCGTTCAGTCTTGTCAATCTTTAGTGATTTTGTCATTTTTACAATCCCAACTGCTTTTATCACTATCTTAAGTAAACATGTAGTAATATGCCTTACTTTTCCGATAACCGCAATATAACTCATCTCACCAAATCGAAATATTTTTTTTATATTTTTTTTTCGCAGGGATTTAAACATTTAAATCTTTTAATTTAGTGTCATTTATAGTAAATGAAGGGTAATAGAAAATATACAGAATTGAAAATGACACAACTGATGTATTGTTTACACTATTGTACTATACCAAATTTAAAAAATCTTCGTCCAGTTTTGAATTTATGAATATTTTGTCTTCTAAAATTTGTTATTTGAGTGGCATCTTTCTTAGAAATAAGAAAACTACAAGTATTACGTTATATCCTCTTTTGGAGAAGTGTTTTGCTATTGAGTATCATAGAAACAAGCTAAAGCATTAGACAAACTAACCTAAATAAGGGATTATTTTTTTACAAATCCAACAAGTTTAAGACTCTTTCTCATTTTGTCTGCTGACTGTGCTTTATTAAACTATCAACGATCTCGTGAGAAGCAAACGGTTTATTTCACAAAATATTCCTTTATATTACATTGGTTAATGCTGCAAAATATATATTAATTTCACCTGATGGTTTTTATTTTTAGACTTTAAATATACCAGGTTACAAATTTAATTTGTAATCAAAAGCAAAAATCATGCAATTAAATTTTAATTACAAAATAAAAATTAAAAACCAAAATTGTTTTTTTCTTAAGTTGGTGGAGTAATGTATTAATTATGGTCAAACTAAAAAGAAAAAGAAAGAAAAAAATGTTGACAATGCGTGCCCATACCGGGACTCATACCCTCCACCCCACAGTTTTAAAGGTTTTAGTTCTAATTTTGATACTCCTCACTTGGATGTTAAGCATTAAATTTGCCCTCTCTTAATGCTAGTTGCAGATTTTGCGTTTTATTTAAAATACCAAATTATGCTTAAATGTCACAATCGATATCTTAACTGTTTTAATTTTTTACTTGTGTCTAAGTTTATGTCCTAGATACCACAATTTGATGTGATATTAAGATAGGCGTAGTTCAGCAAACATAGTAATGTTATGCTTTTATTTCTCTTGTAGATTAAACAAAAAGCTAAACCAGTATATTTATATTAACAATAGGGAAGTGACAATTCTGTTCTATATAATTGATTAACACTGTAAGCCTGTATATCTTAGGCAGTTTATCCTCAATTATGGCCGTGACAGGTCAACGATAAATAAATGTAGTTACACACTAACGAGCAAGCTTAGAAAGATCGTTAGCTGAAAAGAACATTTTATTATCCGCTCTTTGACGAGATACTTGAATTTTATTCGTCATAAACTTTGGTGAAGATTGTTGACAGTCAAGCACCTTCGGAATAAGATAAAATACAGATGTAACATGCATAGTTGAGCCATGTATGATAATACATAGCATGACGTATCTGTTTCTTCTGTCGGGTGCGTGTATTGTGACAGTCATAAATAATTCCAAACCTAACTGCACTAGGCGCCCCGCCATCGCCTTCAATCAGTGGTTCTCGGCAGATGGCGCTGACCAGGGGTCATTTTTATAGCAAAACGTCCACACAACATTGCATTTCCACCGTGATTACTCAAGGCTGAAATCATCAGTCCATAAGTATTTACTTTTCTGTATTCATGAATATCATAGATAGTAATACCGCTTGATTGTATAATTGTATCACCTAGCCTGACATAAAACCTTCAGAGTGGCTAATTCGGCGAAATGCATTCGATACCAAGCTGCAGCAGAAATGACTGATTTTCTGTGTATTCATTGTAAATATAATAATAATTTATACATTTATACTGTATGCAGCAGTCTATTTTTGAAGGATTGATACACTTATCTGCGATCACTCTCGTGCAGTGGATCTAAACTCTGTGGCTGAGATTAAACTGTAGGAAAAGCTTCCCATTTGTTTCACTAATTGAGTCGGAGAGCAATCCTGAAACCAGCGCTTGGTAGTTCTATGCTGAAGTAGTGAAGCTACTCAGAAACACGTGGCTTGCAGTGAACATGAGATAGGTATGTGTCGGTGGCTAATGGATTATAAACCGTTATTTTATAGGAAACAATATTTACTGGTCGCTTCTTACTGGATTATATACAATATTGGATCGGTTGAAGGTATGGTGTGCCTCTTAATTATTTTTAGAAAACATCTTACAGAAACTTTTCAATAAAAATGTGCAAATATATGATGGAAAACTAGTTTATTTTTAATTTTAATGTTTGCAGCTATTGTTTTAACATTTTAGTAGGATTGTGAAACAATATCTAATAGAAAATTATACTCAAGAAATTGCATAAATAAGAGATTTAACCGCCATTAATTGTTATTGAATAAAATGAATTTGTCTTGCATATATTACCAAAGTACGCATTTACCATTGACACCATGCTATGTTGCTTAGTATAGTATATTTTTTCTGCCGCCATTACTCCCAACGATGTATATCACCCTACTTTATTTTTTCATCTTGACATGAGTTTATTTATTATTAATTAGGTTGTTCTACCCGTCATTTCGTTTGACTAACTTTCTATCTACTTACATGTTTCACTTTTGTACCACATTGTAACCATCCTTTCTTTTGATTTATTTTGGATTCATCGTTGTCATGCCTGTCTTTAAGATGTTTGAATTAATGAATCCCTTTTTTCACAGCATTTTCTGCAAAAGTAAATGAGTCGTGTATGTTGTGCTCGCATGTCTGTCTTTCTTGCAACATACATCAAATGTGTAGTCTTTCATTTTATTTTTAAAAACATCGATACGATGTCAGTGTCAGGTTTATTATAAACATATAAGGAAAGAAAGTTTTTGGCGCTGTATGATCTATAACGATAATCTATAAACATAGCAGTAAAACCGAAACAAAGACCTGGAAGAACTCTTATTCGTAGTATAAATTATGCATTGGAACAATGGCATCAGTGTCACTAACTTCACATAATAGAAAACATTTCATTAAACATTCAATACTCTCTGTATGATTTTGCATTTTAGCTTAAGTTATGTATAAGATAAATGCTCTTACTCGTTCATGCTCTAAATACATGATCATATATGCTACTGGATTCGACGAAAATAAACTAGAGTCTACTACCTCTTACACCCCTGTGATATCTTACATTCCTGTGATCTGAATGTAAAACTCCCTAATGCGCTAATCCTCTCTGAACGCACGTAGTAGCTTTAGACTGATTTACGAATGACCTATGTCATTACATAACCTGGTTCAGAGCCACAGAAGGCAGAGAAAAACCCCGAGCGGGATATCGCAAATATATCGGCCTAGTATATAATGCATAGTCAGTGGAACACTCGTTCTAATAGCAGTCAGCTTCCCATTTTGACCCTTTCCTATATTTAATAAATGATGTTCGTACGCGTTATTGTTCATTTATAAACCTGCATTTTATGTATATCTAAATTGCACAATGTAATGAACTTCTAGTTTAAACAGATAGCAATATTAATTGTAACAAGCATGCCTGGACATAAAGCGTCTACTCTCCTTAGAAATACAAATATATGTTCAATGCATGCACTACTTCTTCCCAGGCAAAGATAACTGACCGCGAGTAGTCAATGTCATGCAGAGTCAATCATGTGTACTTCCGAAATCCAGCTTTCTCATAACTCTGGATGGTGTCGCAAGCGAAACCACCTAAAAAGTATTGATCTTTAGCACTTCTTTGTAGCATGTTTCTAACAAACTGATTGTTATTGTCAAAAATAGTTTGCAAGTGGAAAGTGGAATGAAAAGCAACTTTATATTCAGCTATACCACTGTCATCCTTAAAACCACCGCTATAAATATAATAAATTCCAAGATAACATGGTAGCAGTATATTGGGTCTGCCAATGCTTGTAAAGAATGTACAATGCAGATTTAATGATAATCAAATGAAAAGAATATCATTTCTCTTTTGGCAAATTTAAGATATTTTATATTGGTACAAAGCAACATCTAATTATCTAGTTCTTAATTAACACACAACATTATTGTTCAAAAATGTATATGCAGCTTAACCAGATGAAAACAACATCAATCAATATGCACGTCAAAAATTATGACTGCATAAAAGGTACTTGACACATGATTCAAAGAAATGTCACATTAAGATTCTCGTGCACATTTGATGACTATTTACGACTAAGATAACTCGTAGTATCCTGAACAATATTACTATACATGTCATTTTAACTGTCCAACAAAGATAAATTACCAATGCATACTTTCCACCAAGTTACGCGTGCTAATCCCGGTTTATGTACATAAAAGTCCTGTAGACAAGTTTATCAATGAAATCACTGAATGAAATTGGACGTTGTCAAGGATGAGATTTCAAGCCACGTTTAGCCATTTATTCCATCTCGTTTGTTTGAACACAGTAATCATAAATGGTTTTATTAATAGTAATTAGTCTGTAAACAATTTAATGACCAATTAGAAAACTGATCATGGTCGATAACTTTTACGCGCTTGTATCGACAAAAATTAGTTTAAGTTATCATTTAGTGTTTACGTATAATAATACATTTTTTCTTTCGTCTTATAATTTTTTGTTAAATTGTTGGAAAAAAATTGTTTGTAACTTTATTGAATTATTATATTTTACGAGGAAAATGGCGGTTGTCTATAAATCTAAATAAGTAATAGAACCAAGAGACGTATATTCTTTGTATACTATTAAACTTTGAATAGAATTAAATGAAGAATCAATCTATAACACCTCATGCATTATGTTTCTTAGAGTCCAAAGATGTGTCCGTATCGGACACGCCTGTGTATAGCATATAAATATTTAATTCAGAATATAAACGGGTTTTCGATAATTATGGAGATGTGTATATTTTAGGTCTACATGTTATTTCAGTAGTTTGTAGAGTTCCATTCACCTCAAACCAGCTTTTCCTGGCAGTTTGGGATGTGTCCACAAAGATTTTCGCCCATGAGGCGTTTTTACTAAGAACACCACGGACATGCCTACCCTACTGAATTACTGAGTGACCTATAATGTTATTCAGTTAAAGTTATACAGAATTTAACCATTTTGAGAGTTTTCTGGTATAAACTATTGAAGCAGGTTGGAAAATATTATGTTTGTTTCAGTCGACAAGCGTTTTTATTGTTGTTAAAACCGATAAATGGTAATTGATTAATCAACCTTGTAGAGATAACAAGCATTAGTATTAAGTATTCCAGATCAAACTGAACCTTATATACTCTATTATCTGATCATTCAATTGTGAAATGTTGATCATAGTAACAGTTAAGCATGTCCGTTTATAAAGCTCCATTTTGCTGGGAGCAGCATATCTAAACTTTGTATCTACCAACACCTGTATGCTCTCAGCCGCTTCACTAGTGCAATATCGCTCATGTTGGGAGGTTTTATTTTTGTGGGTTCGGAGACCAGGCTCAGTTGCTTCCATGCTTAATTAGTGAAATACTCAGGAACACGTGGCCTTCTGTTAACATGGGATAAATCGTGAGATGTGTGTCAGTATCAATGGATTTGTCTATAATAAAGAAATATTTCTCACAAACTGGGTTATATATAATTTAACGTCTGTTGAAGGTAGGTTGGAATCTAATTAATTTACATTTTAAAATGCTTTTTGTTTGAAAATAATTCGTTTTGCAGTTTCTTTTCAATTTAGAAATCGAGTTTTGCCAATGGCTTTTAGTGTGAATGCTAGTTTGTCATTTCTCTGATGTCTCCTCATTAAATATTTACTCATAAAGTGTAGTTGTACCAGCTTGAATGTTTCTTTGCCCTGGTTGTACGGCCATATAAAGTTCCCTTTTTCTTCTTTTGCATCAGTTTTACAAGAAGTCGTTCTTTGTATGCTTTATTTCGTTTGTTGATATACCTACATGGTATTCCGTAGTTCAGCATATTCGTCTGTCTTTCTCTTTTTTTTAAATTGGTGATTGCATTTCTAAACGATCTTACAGACGGAATTTCCAAAATAATTTGTCCTTGGCCTTTTTCAAGAGCAATCTACATAGGCCATAAAGAAGGGCTTAACATAGCCTGTGTAGCTTATTCTAAATTTGTTAATTTTGTTTACTTTTTGCAAGATAAATAGACCCTAAGAAATAGAGTTCGGCAGTCATGCAGTATTGTTTTCAAAGTGAAATGATACTAAACTGTCAGGTGGTTATACATAAATGTGTGTGTGTGTGTGTGTGTGTGTGTGTGTGTGTGTGTGTGTGTGTGTGTGTGTGTGTGTGTGTGTGTGTGTGTGTGTGTGTGTGTGTGTGTGTGTGTGTGTGTATTCCTACAGTAGAATCTTGTGTTACCAACACATCGTGATCAGGAAATTTTAACCACGCTCCGGGTCAATATTGTGGTCGAATTTTTGGACTAAAGTTTCTTTTCTCAAATAATCAAGTAAGTCATTATTACCTTAACAGGACCTGCAAAATGTTGTTCATTGATTCCCTACACCTGTGTGAACATTCAAGCATAAATTCCCAATCATAACAAACAGTTATCCGAGCCACGCTGCAGAGATAGCTATTTTAAAAAATAAGAAAACCATGTGACTACTTACTTTTAGATCATGTTATATCGTCATCCAGGAAATCAGCTATGACGGAGATATCTATTTCAGAGACCAATCAGGCGCTATTTAGTTGGAAACATGTAGTGCGTTTTCTTTCGCGATTAGTAATGTTTAACAATATAGTTAAGTTCAAATCGTCTTTATGTAGATTAAATAATGCGTTTATGCAGAAATTATGCCAAAATGCACCAAAGCAGTGTTAAGTTAGTGTTACATTTATTTGATATAGACAAACTGTGGAATACCACCTTTAAAACACCCTACGTATTGATATAAGGTGTTTCATGATTGGGTTTTAACTATTGTTGATCATTTCTCTTTTTTTCTTTTAGATTAAAAATGTGTGTGCCTTCAGTCTAGTTTTCGAATTCTTGTCTAAATGCGCAAAAAACATTTTGCATAATCAGCATAACAATAATAAATAAAAGTAAGTACAGAAGAACATTATGAAATATCACAGGCACTTTCCTATCACTCCAATAGTAGCAGACGTAAAGCACTTTGTCAAAACATCAAAAATATCTATTTTTCCAACATTCTTTGAACCAAAAATATAGATAGTTCGCAAAGAAGGAAAACTTCGTCGCAATGCAGAAAGTGAAGTAAATCTGTCAACAGCTGAACACTGCCATGTTGTTTCAGAATGTAAAAGTGAGAGATACTTTGAAGGAATAATAACATATCGTAGTTCCAGCAAACAAAGTAACATCTTCACTTACCACAACAATTTGTTGTCTGTTCCCAGAAGTGTAGATAAATTAATAACTAAGTTTAAGTAATGTTTCGGCTTGTTGTAATCTCACGAGCGAGTATTTAAACATCATTATTTGATGCACAAGCACCTAACACATGTTCGGTGTTGATAAACAATGGTTTCTTTAAATATGATTTATATAACCATCACGTAATATACATTAATATATCACATTTATTGTACATTAAGGATCGTTTGTATTGTGACTGGCATGTTTCGTATGTTGTATAATGATATTCCGCGATATTGAAACTAAAGCTAAGTATTAAAAAATGTGTTTTATCTTGCGTGTGTTTTTTTTTTCATTTTAATGACACAGGTGCTTATTTTTATTATTATAAAATATCATCTTATATTACTTTAGACACTTGTCAATAAAGTTAACATCGATGTCATTTTACCGACGATAGTCATTGCTTTCGTTCCTGATATTCTCCATCAAAGGTATGTCCATGCAAGACACAAGAAACAACAATTTAAGACCCATCTAGTGTTAAGATAATGTTTACTTAATTTAAATGAATTCTGAATTAAAGAATTGTTCTTTACTAAACAGAGAGGCCAAAGATCAGTCCATGTCGATTTATATACATTAGTATTTTAGGAACTACAATAAGCAAAGGCATTCCGTAAAAAGTATATATTCTCTTATAACATATTGTGTCTTGATATTGATTTTTACTTCCAATCAAATAAAACCTGATTCAAATAACTCTCCTCTTTTTTTCTCCCTGGTAGAACTGACTGCATAGTGATGACAATAGCTTCACAGGAAAGTAATAAAGGCTTCTTTAAAACGTCAAGTTATCATCTTTTGTGCCGTCTGATCCTGCAGGCAGTGATCAATGTCACTGCAAGGAGCCGTTATTTACTAAACATTGACCCCGAGAACGACTGCACAACAATATGATTATGTAATAGAGCTCTTGCTAATGGGATATTATTGAAAAAAGAAAAGCATGTGTGTTTCTATAGATAAATGCCAACATGTGCACGATCTTATAACTGTGTTCTTAAAGTTACAGTCAATTCTGAAACATAATATAATATACTCTAACAATTAAAACACTTCAGCTCTTCCACTGTGGTCGTCTACTCTTGGTCACAAAGGCAATGCATTTGATTATTACAAGATGACTATAAAACAAAGTGCATCAACAACCAGTTAGTAAATATGATATGAAACATATTGCTCATGATTAAACACGCATTTTTTCTACGTTTATCCTTGTACATAGACACGTCTGCATGCTCAAAACGCGTCTTTGTAAAGATCTTTAACATACATGCACCTGGTAGTTAAGACATTAATGAAAAAGACAGCCTAGTGTTTATATTTTCTAATCGATTTATCAGTACTTGAGATACAAACCTTCCAAAACATGTATCGTTTGAAAATGCTAAAACAATCTTTGTTTAAATTCTTAAACGGTCTTTATATTGGTGACATAAATGTATATTTGATCGAAGACTAATTATTTTGCAGGAACATTTATAAATTTAATTTTAAGCAAAACAATGATGACAAAAGATGGCGGAAATGATATTTTGATGTAATTATCACATTCAGAAAGAACATTTTTGTGATAAATGTTCTCTCAAAAATTAGCGTAGTAGTGATTGTTTAGTACACGCAGTTCAAGCTGTGTCATATACATATGTTCATGTAAGGTATTATTTAAGTGTCCCTTTCGAATAAGTTATTATGGCTATTCTCTGTCTAGTTGGAAGTTATTCATAGAAAGAATGGAAAATTTGTACTTACCACAATATGCACCGTGGTGGGATTTTCTAATTGTCTCTATAGGAGTCATACTACGGGTCTGTTAAGAAATCTGTTATCTTGTATTTCTGATGTTAACTAAATAAGAAGAAGCCGCCGTTACTATGTTTGACAAAGCATGTTTACCTCTGTGAATTTTCAGCTATCATATTTTTATTCATTCTTTTTGGATGTACAAACATAAACAAACATACACCATCATTTTCCCGGGTAAAAGTGCTAACCACATTACATCAATGACATTAGCAGAATAACCCCAATGACAATAATATACGAGCATAATCAACCTTAACATTATAAACACACCTAAACACTTGGCGGACAGTACCCAAGTCATCACTTAATATCAAGTTTTCAACATCGACAGCTAATAAACAAATCCAGGTGAAACATTGATCAAGATGTACATTTGTAGTCAGACACATAGAAAACAACAAGTTGTACTTACTCTATTGACTAACCTGGATAGCTTATAACAAAGATACTCTTGCTAATCCTTGTTTACTACAATAGGTTATTCTAGTGGAAAATTTGTCAATGAGACAGCTGAAAGGCAATCGAGGTTTTCGTGGGTCAGATATAAAGTCTCATGTCTCATCCCCAATAATTTCATTTGCTATATTCAAATACTTTTTTATTAACTGGATTTCATAATAATGCACAATTTATGCAAAATTAAGTTAATTCTCTAAATTGTACTTTGTTTTGATCTATCTAAATGCTAAACCTGCCACTGATATGATATTGAAAGAATGTTTTTCTTAAGAAAAGTTACACTTGACGTTAACACAATTAACTGTTGTTATCAGTAGTGACAGTCCACTTTGCATGGCTGTGTTATGGATTATATCTATAAGAAACACAAGCTGAAAGATGAACCGTTGCTTGAAAATTAATTTCTCTTCTGTTTTTTTAAATGGTGGCACATTAAAAAAATATGTCTTAATTAGGTATGAGAAATAGTATCGTCCTTTCGTAGTTATTTAAGAATTGGCGCATTTCTTAAGGTACTGTTGTTTACAGTAGTGGATAAGCAAGTCAATCTATAATTTTCTGTTTATAAACGATGTGTACTAATCCAGAAGTGACATGGGGTATTGTTATTGCTGGATGCATGTTTAGTAACCGGCCACATATAGTAACGATGGCAACACAAAAGCAACAACATCACGCCATTTCCTCTAATCAGCAGCTCCCGGCAGATTACGGTGACTCGTGTTCCCCATTCGAGTCACCCGCCCACGCATCATCATGTTTCCATCGCGATCACTCAAGACTTCTATGATCAGTTTATTTGCTACTTCATAGGTAAAACAGTAAATTTTGCTTGTATCTTTGTTAAAGTATAAAAAGCGGAACACCGTTTTGTTAAAGTGGTCTAGTATTTTATCACTTCGGTGATACACGATTCCGATATCTCGGCAACAGAAAATGATGATATGCGTGTAATTTCCATATAAAATTCTAATGTTTTACCCATTTACTTATTATGAACGATTAAATTATTAAGCGTTGATAAACCTATCTACATTTATACAGCAAAAGTAAGTGGCCGCCAACAATAGAAGCATACATTTCCATTTGTTCTACCAGCAAAGTATCTCTTAAATTTCGGGAGCTAGTGTCATGCCAAAGTATTGATGGGATTACACAGAAACCCATGGTTTACAGTGAACATGAGATCCATCTCGAGATATAAGTCAGTGTCTTAAGGATTATAGTCGCACAGAGTATTAGGCGGAAGTTTCTTTCTGGATTATATAGCATTAAGTATCACTTAAAGGAAGGGCGTGTCTCTCAATAAGTATAACCAAACTGTGACACAATCTGTTTAATAACCATGTAATAGAAAGAACCTTGGGACATATGTGTATGTAATAACGTGTGTACAGTAAAAGCTTGTAAAAGCTATAAAAATGCATATAAATATTTTTTTTTTAATTTACTTATACGAAAATAACAGAACAAAATATAAAACAGGGGACCCAATATAAAAAAAAATACGGATAAAAATTTCAGCTTCATTGTTGATTGCATTTATACAGGAAACATATCTAAACATCCTGATAATGAGTAATGGTAGAGTATAACACTATAAAATACAGTTTAACTCAATACCTTAGTAACATTATATTAGGATAAGGGCCAGAAGGAAAGATCAGTTAACTTCAACATATAACATTCCGTCGCTAGCGCAAACCGAACCTGTAAAATTCAAATGAATACAAACGATGATAAGTGGAAATGTCTTGTATTATCATGGTTTTTGAGAGACACACATTAATGAAGAAATAAGGGTAGAGTAAAGAATTGCATTTGAAAACAAAAGATCTCGTTTGTGTTTTGTTACCTGTTTGTCATAAGGAGCTAACCTTTTGCATTTTTCACATCGGATCATGTCCGTACTCTCATGTCACACACATACCATTCACATCAAAATCAATTTATACTTTGCTTTGCACATGACATATAAGCACATTTAGTTTACGTTCAAGTCGAATTTAAATTAATCATATTAATAAATGACAAGGATACTATCGTTAACAAATAAAAAGAGCATTGTGTTATCCATGACGATGAAGTGTTAAAGTTACCATTGTAGACCTATGACCGTATTCCTTAAAAATATCAATTGATTACGTTTGAATACTGACTCTAACACTAGATACAATGAGGATTATTATTCCTCGCGCAAGAAAAAATCTCTCTGTAAGGACAGAAATGAACACGTCTTTGCTAATCCTCTAGGTATTGATCAATGGCCCTGCAGAGAATCTATATTAACATTACCCAGTCAGCAGAGCGGCGCTTAATCACAATAATCTAGACACACCGTTTACTAAAATGGCACAAGCTGATGAGCTTGAATCATGAGTAAACATGCATGCTCAAATAAACATTTAAGAACGCACAAAATGAATATTCTTAAAATTCATTTCGTTTTTGGAACCTAAAGACGGACAAATACATTGTCCACCAACACTTGACAAAAAATTGAAACATAAATAGTCCAAACATTCATTTGTATTAAATGAAAAGCAAACTGTTTAAATTCTGAATCTGTCTCCTAAATTTCTTTTACTTATAAAATGCATTCATTAATTGTCTTCACTTTGTAAAATGGCTCCTCTTCAATATATCGCCATTTCCTATTTAAAACAAAACAAAATATACGTGTATACAGGAAGACAGCCACGACCCATCGCTCTGTTTAACTGCTATTGCTTCGAGCCAGGAATGTATTACCAAAAATACTTGACAAGTTTTTAAGTATAAGAGAATACAAATTAGTTAAAATTCAAACACATTAGTGCCATAACACTGCGACGAGACTATAAGGAAAAGGAAAATTTAACAGTTGTCGCTTTGAAGCGGTCAGTATCAAAAGGACTTGGGTGCAAGCTGATAACCACACAGATATGATTTCGTGAAGTCGCATTTAAGAATTAAAGATAACTTATCTTTTTTATTATGTTAAGCAAAAAAAAAAAAACCCCACAAATAACGTATGTTTGCATCTATATTAATTTTTTTTCACTTAATCGTTCATTTCTATTGTCCACATCAACATCAAGCATTTTGTAAAAGCAAGATAATAATAACAGTTACAACTAACCGCTATATGAGCCAAAGATATAAAGATATAAAACCAAGAATTGGCAGCAGACACTGTAGCAATTGGCTTTTATTCTCAACGCCTTGACATGCACTGTCGAGGAAACTATGGTTTACAACTCCTGAGATAGTATTTGACGACAATGTCATGAAAGCCGAGGCAATACTGCATTTACTAACCAGATAATAAATTTTAACAGCCAAAGGCACATTGAAAATGTCATAATTAATATATATTTCATTACTTTTCAATCTTGTCAGTCTTGAGTGATTTTGCCACTTTTACAATCCCAATGTAAAAATGTGTTCATCCCAATCTACTTTTGTGAAGATTGTAGACAGTCAAGTGCCTTCGGAATAGGGTAAAATACAAATGTACCAGGGATAGTTGAGCCATGTGTGATAATACATAACATGACATATCTGTTTCTTCTGTCGGATGCGTGTATTGTGACTGGCACTAGGCATTAATAATGCCAACACAACTGCACTAGGCGCCCCGCCATCACCTTTAATCAGTGGTTCTCGGCAGATGGTGCGGACCCGGGGTCATCCTTATAGCAAAACGTCCACACATCATTGCATTTCCACTTAAGGCTGAAATCATCAGTCCATAAGTATTTACTTTTCTGTATTCATGCATATCATAAATTATGATAGTTGAAACGTTTGATTGTATTATTATATCACCTAGGCTGACATAAAACCTTAAGTGGGGCCAATTCGGTGAAATGCATCCGATACCAAGCTAAAGCAGAAATGACTGATGATCTGTGTATAAATTAATAATATAGTAATACATGATACATTTACATTGTCAATAACGCATATTTTTGAATAACTGATAAATTGATAAACTTATCTGTGTGCTCTGTCTGTCGATCCATGGAGACGGGTGCAGTGGATCTAAATTCTTAGGCTGAGATAAGCTTTAGGAAAAGCTTCTAGTTAGTTTCACTAAGTGAGTCGGAGAGCTGTCCTGAATCCAGCACTTGTTAGTTCCATGCTGAAGTAGTGACGAAGTTACTCAGGAACACGTGGCTTGCAGTGAACATGGGATAGATATGTGTCGGTGGTTAATGGATTATAAGCCGTTATGTAATAGGGAAAATATTTACCGGGCGTTTCTTACTGGATGATATAAAATATAGGATCGGTTGAAGGTATAGCGTGCCGCTTAAGTGTTTAAGTCATAATCTTATATACACTTTTGAATAACAATGTTCTAAAATATTTGATGGAGATATTGCGATTTTGATGTTTGCAGAAAAGGTTTTAATGTCTTTTCAGATGTTTATTTGAATTATTGTTATGAACAATAAATTATATAACATACTACAGTCAACTCTCGTTATCTCAAAATCGGTTATCTCAAATTTCCGGTTATGTCAAACTGTTTTCTACGGTCCCGTTTTTTTTCTATAGTTTTTATATAGTTCGACTCCGCTTAACTCAAATTCTGATGTGTCAAATTATCGGATATCTCAAACTACATTCTTTGTCCCCACACGTATAAAACTGTTGAAATCAGTTGGTCTATCTCAAACCGGCAACAATAGTGATTTTCACACCTACCGTGAAACTCGCGAAGATTTAGGCGCGAGTTTTATCGCCAATTATCGGCAATCAGGATGTCACGTAATTTAGAGAAGAGGTTAATCGATTATTATTTAATTAGCTGGTTTAATGAACAACAATTTCGTTAGTCAATTAACGCTGATTAAAATGTTTCAGTTTGTACTTGTTGTTGTAACATTTTTTGAGAACTTGTTGACACGGCCTTCTCAACTTGTAAATAAAGTGAGAGATCGCGTTAGTGATTTTAACTGGTATTCAAAGAACCCTGACAAACGTTCATCTGTCCAAGGATGCAACTAAACAAACGGATATTACAAGTTTTTTTAATAAAACGAGAACCGACGGACCGGGTGTAAACTGTCTCTAACATGTAACAACGTGAGTGTGCTATGTGAAATGTGCTATTATTTATTTTTGTAAATAAAACGTTGAAAATTTAACCTTTTATATTTTATAATTTTTTTTTACAAACAACAACGATAAACCAACGTGCAGGTATCAGCTTCAGGTATACAATATTAGGCCATGCACTTACGACGACGCAACAACCTACACTAAAAAGAAGAATGTTATATTACATTGTAAAAAATCTAATACCACTTTAAACATGCCAAAACCACACAAACTTGCAGAAACTTAGTTTACAGTGGCAGATATAACAAGGAATTTCAGTCATTACCAGTCATCGTGTAGCATGTAAGATTTTTAAGATTTGCACAAACTATCCTTAAATTCGGCTATCTCAAACTTCGGATATCTCAAACTATTTTCTACGGTCCCTTGAAATTTGAGATAACGAGAGTTGACTGTATATTCAATTATATACATAATTTATATAATTCTATGTAACAAACTACAACGCCGTTAATTCTGTTGAATAAGAAGTGACTTACCTTGCATATATTATCATATTGCGCATTCATCATTAAGACCATTCTATGTTGCTATGTATTGTATGATTTTACGCCGAAATGGCTCGCAATGAAGAATTATCAGCCTACATCAGGTTCCTCTTGACATCGTATATGTCTCTCTGTTCGTCATGTAGTTTTTTGTCTACATGTCTCTTCGTTTGATAAACCTTCTGATTACCTACTCTTCAGTTTCACTCTTCTATCACATTTTAACCATCCTTTATTTCTTTCTTTTTTAATTTGGATTGTTCGTTGTCATGTCTGATACTATGTCTGTCTGTTTTCAGTCTTTCTTTAAAATTGTCTGTATTACTGTACACCTTCCTGTTTATCGCATTTTGTATAGGTAAATGAGTCGTACATGTTATAAGTGTCTGCATGCTTGTCATTTGTTTGAAATCATGCATCAATTGTGTAGTTTCACAGGAGACCGGGTTTTAACCAGCACGCTTGATAATGTCATATAATTCTGAAATCTTGAAACATGACATTGTCCTATTAATATTGTTACATTTAAAAAAAAATTATAACAACATTCGCTTTAAATCAGTCATGACCAAATGTTTCCAAGGTCCAAAATAAATGACATGCAACAGTTCGCACAGCCAAATAATCACTGACTTAACAAATACTATATTGCGGTTTCATAATTGGCTTGTTTATAGTTCGCCGAAACAGATATACAAACAAGAATGCTTTTTCATGGCTTCTAAATATTAGAACTCTCTTGCAATCACGAAGAAATTCTTGGTCTCGCCGATAACTATCTTCCACCAAAATACCCAAAACACATTCTTAGGATTTGTTGCATGTTTCTTTATTAGCCGCAATCTGTCGCCAGGAAGCAGTTGATGTAAACCTGTCAACACTCTAGCACTGCCTTGCTGGATCAGAATGTAAAGGAGAATTGTAAACAGAGAAAATGATAACCTGACCCTAGCCAGTAGCTCCTGTAAAAACAGGAACATATTCACTATCCACAAAACATAGGTTTTTTTGCTAAACGTGTCTTCTTAGAATTAAAATTATATAAAACGAATTCTAAAGATGATAAAGTAGGCACAAATATGTACGAAGTCTTCATTAGTTTACATGTAGATAAACATTTTAAATGTATATAGGAAGTGGGGGATAATGTTGTTGTTTTTTAGAAAAATCATAGAATGAGTTTATTCTATAACATTCATAATTATAACACTGAAGTAAAAGGCATTGCATCGTGCCTACGCAAATTCTTCTGTGCTCAATATTAACCGTTACTACGCAAAAATAAAAATAAATATTCTTATGTGTGTTGTCTAGTTTTGCGCCACACATGTAGCATTAACCTCAAAACCAACATATTTCCACGTCTCTTCGTCTTTACTCATGCATTGTAAATGACATATGAGCTTTTTATAGGCTTTTAAAACAATTTTAATTAATAGTTAAATGTTTAGCAAGAATATTAACGTTAAGACAATAGAGAGACCGATCCAAAACAATGTGTTTAAGACGTGCTATGGTAGTCATTGATAACCAACGGTCGTATTACGTAAAATATTATTTATTGATTATGTTTCATAAATGGTTCCTTCTTCCTTTATTAAATAAATTGAAGTCTAGTATTCCTGGGCAAGTGGCGGGTGCTCTCCCTAATAAATCAACTGTACGTTGATAACAATAACTTGCAGATACAACCACAGGAAAGTAATCATAGTTTCTCTGAAAAGACAGGATATCAACTGTATTTTCACGTACATGCTCCATATACAGGTAGCGATCAATGGTCATGCAAGGAAACATTTTCCTCAAGGCGGGGTCCAAGGACAACTGCATACAGATAACCGTCTAAAAAGACAGTCTACGAGATTTCTTTGAAAAAAAATCAATGACTGTTCATTTCTTATGTCCAATATCGATATATATTAACTTAAAATTTGTTGTAGTTAGTTAACTGGCAAAAGACTTTCCATTGTGATTAAAAGAGACATTCAAAATGATTATATGACATCAAGAGCAACCCGATTATGGTAGCATTAGGTAAAAGTCCATCAACACAGAGTAAGCTTTCAAATGTAAATATTTTTATTAAACTTGACAGCATGGCAAAATAAGAAGTTCATGACATTTTCCAAAACGTTTTCGTTTTAAAAGGAAAACAAGTTGATTTCCTAATGATATTGTGCATACATGCATATAAATCAAGTCACCTTATTGTTGTTTTTGCAAGTGCAATTAACTTCGTCTTCTCGTGTGGGGTTGTTGGCGTAAATGCCGCAGAATGAAGGACCTAGGTCATTATTTTCACATTCTTTAAAATATGTTGCTGTGATTGAGAATAAAACTTCCTATATTAAGATAATTTTAATCTTCTTGAAGGTAAACCTATGTAGATTTAGGTGAACTGCAATGTTGTTACCTGACCTTTAGTAATGTCTAAATTGTGGTTCGAATGATAATTACTACAAACATGTTTACTGTTTATATACTATTGTCTCAACAGATTGTCACCACTAGATGGACCAGCCAATGTCATGGCGGCGGTTGTTGCCCCTGACAACCGTGGTGACGCTCTACCTGTGTTTAGGGGCGCTATTGTTCCAGCAGCTTGAGGGGGACCCTGAGATTCAGAGACGCCAGGGCCTCCGACAGATGATCAAAGCGTTTATAGGTGAGTATCACACATGCACTGATGATTTGTTGGCGTGAATGATGATAATGATGATTATGATGATGATGATTATGAAATGATCGATTTCTTCAGACAAGAGCGTCAATAGATGGAACTGAATAGACTAATAATAAAACTACTAATAAATGATTTTGTATATAACCCATTATCCTTTGTATCACAGATAATGAGATTATTTACTTGTTTATTTATTTGAGGTTTAACAGAACACATAATGAATAAGTGTAATGGTGGCAGTCATCACCAATATGAGAAACAGCGACAAATGTATCCGTATTACATACATATATTATACAACATAATTGACAATTTGATATCTGATTATTTAAAGTATATATACTGTTAATGTAAAACATGTCAAACTTTTGCCTCTGTTCCCAATTTTAGGCGTCAATAATTCGTTATCTTTAGTCAATTGTTCAAACCTTTTATCAAATAAAATTACATGTTCATTATAAGAACAGATGCTATTGACAGAGTGAACCTTAAGGCACGTTTGTGTCCTTCCATTTAACATATCTAATTTCTTAAAGAACTTAACATTGTTTGATCTTCCCGTGTCAATCTATGACACTGTCTTAAATAACACTGTCCCGTTGATTGTATTAAATATTAACCATTAAACTTGAACAATGAAAATGTTTAGGTTGTTAATATTTAAACACAAAATAGAAAAATAATGCAAATGACAATTTATTATGCACATTTCAACTATTTTATTATATTTAACATATTCTGCCTATTAATTATGCATTGCAAAAAGGCAGATGTCACTGTACATGAAATTAAAACAAGCATGACTTTACACGCAATTAGATATCTAGTATGCTTTATAAAACAAACATTTGTGTAATTGTCAATTATGTTTATTTCCTTTTGTCACCTGTGCTTTTCACGGATTATTTCAGTATTTAGGCTTGTTATTTTAATGTCTGAAAAAAGCGCACCGGTTATTTGAGTATCTGCATGTTTGTCACCATATCTTTTAGGTGATTTGTTTCTTGCTACGTATATAATTATATTCGTCAGCGTAGCGAATGTTCACATTGGTACAATAATGTCGAGGATTTCAAATGGCAGACATCTCATTAGTTATTTGTTACACCTTAAGATTTTATTAAGAAAGGCTCGTAAGAATCCGAAATGATTTTATTGTTTCTTAGTATTAAACAGTGTAGAAATTATTGTGCTTAAGGGCATAAGCCATATTTGTATTTATGAAAATGTACCTTAGAAGATTAACAGAATTCACAGAAAAAAGAACTTCTGACATATTTACAGAATTTATCAGAAATTATTTTGATGATGGGTTCAAACCAGAGATTTTGGTGTATTGCATTGCTTGTGATATGTACTTTCACAGCCAAGATCCTGCGTTATGTTAGTGTACACGATGACTGGACAGATCCTGCGTTATGTTAGTGTACACGATGACTGGGCAGATCCTGCGTTATGTTAGTGTACACGATGACTGGACAGATCCTGCGTTATGTTAGTGTACACAATGACTGGACAGATCCTGCGTTATGTTAGTGTACACGATGACTGGACAGATCCTGCGTTATGTTAGTGTACACGATGACTGGACAGATCCTGCGTTATGTTAGTGTACACGATGACTGGACAGATCCTGCGTTATGTTAGTGTACACGATGACTGGGCAGATCCTGCGTTATGTTAGTGTACACGATGACTGGACAGATCCTGCGTTATGTTAGTGTACACAATGACTGGGCAGATCCTGCGTTATGTTAGTGTACACGATGACTGGGCAGATCCTGCGTTATGTTAGTGTACACGATGACTGGACAGATCCTGCGTTATGTTAGTGTACACAATGACTGGACAGATCCTGCGTTATGTTAGTGTACACGATGACTGGACAGATCCTGCGTTATGTTAGTGTACACGATGACTGGACAGATCCTGCGTTATGTTAGTGTGCACAATGACTGGACAGATCCTGCGTTATGTTAGTGTACACGATGACTGGACAGATCCTGCGTTATGTTAGTGTACACGATGACTAAACAGATCCTGCGTTATGTTAGTGTACACAATGACTGGACAGATCCTGCGTTATGTTAGTGTACACAATGACTGGACAGATCCTGCGTTATGTTAGTGTACACGATGACTGGACAAATCCTGCGTTATGTTAGTGTACACGATGACTGGACAGATCCTGCGTTATGTTAGTGTACACGATGACTGGACAGATCCTGCGTTATGTTAGTGTACACGATGACTGGACAGATCCTGCGTTATGTTAGTGTACACGATGACTGGACAGTTCCTGCGTTATGTTAGTGTACACAATGACTGGACAGATCCTGCGTTATGTTAGTGTACACGATGACTGGAAAGATCATGGAAACGTTTACGTCTTTAAACAGTCTGTGCTTTTGTCTCTTTGTTTCTCCAATCGTGACTTACATAGGCAACATAATCACTTCAAATACATGATGTTGTTTAGTATTTTCGGAATACTGTCTGCCTTCCTTATATTGCCTTCCTCAATTATATTATCTGCCTTCATTATAGTGTATGTCTTCATTATATTGCCTTTCTCCATTATACTGTCTGCCTTCATTATCTGGTCTGCCTTCATTGCATTGCCTTCCTTCATTATAGTGTCTGCCTGCATTATATTGTCTGCCTTCATTATAGTGTCTGCCTTCATTATAGTGTCTGTCTTCATTATATTGCCTTTCTCCATTATAATGTCTGCCTTCATTATCTGGTCTGCCTTCATTGCATTGCCTTCCTTTATTATAGTGTCTGCCTTCATTATATTGTCTGCCTTCATTATAGTGTCTGCCCTCATTATATTGCCTTCCTTCATTATAGTGTCTGCCTTCATTATAGTGTCTGCCTTCATTATAGTGTCTGCCTTCATTGCATTGCCTTCCTTCATTATAGTGTCTGCCTTCATTATAGTGTCTTCCTTCATTATATTGTCTGCCTTCATTATATTGTCTGCCTTCATTATAGTGTCTGCCAAGTGTAGATTGATACTCTCTCGTATAAAATTATTTTAGAAAACTTGTAAGTGCTTCATAATACAGATATGTTGTATCATTGGTTTGGATGTTTTTGCAGGTTTCGACTTTTGTTTACACTTAAACTATCATTTCTTTCGTATTAAAGAATTTTTCATCTTTGTTTCAAATGACATCACTATATTTTATCACATGGTATAGTTACATAGCTCTAATTAAATGTCATCATTTTTATTTCAAACTGATCTATTTATTGACGTTTTAGGAACTGTTTTGTTGACGATGTATTTATCTTTTGTACATATTGTACAATATAAATATTATTGCTTTTACCATTATCAAACAGTAACTAATATCAATAATATTATTTATTCCGTCATTTTACTTCCGAAATGATGACTGTAACTGGGATGTCGTTATTAACAATAATTGTTAAACCGGTTTAAGAATCCCAGTCGTTCCCTTTGTCAATAGACCAATCTAATGTGATAACTGTTGGATTTTCTCTGTTTCTGTAATAGCTCGTGACAGTGTTTTGCAACTTTTACATCTGTAACATTTACATCTGTAACATTTACATCTGTAACATTTACATCTGTAACATTTACATCTGTAACATTTACATCTGTAACATTTACATCTGTAACATTTACATCTGTAACATTTACATCTGTAACATTAACATCTGTAACATTTACATCTATTTGTTGTTTCTCTTCTAGTGCTTGTCTAAGTATTAATTTATGTGGTAACTCTCATAGGACCGTTTCATATTACCCTTATAAAGGTTGTAACTGATTGTCGTAAATGTTAACATATGTTTTGGCCATAAAACAACAACAAAAATCACAGACAATCAAATGTATTGTTAGATAAGACAAGTAAACGTATGTACTTCCTATAAAACGCAGCTGTGATCGAAGGTAATTTTCACTGACTACCTTTAAAATCCATCAATAAAGATAGCATTCAACGGTACCATAGAGTAATCTCTTTCAACAGGTATAAAACGAAAGTTGCGATAGACATAAATACTTGAAACGAGAGGTTGTTGCGGTTATTTAGTAACTTGAATTGTTTAATGATTTTAATCACTCACTTTATCCCAAAAGAGATGTTGAGACTAAAATATTTCCTACTCGATAGTTTTCCCCAAAACCCATCTTGCTAAGACCAAAAGAAAGCTATTCAAAGTTTGTCGATAGAAAGTTCACCGTTAGACATCGTATTTGCTATAGTTTCGTACATTATCGGCAAAAAAGTTTTGAAAAGCGTTTTGCAAATGAAAAACTGGTATAGGTAACTGTACATTCGTTCGCCAGCCTGCTTTAAGTCAAACGTCATAAGATTGCCTTCTCGTGTCAAACTTATATATTCTCCATGTATAAAATAACCAACAATACATTATTAGTTATACCCCATAATTTAATGCTTATATAGCAAGAAGTAGGACGATACTAAACAGCAAATAGTGCATAGAAACTGTATGATCTGGATCTACACTACTTGCTCCAATCTGATAAATTCTTTTTAGCTAGGCTATGAGTTCAAATAGCTCTTTTCTTGATGCAAACTCTGCATTGATTCTTCTGAAGCAATATTGAGCTTTGTTAAGTTATTAAACAGTTGTTCAGTCATTTATATGTCTTCGTTGCGTCAGATGACTTAATCTGCATCTTTAATATTTAAAAAACAGCAGCAACAAGATATCAATTTATTTGAGATGTTTATCTAACTTCGTAAGATGAGTTATTTTAAGTGGCAATATAATTTTATTGCAGGCATCATTGCATGTAAAAGGAAACTGTACAGCTAGATTCATACGATACATGGTTTGTTAAGAGACATACACTCTACTAGCATTTTGCAGTTTTTTATGAGAAGATGTTTCAAACAAACTACAATGATAAGAACACACGAAAACATGAATACAACAAATGGGGTTACTACGAACGTGTTTTGTTTATACCATAGGGTACACGGGCAAGGTTCGTTACGATTTTATGTAGACAGTGCTTACAAATACAACAATAAATATTGTAAGATTGTAAAGGCAACGGAGTGAGAGATTATGAGTAGCAGTTGAGACCCTTTGCCATTATTTATCACGAATAGCAACAAAAGGAACATGTGAGTTATATCTCAATAGTATCAATCATATAAGCTAGTGAGCCTTAAATAAATGAAGCAGTATTATCGCAGGCATTCAGATCAACTCACTTTACTGTAATTTATAATATGTACAACCGCGAACTCCTCAGACCGGTTAAGTTTCGCTGTGCTGCAGTAACCACTGCTGTCTCAGATAGCTCATGACCATAGTGGATGGCAAGTTTGTCGCTGTGCTGCAGTAACCACTGCTGTCTCAGATAGCTCATGACCATAGTGGATGGCAAGTTTGTGTACATCGATTTAAGTGTCAATGTAAAATATTTTGGTGTAAAAATATTTTATAAGACCAATAATCACAAGATCACATTTAAGCCCATATAAACTATTTACAACAACAGGTTTACTCATATGACCTGCAGCTTTACCAAGGCATAGTTTGAACAATTCTCGACAAAACGCGGGATTCAAACCAATGAGTGAAAATCCATAACCACTGGCTAAAGAGTCAGCTGTCTCATCTGTAAGGTATTAGTTCTATACAAAAAGCACGGAGAGCTCTGGAGATCGAGGGTTGGGTGATGCCCGCATACTAGTACATGTACTAGTGTAATACAGACACAATTTGCAGGAAACACTTCGATTAACCTGGGCCAAAGCAGGTGGCATCAGGCTTCACTTGCTCTCTGTATCACACCTGCTCTCAAATGTCTCCCTTGAAGAAGGATTCGCTCGCATGGCCACGCGCATGTCCACATCACTCACTATAAGCTCTACCAGCCCAAGTAGGCTTAGACCTTCTCTAGGGCCTCTCGGACTGAAACCTCCTTCCCGGGGAATCAGGGGAAACCACTCTGAAAGACGGACCACTTACACTCGACCACCGTCCCAAGTTTCCTGAAAGCTCAATCAGCTAACACCTCTTGAGCCCGCAGCCACATGACTTCAATCCAAACGACGTAAAATGTAAATTTACTTTTTGTAACAAAAAGTAACAAATATACAAGTTAAGAAACACACCTGAATCAGCAGCCATGTTCCCCTACGTGACAATCCAATTGAACAAGTATACGTATCACGAAAAACCAAGCAAAAGGTAATGAAAGGATTAATTTGGTTTTCTAAGCATGAGACATGTTCGTGGAGAATTGATTACAATATTGACAAGTTAAAAGTAGTTATGACTGGGCATCATCACTAATATTGAAATATGATGTGCTGTTTATTAAATGTGCACTTAAACACTGGATAAATTGTTAATCAATGGGTGGAACTGTAAATATGAACGGTGTCGCCTTTATTTTTATAGTTTATCCACCCGCTAGACAGCCACATTCTATACTACCAAGCTTAACGACTGTGACGTACTTACGGTTTTTTAACGTTCCATAAACCATTTTTCAAAATATATTATCCGATAATTGCAGGTCGGGTTGTCAGACATAGTAACAGAGAGTCTGTCACAAAAAAAAAACCACACTAGTTTTTGAATAATTTTCGTCTTCACTAGGCTTGGTGGTTTTAGGTTCGAGTTCTCACCTAGTGAAACTGATGTGCGTAACAAGGCACACTATGTGGGTTTCACAAGACACAATATGCATGGGGGTTTCATGAGACACAATATGCATGGGGCTTTCATAAGACACAGTATGCATGGGGGTTTCACAAGACACAATATGCATGGGGGTTTCATAAGACACAATATGCATGGGGGTTTCATAAGACACAATATGCACGGGGCTTTCACAAAGCACAAACTGCATTGGTGTTTCATAAGACACAATATGCATGGGGGTTTCATAAGACACAATATGCATAGGGGTTTCATGAGACACAATATGCATGGGGTTTTATAAGACACAATATGCATGGGGGTTTCATAAGACACAATATGCATGGGGGTTTCATAAGACACAATATGCATGGGGGTTTCATGAGACACAATATGCATGGGGGTTTCATAAGACACAATATGCATGGGGGTTTCATAAGACACAATATGCATGGGGGTTTCATGAGACACAATATGCATGGGGGTTTCATGAGACACAATATGTATGTGGGTTTCATTAGACACAATATGCATGGGGGTTTCATAAGACATAATATGCATGGGGGTTTCATAAGACACAATATGCATGGGGGTTTCATGAGACACAATATGCATGGGGGTTTCATAAGACACAATATGCATGGGGGTTTCATAAGACACAATATGCATGGGGGTTTCATGAGACACAATATGCATGGGGGTTTCATGAGACACAATATGTATGTGGGTTTCATAAGACACAATATGCATGGGGGTTTCATAAGACATAATATGCATGGGGGTTTCATAAGACACAATATGCATGGGGGTTTCATGAGACACAATATACATGGGGGTTTCATGAGACACAATATGCATGGGGGTTTCATGAGACACAATATGCACGGGGCTTTCACAAAGCACAAACTGCATGGGTGTTTCATAAGACACAATATACAAGGGGGTTAACAAACCAACAGTATGCATGGGGGTTTTCAAGACACAATATGCATATGGGTTTCAAATGACACAATATCATGGGCTTTCACAAAGCACAGTATGAACGGGGGTTTCACAATACACAACATGCATAGGGTTTCACAAAGCACAATATGCATGGAGGTTTCACAAAGCACAATGTGCATGGAGGTTTCACAAAGCACAATGTGCATGGGGGTTTCACAAAGCACAATATGCATGGGGGTTTCACAAAGCACAGTGTGAACGGGGATTTCACAATACACAATATGCATGGAGGTTTTACAAACCACAGTATGCATGGGGTTTCACAAAGCACATTATGCAAGGTGTTCTCATAATGAATTATTAACAAAGTGTCAATATAGCAACGCTGTATTTACACTTATGATATGTATTAACAACAACCAATTAACGCAACATACCAGTAAAGCTTTTGTTGAGATATTGCTCGTAAGTGTGACCCCCACCCAAACACAAACAATTAAGCCTACTCGAACAAACACAAAAAATTCTATGAATGCAGCTATTTATTACAAAATAATAAGGGTTTAGGTAATAAACAGACAGAAATAGCTACCACTGTTATTACTGCTCTAGTTTTTGAGGCAATGTTTTTCAGATTGTATATATTACAGTCTTTATTATTTTGGTAACACGAGAAGTCCTTAATAAAGACGCAGCTCTAAGTACTTAGATTGCGTTACCGTTCAGTCTTGATGAGTGTGGAGACTGCTAGCCTCGTCAGTATTTCTCACATGGAGTACACATTCCTGCTGCAGAACAATGGGTATCAGACATCATCATCTCAATAAGCACCATTACTGTCGAATGACATCACATCAATTAGCTGGCATGCTGCCCTCGCCCAAAAACAACAATGCATGTATAGAGGGGTACATGTCAAGTCTGTATGAACGTGCGCTCGTTTCTACATCTTTTTTTCATCCGACCATCCATACAGGTGTGCTTAGGTACATAGTAAGTACCTCTTCTAAGAATATATATTATGTACATTTCACTTTGACGCTTTTTGTCTGTGTTTCACTGATTCTTTTATATTGCAAAGACCATTTTAAGTACTCAGACAGACACACTTCCTCTTAACAAAATCTTACTCTTGTGACTATTATAATACGTAAACATATTACAGGTATTTAATAGATTGCAGCCTTTGATATTTGATCTATTTGTATAAAATTCGTGTCCAAACTATAAACATCTGTGATATCGTGTCTTGTTCTGGTAGATAAAGACAAGGACATTTGTCCGTATCGTATACTGGAACGTTTATTCACATCAAAAAGATTAAAAATAACCGAAACACATCAGGAGCGATACTGGTCCGTATGTAAGACAGTCTTATGTAAACAAATACATATGATGCTCACTTCGTCTGTTATATAATCTAACCTTAATGTTTAGCACTGTTTCATCAGTCTGACACCCCAACACCCAGTATGCTGCAATAGGGTGTTCTTAAAATACATGGTGCTGGCCGGGAAACTGGCCGAATCCTAAACATTTGGTGTTTTGTATTAAATCTGATTATGCAGTTGCATTGAAATTGGAAATGCCTATGATTTCTTGATGTGGCATGCTGTTTTAATATTTTCATCTAGTCATAGAAAAATTGTATAAGTACATTTATATGGGTTTATAAGTTTTAGTATTACAGAAACAATTATAGTAAGCTACGTATTGCGATGAAAACAATCTTTATGCGACTAATATGCACTTAGTCTGTGCCCTTATAAACTAACTGATACACCCTCTAACAGGTTTGTTAAATGAGTAAATATATAAATGTTAAATAGTCCAATATAACGACATAGAGTCTCCGCAGATCGTAGGAAGCTGAACTAGGTTTTGGCCTACTCAGGATCTGAGAAAGTTGGGAGTTTTTCATTACTACTCTTAATTCTTGGAATTGTTCGATGATTCGATTAAGACATCATATATGGCATTAGTAGATTCCATATCGGTTTAGACAAATTCCATATGATTTTATACAGATTTACGAATTATTTAGACCGATTCTAGATCCGTCTAAGATTTCAATCTAGACTACAACATAAACATCATACATACAGTCAGCATGGGAACAGATTACTGGTCGGCCTCTTGATTATCAACAGCGTGTACTTTATAGACATCACCACTAATGTCACTAATGAGAATATAAGCGGTACCGACTGATTATCATGGTGCTTCCTTCTACAAATACAAAAACGTGTAAGTAACATACCGTAAATAAATGAATCATATACAACGATTTAACATTTCGGTCCTTTTGTTGACTGACCGTTCCAGGGCGATAACTGCTGGGTATTCTATTATATGATAATTGTCTCGTCTCGGTGTTTCTTATCACGTTTACATTAACTTATGTGTGCCTTTGTCTAGCAGTTCCAATTTTAATATTTGTGTTAATTCTTAAACGTCTTTTCCTAATAGATATATACGTAATAAGAAAGTTTGCGTCGGGTGTTTATGGCCAGTTAGGGATCGCAGTGAGGTATTATTGCAATCCAGTTGAGTGTTGTTGTTTTTTGTTCGTAGATTTTGAAAAAAAAGCAACAAGATAAAATTAATTGGCGTCAGTAGTACATGTTCCTAAGTGTAACGTGTAACATAATCTATCTTAATAACGCCTGACGGATCAAGTTACCTGTGTGTAAGAATTGTCTTATAATTTATCTTATATATCATTAGTGTTAAACTCAGGAGAAAATCCGATTCGTTCAGGAGTATTACACCAAATTTAAATTTATGTGCATAATATCTCCAATGATAAAAATATACTGTTATATATTGTGCTGAATTGTTTTTGTATGGATTTTCTATTTTTGCCAGAATGTATCTCTCGGGGATGACTCAAATTTGGGCTAATGCAGTAGTACCTCACTAAGAGGGACACATGTGATTCTTTTTTAAAATGTCCCACTTATTGAGGTGGTCCTCTTTGTGAGATCATACAAATCATTTCATTATACTGCTGTTTATATCTAAGTTTAAATATTATATTTTCTTTGTACTGCATTAATATGTCAGTGTACTAAATGTGTAATAGTTTATTTGGTTTGAATGTCTTTTTAATGTTTTACAGTGTATTTTATATTATTAGAATTTAGCCATATTTCGCAAAGATATAATTAAACGTATAGGAAAGAGTCTATTAAGACGTTTCTATTTTCTATGGAAACGTCTTAATAGATTCTATCCGACTAATAAGTCCACACCTCACTTCTTCCTGTTCTATTAAAATGACATGTAATCCGCCCCATAAATCAGTCAGTCGTCTTTGCATGTTCAAACTTGTCGTCACAAGGGGAGGAGTCAAGCCAAAATTCGTGGTATGTTGCACATGCGCAATTGAAAACAAAACCATTTAGTAAAATAGATCGATATATTCTGTTCATTGTAAAACAGAAAATAGAAAGGAGTTCTTTTGAAATAAATCGCTGAGGAATTTGAATTTTCATAGCTTCTGTTTGGCTACAAATAACTTTGAACAGAACAGAACAAATCTTTATTCCTTCCTGGTATACAAAGTATACAACATGGAGAACAATATACAATAAAGAGGCAGCAGAAGTAACAAGAGGTTCCGGTGGTTGGGGTGACGTAGTACAAAATAGTGAAATGGGTGAGGGGGAGAGAGAGGGGGTAGATAGAGAGAAAGACAGAGAGTGGAAAAGAATGGGGCGGGGAGTGAGGAAAGAATAGTGAATACATGTATATATGATGTATATAGATGATTTCTAATTAGATGAATTTTGTTGTTTCTTGTTCATGTCTCACAGCGAACTCATATACAAGTTACAGTGGAGCATGATAGCAATTCTAATAAAATAGTTAACAAACAAATAAGAACTAAGCTAAGTAATGCAAATTTTACAAATATGTCATTAAAATACTAGTAGCAAGTGTGAGAAAATGCTAGAGAAAGAAGTTTATCACATACACTAAAGATCTTGCATCTTATAGGTGAGTATTTTACAATTTAACAGACATAATGGAGTATATCATAGAGCTACATAAAAAAAAAACTGAAGAAAGGTGAGAGAGCGAAAAAGAAATCGGTAGTGGTACAAAAAAGTATTTGTATTATATCAAAAGCAATTATAGTCGTCTAGAAGACGTGAAATGAGGCAAGAAAGATCAGTACGTTTCGACTGAAAATCTCAAGGATCAGTGTTCTGGAGTGTGGATGTGTAGGAGGACAGGTGGTGGTGATGTGTGTAGGAGGGGAGTAACAGGTAGCATGTAAATAATTACTGTTGATTGAAATAATGTTTGGATTATCATTTAGACAGAAGTAAATTTTGTCAAGTATATGTACACAAATAGAGACAGTATGCTTATGCAAACTGCATTAATACGCACGAGGAATAACTAGTGCGCTGGTGCAAGGGTGTGTTGAATTTGACGGTCGGTTATCAGCTGTAAGCAGGCACGTGGGGCACGAGATTTTACCGACGCATGTAAAGGCTACTGAGCACTAACTAAGAAGATACTTCAAGCTTTTTACTCAACAAGTTATGATCCGGTATCAGTTTGTAAACATCAAACAAATCGCAGACTTCTTTACAATTACCGTAAATGAATCAGCAAAGTTGTAAAATGGGAAAACAATTTTGTTCTCTTTAGCGGTGTTTGCAGGCGGGATAAACTGATTAATGACACTTGGATAACTGGGCTGCCTGGTGCTCTCCCTCGTAGCGAGGATTACGAAAGATGTGAAGTTGTTAAGTGGTTCAGAAATAACTGTCCCAGGTAGCGGGGTGCCCCGCTTTCAGAGGTTGTGGGACATTAAAATAAAATAAAAACGGTCCTGGAAAAAACGTGTTCCGCGAGATTTTACTTTAGTTAGTAATAATCAAAATGTTGTTACTCCCTCAGCTTGTGCTTCTGTCTCTTCCCCAGAGAACAAGACGTGTATCGCGGCCGAGGAGCTACACGAGTTTATCTCGGCGATCTCCAGCGAGACAGAGTTCGCCCAAGGAGTCCTCCAGAACGTCAGCGTCTCCACCCGCTGGGACTTCACCGGATCATTTTCATTCGTCGTCACCGTGGCAACAACCATAGGTAGTGCATGTTGTGAAAACGCATTGATTTTAATCGAAAATTAAAGATTTATTGGGTAATTCACCTGGCACAGAGACCTTTCTGACAATTTCAATCTATGTGTTAATGAAAATAAATAAATAAATAACGTCCTTTACACTTACACTAGGAGACAGATTAAACACAGTGTCAGCATCTGAGCGTGTAATGCAGTACGTCTGAAGTCTAGTCTGCTGATATCTCCTGTGTGAGAAGGCAAAGGCTTTTTAAGTAGGCTTTAATTGAGGCTTGTTTGTAAATATACTTTTATATCTATCAGTGGAATTAACACATTGACTTGTTTATAGAGCAAAAGAAAACATGGTTTTACTATAAGCACCAAAGTCCCAAATGACATCGGTTATTAATAGAATATGCTCCCTGAATAGGATGCGAGTATGTTAAAACATTGACTGTAAAACGGACAACCGCCATGTATAATGTGTAAGTATGTTTAAACACATCTGTTGTTAAGGGAACAGCCTCCATGAATTGGGTTGAATAGGATGCGAGTATATCAAAAAACATTGGTTGTAACAGGAGCGACCTTCATGGGCAGGAGGTGAGTACAAAAGGTGATATCCGATAGTGTGGACCAGATTTTTTTCTCTCATGCAAACAACCATCTATTATTGTTGCGTGAAAACATTCCGCGAAATATCTATGTAAAATTACACTCGTCTATCAAACATGTTTTTTATATCTGAGCCACACTGCACAGTTAGCTGTTTTCAAACGAAGAAAAACACGCGACTACTCACGTTTGAGATCACGTGCCATCATCATCCTTGTAATATGCTCTGATGTTATCTATTTTTATCAGAAATCCTCATCGTGCTTATTTATAGATTTGGAAATAATAGGAATTTTGAGCATATTTAGAGCAAAACTTTAAAGACTCTAACAATTAAGGTAGTGTTCAAAAACGTCTTTATTTCGACTAAAGCATGTGTATTTGCAGAGAATATGTCCAAACTTCCCCAAACAGGGGTAATGTTTTGTCGGTTTTATTTACTATAAGCAAACTGTTAGATACAACCTTTAACGGTAAAACACCGTGTTATAGTATAAACGTGTTGGTGGCACAAGTTTGTAAGAATTCAACTAAAAAGAACTTCTCGAATATGTTGGCATAACATATCTACTTGGCGAAATGTACGATTTTAATGAGAGTCTTTTTTATATAAATGAAATTTAAATAACAAAATAATTAATAAACTGTTCATTTTATTAAATCATTTTATAAAATCATTTTGAAGCAATACAAGGGAATAATAATTGACATGCATAAAAGCTCAGCCGACCATCGGTCCGTCTGTTGCCGATAGTCCTTCACTACATGTAGGATCCACCAGTAAATGGACTCCCTCGTTACAGTGCGCCCGGTAACACAGGTTGCCGTGCTTATCTAACCCGGGCTCTGCAAAATACAGTATTATCAACAATGTTGTGTTTCACAAATGAACCAATATAAAAGACAAATACTTTGCAATTTGGCAAATCTATTTTTATCAGCTTCCACCTGCCACAAAAATTATTGCTACGAGTACGGCAGATGAGGCAATTAGATTTTGGGAAAGAGGACTGGACTCCGAAAAAAAAGTATGATAGGAAAAACAATTATTATCCCGATTATAATCCTTTACTAGAGCGGCAGAAATCAGAGAACCTCCGCAAATATTTCACCCTAGTATACAATACACAGCAGATAAAACACTCGTTCAAATAACATTGTTCTCCTTCCTTGTGTTCCGTATGTCACTGAGTGACGCTGTTCGTTCATAAATTTGCATTTCATGTATATCTCTATTACAAAATGTTATCACTTGAACATCCGAGGTGTTCCGATTGAGCGACAACGTCCAAAAACAGACGAAACAGAAATGGGAATTAATATTATCCAGCAATGAAAACACAATATTTGATACATGTAACAATTAATAGAAAATGTATTGATTAAACAATCTAGGTATTTAGGTATCCAAGTATTTCACCTAAAAATGTAATGTACAGTTAAAACACTAAATATTTATGACTTGTACAGTAATATTACTGTTTAGATATAAACAGGGGAGTAGTGATTGTTTACACTGTTGTTAGGTAACAAATTTCCAGCCAATTTTTGTCTACAGCAACTACAAGATGGCTGCCCCCATGTCTACATGTTGCATACTGTCTGAAGTATTGCCTCCTTTACTAAGACAGTTGAAATAACGTAGAATTGATTATGTATGCTGGTTTGATTAAACTAATTATAAAACAAGGATACCCAAGTAGGCCATTGTTACGAACTTAAACTGGGTGAACAATCCAGGCAGGAAAACGCGTAATAAAACAGATCCAAATGCACTGCTGGGAAGTGGTATGCATAACGAATACAAAAAGTCCCGGTTCCTGTGCAGGTAGCAAAATCAGGTTAGTTTCACTTCAAGAAACTCCAGAACATTCTTTACATCACTTTGGTTTGATTTTAGCAAAAGATTGCACCATATAGTTAAAGCAAACAATTATATTTGACAACGCGCACTAACCGATAGAGGTTCCCGGACCATACCACTGGCCCTTAAAAAAGCAGTAGGCCACAGTAGTTGAAAAATCTCTCCAGTCGGGAGTTGTCGTCAATGGCGGCAGATATCTGGCTTGCTTCGCCGGGAGACCGAGGAGCATGCGGAGGCCTCTTGTCTCGCCGCATGTGATGACGCACGAGCAGAACAAAATTAGCAAAACACCTTTAAAGAAGAGGGATCAGAAACGTTATTTGATGTGTAAAATTAAGTTCAAATATTTGCGTTTGAGCACGTGTTCTATATAATATTTCACCTGATGAAATTTCCTTTTTTGACCTACATCACATTTCTTATGCACTTTAATGATTGTATTTATAAGGCAACATTTGGTCTAAACATCCAACTATTTCTATTGTATGTTTACAATGCATTTGTTTTACTTGATCTATGAATATACATGGCGACAAACTCCGCATGTTCGAAATGACCGGTGAGGCGACTTACATGCAACAAAACCATTTCATGAATAACAATTTGCTTACAGCATTTAAAAAATAGCTTACGCATTTATCATTTAAACATACCTGCTCTAGTATGTCTGTCGTTCATTTTGTCCAGTTTTATTGAATATAAGACGTACAGTGCGTTTATTGTAGGATAGGCGTGAGATAAAAATGTGACGGTCATGAAGTGCTCTAGACAGGACTGTTAGATAGCTAGATTACAGAAGCCATGTCAATATGTATAAATATAGCGCACTTAAATTTGTTATAAACTGATCATTCCTTTCCAAAAATATAATTTACATTTCTGCTTATTATGCAATCGATTGTAAAATATCATACAAGTCGGGTCAAGGTTTTTGGTCGGTATGCAATATAAATCGAACTCAATAAAAAGTGCAAAATGTGTTGGATGTGGAAATATTACGATTGTCATTAAATATGTAAAATGTGCTTCATTGGTAGATAGAAATCATTTATTGTCTATCTCTAGATACTGTCTACACTCGTTTAGAGCATAAACGGCAATATGAGTGTGTTAAAATAAATAAGGTTTACAAATATTGTAGAGGTGAAAATACTTTGCATTCCTTAGTCTAGTGGTAGTTCACATTTACTTTGCATTCCTTAGTCTAGTAGTAGTTCACATTTACTCTGCATGCCTTAGTCTAGTGGTAGTTTACATTTTCTCTGCATGCCTTAGTCTAGTGGTAGTTCACAATTACTCTGCATACCTTAGTCTAGTGGTAGTTCACATTTACTCTGCATACCTTAGTCTAGTGATAGTTCACATTTACTCTGCATACCTTAGTCTAGTGGTAGTTCACAATTACTCTGCATGCCTTAGTCTAGTGGTAGTTCACATTTACTCTGCATGCCTTAGTCTAGTGGTAGTTCACATTTACTCTGCATGCCTTAGTCTCGTGGTAGTTCACATTTACTCTGCATGCCTTAGTCTAGTGGTAGTTCACATTTACTCTGCATGCCTTAGTCTAGTGGTAGTTCACAATTACTCTGCATACCTTAGTCTAGTGGTAGTTCACATTTACTCTGCATGCCTTAGCCTAGTGGTAGTTCACATTTACTCTGCATACCTTAGTCTAGTGGTAGTTCACATTTACTCTGCATTCCTTATCCTAGTGGTAGTTCACATTTACTCTGCATGCCTTAGTCTAGTGGTAGTTCACATTTACTCTGCATGCCTTAGTCTAGTGGTAGTTCACATTTACTCTGCATGCCTTAGTCTAGTGGTAGTTCACATTTACTCTGCATGCCTTAGCCTAGTGGTAGTTCACATTTACTCTGCATACCTTAGTCTAGTGGTAGTTCACATTTACTCTGCATTCCTTATCCTAGTGGTAGTTCCCATTTACTCTGCATGCCTTAGTCTAGTAGTAGTTCACATTTACTCTGCATGCCTTAGTCTAGTGGTAGTTCACATTTACTCTGCATACCTTAACCTAGTGGTAGTTCACAATTACTCTGCATGCCTTAGTCTAGTGGTAGTTCACATTTACTCTGCATGCCTTAGTCTAGTGGTAGTTCACATTTACTCTGCATGCCTTAGTCTAGTGGTAGTTCACATTTACTCTGCATACCTTAACCTAGTGGTAGTTCACAATTACTCTGCATGCCTTAGTCTAGTGGTAGTTCACATTTACTCTGCATGCCTTAGTCTAGTGGTAGTTCACATTTACTCTGCATGCCTTAGTTTAGTGGTAGTTCACATTTACTCTGCATGCCTTAGCCTAGTGGTAGTTCACATTTACTCTGCATACCTTAGTCTAGTGGTAGTTCACATTTACTCTGCATTCCTTATCCTAGTGGTAGTTCCCATTTACTCTGCATGCCTTAGTCTAGTGGTAGTTCACATTTACTCTGCATGCCTTAGTCTAGTGGTAGTTCACAATTACTCTGCATACCTTAACCTAGTGGTAGTTCACAATTACTCTGCATGCCTTAGTCTAGTGGTAGTTCACATTTACTCTGCATACCTTAGTCTAGTGGTAGTTCCCATTTACTCTGCATACCTTAGTCTAGTGGTAGTTCCCATTTACTCTGCATGCCTTAGTCTAGTGGTAGTTCCCATTTACTCTGCATGCCTTAGTCTAGTGGTAGTTCACATTTACTCTGCATACCTTAGTCTAGTGGTAGTTCACATTTACTCTGCATGCCTTAGTCTAGTGGTAGTTTACCTTTTCTCTGCATGCCTTAGTCTAGTGGTAGTTCACAATTACTCTGCATACCTTAGTCTAGTGGTAGTTCACATTTACTCTGCATACCTTAGTCTAGTGGTAGTTCACATTTACTCTGCATGCCTTAGTCTAGTGGTAGTTCACATTTACTCTGCATACCTTAGTCTAGTGGTAGTTCCCATTTACTCTGCATACCTTAGTCTAGTGGTAGTTCCCATTTACTCTGCATGCCTTAGTCTAGTGGTAGTTCACATTTACTCTGCATACCTTAGTCTAGTGGTAGTTCCCATTTACTCTGCATACCTTAGTCTAGTGGTAGTTCCCATTTACTCTGCATGCCTTAGTCTAGTGGTAGTTCACATTTACTCTGCATGCCTTAGTCTAGTGGTAGTTCACATTTACTCTGCATACCTTAGTCTAGTGGTAGTTCCCATTTACTCTGCATGCCTTAGTCTAGTGGTAGTTCACATTTACTCTGCATACCTTAACCTAGTGATAGTTCACAATTACTCTGCATTCCTTAGCCTAGTGGTAGTTCCCATTTACTCTGCATGCCTTAGTCTAGTGGTAGTTCCCATTTACTCTGCATGCCTTAGTCTAGTGGTAGGTCACAATTACTCTGCATACCTTAGTCTAGTGGTAGTTCACATTTACTCTGCATGCCTTAGTCTAGTGGTAGTTCACATTTACTCTGCATACCTTAGTCTAGTGGTAGTTCACATTTACTCTGCATGCCTTAGTCTAGTGGTAGTTCACAATTACTCTGCATGCCTTAGTCTAGTGGTAGTTCATATTTACTCTGCATTCCTGAGCCTAGTGGTAGTTCCCATTTACTCTGCATACCTTAGTCTAGTGGTAGTTCACATTTACTCTGCATACCTTAGTCTAGTGGTAGTTCACATTTACTCTGCATACCTTAACCTAGTGGTAGTTCACAATTACTCTGCATGCCTTAGTCTAGTGGTAGTTCACATTTACTCTGCATACCTTAGTCTAGTGGTAGTTCACATTTACTCTGCATACCTTAACCTAGTGATAGTTCACAATTACTCTGCATTCCTTAGCCTAGTGGTAGTTCCCATTTACTCTGCATGCCTTAGTCTAGTGGTAGTTTACCTTTTCTCTGCATGCCTTAGTCTAGTGGTAGTTCACAATTACTCTGCATACCTTAACCTAGTGATAGTTCACAATTACTCTGCATTCCTTAGCCTAGTGGTAGTTCACAATTACTCTGCATACCTTAACCTAGTGATAGTTCACATTTACTCTGCATGCCTTAGTCTAGTGGTAGTTCACATTTACTCTGCATTCCTTAGTCTAGTGGTAGTTCACATTTACTCTGCATTCCTTAGTCTAGTGGTAGTTCACATTTACTCTGCATTCCTGAGCCTAGTGATAGTTCACATTTACTCTGCATTCCTGAGCCTAGTGGTAGTTCCCATTTACTCTGCATACCTTAGCCTAGTGGTAGTTCACATTTACTCTGCATACCTTAGTCTTGTGGTAGTTCACATTTACTCTGCATTCCTTAGTCTAGTGGTAGTTCACATTTACTCTGCATGCCTTAGTCTAGTGGTAGTTCACATTTACTCTGCATGCCTTAGCCTAGTGGTAGTTCACATTTACTCTGCATTCCTGAGCCTAGTGGTAGTTCACAATTACTCTGCATGCCTTAGTCTAGTGGTAGTTCACATTTTAATATATTTGGTATTTCTCACAACTCTCATAGGACCTTTGTTCGGATGCTGGTCAACCCGGCACCTGGTAAACTCGGCACTTGGTGAACTCGGCACCGAGAATAGTGAATTCGGGGGTGGGGGAGGGGTGGGGGTATGGGAAGGAAGGCAGGTGAGGGGAGGGAGGGGAGGGGACGGGTGTGGGAGGTGGAGGGAACCTACTGCAAAAATGAATCGTAATGTATATGCAATAGTTCATATACACACACAATGGTACTTGCTTGGAACATATTCATGATGAATATGTTTTAGTTTAACATAGTAGTAAATAGGAAAATAACGAAAGGTGTAGAGAATAATTTGAGGTACCATACAGCAATCCAGTTATACTGTATGAAAAAAGGGTTTATTTGTCTAGTTAAAACGCAATTGAATAAACAGTATTTTTCTTTTGTTCCAGGCTATGGTAATATGTCCCCTCATACGGAGTTTGGGAAACTGGTTGTGATAGCATACGCATTAATCGGAATACCTCTGACTTTTCTCATGTTGCAAGGTCTTGGACAACACATGACTGTTTTGTCCAAGAAAGTGAATAAACTAAAACTGTGCTCAAAACGTCCAGGCTTGAACAAGTACATGAACATGGTCCTTATCATCGTGATCGGCATGACATTATTGTTCGTGGGTCCGACCTTCCTCTTCATGAACGTGGAGGGCTGGTCACTCATGGAAGGCATATACTACTGCTTCGTCACGCTCTCCACCATCGGCTTCGGAGACTTTATTCCAGGCAAGTTCCTAAGGCAATACTGGAGACTTAAACCTTTTTATGCATCATTGTTTACCCAGCAAAGCAAAATATGTGTTATTTACATGTGTATGTTACAGCACTTTGCAAAACACATAGCAGCAAGTAGTACGGATCTTGATCTGACAACTCTAAATTTGCCGAGTCTTTTTCAGCCTGTGCTAAACAGAATAAGCCTTAAATGCATCGAGCAATATTGTCGCCATTGAGTGGTTATGACAAAGGGTAAAAATTCTATTCCCACCCCCTCCGAATTTCTGTATTTAATAACGAATGAAGTATTTACCACGATGCACAAAATGTAAATGTACTATTATTTAGTATGGGATAGTGAATTGTGTGTCAGCAGTCAGCAGCTAGATTAATGGAAGCACTACCTTATTATAAATCATCTTTTATTGGCCTTCCTGACACGTAGAGGGAATGTTGCAGGAATATAATTGTGTATAGATATAGTTAATACACACGATATTACACTAATGTTATAAACATAAATTAATTATATAGATATAATTATCATTGATGTGTCTATGCTATGTAAATGAAATGCAGTAGTGTTTTGTCATATTTAGAATTTCGAGAGTTTCAGCACCACAACAAACATGTCATTTTTTTACAGCGTTGTCGGAGAACCGTTTCTCAGGTCGCAGCAAAATGGCTGGAACAGTGTACAGGATTGTTGCCTACACGTGGATTCTATTCGGGCTGGCGTATGTGGCCCTCATAATTAATTACATCACCAGCGTGCTGGTCCGCAGGGCCGAGAAGGTGGAAAAGATGAGTAAGGCCAAGCTTGAGGTAGGTACAGTTTGGATATAGTCGGTGTTCTGAATAGTTGCGAGTACAATTACCGGGAAAAGTCAACGTTGGTAGGCACATAGATGCATCGAAGATAAGGTCGCATTAGATGCGGAGATACGTGTTTGTAGGACCAAGGTCAAACACGATGTACACTCGGCGTTATGTCGTAGAGGTCCTGATTTAGTTTGGTTGTTTTAGTCCACATCTTGCACCTTCCCCGGAGCCCAAGTATGAATTTCTTTGATAAGTAAACATAACATGGATTACAGACAATGACCCCGTCACTATTGTGATATAGTTATTATCTCTTCCAGGTTGTTGATCAATGGTTTAGCTAAAGAGACCTACTTATCTAAATAAATGTATTTGCTATGGTTTTTGCCTCACACTCACTTAGTAAGAGGATAGATGGTTATAAATATATATTTTGTCAATTTCAAAGCTATAAAACCTGCTCAATTCGTTTATCACAGTGTGCATTATGTTTGTATCAACCACATGTACACATAATATAGGTACGGGAGGCCCCGGGTTCGATCCCGGGCCGCGACATACCAAAGTCGTTAAAAATGGTATTGTTATAGCTCCCTTGCTAAGGCTCAAACAAATATAAGGGCAGTTCCACGACTGGTTGGCCCGGTGTCAGGATAATGTGACTGGGTGTGGTATCATGCCAGGTGTTCACGGCATGCTATATACAGTGAAGGCAGCAATATATCTGCTTCAAGTGGACACCGTCTCCAGATAACTGAAATACTGTTGGTGGGACGATAAACCCAACAAACAAACAAACAAACACATAATAACATGTATTTTCCCATAACTTTG
Source organism: Sinonovacula constricta (assembly GCA_007844125.1). NCBI lineage: Eukaryota > Metazoa > Mollusca > Bivalvia > Cardiida > Solecurtidae > Sinonovacula > Sinonovacula constricta. The sequence continues at coordinate 5,995,781 of CM017557.1, read as the reverse complement.
TCATATCATGTTGATGTCAATTTTTAAGGGGAGGGAGAATTGTTAAATTGATAGATCTTGTTGCCCAGCCCTATTCATGTATGAATTAATTTATTAATTAAATACGGTAAAACTAAACCAAACCCCATTAGCAATGGGTGACCATGACAAGTGTTTGTCAACCACGATAAAAGCATAGCTGTCTTAATTACGAATTTCGCTATTTTATAACAGAATGGCACCGCGTCAAAAATTACAGGAAACTATGATTAAACTACATGATATAACGCTTAAGACAGGATTTCATCACCAAATGAACACAAATATTTATTGCCTAATACAAATCATAGGTAGAACATGTTAATGGACACTAAGGCATCTTTCTAAGATACAGTAATGAGGAACTATGCGCAGGGTTGGTGAGCCCAGGGTTGGTTGAGCACAGTGTTATATGAGTATAATCTGAGGTGCGCCAAAGTAACACTGTATCTTCTTCATAGAAAAAGCTTTAATTACCTTCATTTATCAAATATTTATGTTTTAGATAGGTTATAACGTCGTTGTTTTTTACCGAGAAATAATGGCGAAAGTAAAACAAACAGTAAGGGGCAATCATGATGTGGCGATAATACTTTGGTTCTGTAAAACACCCAAATCTACTTATAAATGAATCAGCCCATCACACTTTAGCCAATATACATTTGTGTTTTATCTGTCAGTCCCGCTGTTCCAGCAAACGTCTGTCGCGCCGTGAGCTTAAGCACCTGTTTGTCGGCCTGTTTTGTAGGTTACAGTGAAAGCACTATTTTTGTTTCGAATTATTTTCGTTGATTTCATGAGTTACATTATCATCGAATATATTCCTACCAAATGGGCCCCTGCATTATTATGTTTTACTTTCAATTTTATTCTAGAGCTACATATGCATCATATCTCGGCATCCAATCAAGAACAAAAACTACAACATGTTTTGGTGTCATGTAGTGCTAAGATCCGATCCAGGTATATGTTCACCAAAATTGTTATACCCTTAATTCAGATCTTTTAAAGGTGAACTGTGGGTGTTATTAAAGATTGTTCGTTTCAAGGAAAGGAAAATTGGGAGAAATAATATCGATTTCCATTGTTTATTTCCTCAATATGTATGCCTAATGGCAAGTTTGTTGTGTATGTGTGTACATTTTGTTAAATTCAACGGGTTTTAAACTACAGTAGCGCTCTTTAGTTCAGACGATCCAATTTGTTGGCTGGGATAAATAGCTAGAACATATCATGCTAAAATGACAGCCCCTCCCCCCATACATTCCAATCAACATTTTTACATGTACACATTCGAGATTCCGCCGTTCAATGTACTTTCCTGTATACAATTCCTCCCAGTGCGTTGGGGCCAATTCACCCACCTAGACGGTTATATTTATTAATGCCAGGCGAGACCCTCTCTCACAGAAATAGCTCCGAACAGTGACTGAATGATAGTTGTTACTCATACCATCAATTAACTGTAACACATGAACTAAATAACACTTGCCTATTAACTGAGTAGTAGGAAAAGAAAGATAATTTCAACAATCATATTGACAATATCTTTAACAACAATATACAACAGCAGCAGCAGAAAAAGAAACAGGTAACATTTTTCAGTTTTATTCTACAAAGAGCATGGATATATGACATTCAATGCACAGCTAGATGTCGCAATAATGACTATACAAGCCAGTGCCTGCTGCATTGAAACATACGGATACGTGACAGTTTTCCAAGAAAGTATCGCCAGTACCTCGTCATTATTGTAAAGAGCTAATCCGTAGAAGGTCTCGCTCTCACAGGATGTGCAGTGTTTATTTATAAACGCAAAAACTAACTAGCTTTTTTGCTCACATATCTGATCGAAGAGTTGATTTTTATTGTTTAGAAACGTGTATCCTCTTATAATTACCCTTTTGATTTTACTATTTACTGAAAAAAAAGTGTCGACGCTACTTCCCAAATGTGCCTTGAGTGATAGATGTAAATGCACAGTTTTTTACTTTCCAGTCTGAAATCAAACAGCTGCAGAAGGAGCTGCAGAAAAAGAAATCCAATATATTTTCACTGGCCAGCAATATGGCAGAGAGTTTGTCTACTGGCCTAGACACTGTGCGGAGAAGCACCAGTAACATTGACATGACTGATCAGTCTGCTGTCGTCCTGGAAGTCCCTTCCGTGCCACCCACACCACACAGTCCATTCCGGAACAAGAAGAACAAAGAAACGATTAAGGAGGGCCCGGTAAAACTAGTCTCATTCCGCAAAACAAGCGACCCGTAAATCGTGCATACCGGAAACTGCTATCCATTTTTGTTAGAGAGGTTTGTAAGTGCAAAGTGATATAGATTTGATGAGGATTCATGCAAGTTCTCAGTAATTTAGTCTGTATAAACGATAAATAAGGTTCAGATAAGACAATTAATAAAAAGGATCAAAATACATATGTAAGAGACAAGGATAAATATTTTGTGTTTATATGCCTCTGCATAAATAACATGTTTGTTATTAGTCACATGAATCAGTTCAAAATCATTTGGTCAAAATATAGTGTGGGTAAAAGGCACTGAAAACCTCACAACCCACTCTTTTATGTGTTTAATTGTTTGCATCACTGACGTACCAAGCAACACAACACTGGAGGAAAGCAAGTCCATATATAATCTACCGATCATCCATCGTGGTTCAACTAAGTTTGGCCCTTCATAACAAATATTAAACGATGCACATTCGACCAACTATGACCAAGTAGTTTTAAATATCTTCATTTCATATATAGATATCTGAACAGTGCAAAGTAAAGCAATGTTTAATACAAATTACTTTTTGCAATATCGATAAATACATTAAGGTGCTATAAAAACATTTTATACGACTATGGACACGACTTGCATAAATACCACAATGTTAACCGTGGCTGATAAATAATGTTAAAAACAACGTTAAACATCAGTCTTACTTGGAGCATTTCTTCGCAATATAAGTTTAAACACATTTATCAGAAAATGTGGGCTATATACAACATCCTCCATTGAAAAGAACGATAATTCTCTGTTTTTATAGATTCTGATTGATTTACCAACATGTATTAGGTTCCAACATTTTGATCTGCAATGCTTGTAATTTATGCATTATCTGTTACTTCCTCAAACCAGTTGTGTCCTTGTCTCCATTATATTGTCTTAGAACTGGTCGGAATTTGTTCTCTAAAAATAGCTAACTAGGCTGCGTATGCAGAGATAGGATAAGCCCTACTGAATTATGCTTGTGATTTCAACAGAAATATAGGTTATTAACAAAAGGATTTTAACACTACGTTTTAAGTCAACTAAATGTTGTTTCAGTTTCTTCGGAGTTATTTCTGGCTCCGTGTGTCGGATACCAGCTTTAAGTTTTGCAATGTATTTATATGTATAACTACTCCGTTGATTTCTAGAAATGGACGGTACATTTAACGTCATAAATACGAATCATGGGTGCGCACGATAGTTACTTTGCAATCTTTCATGAGATCGTGATATATAATACATCGCGCCCTAGCAATAAATTATCCACAGGCTGCGTCTGTTAATGTGTATAACAGAAACAGTTAATCCCAACCCTGCTAAGCACAATTTGATAAGGCTTTAGCAAACAGCGCAGATCAAGGTCGTTCGGGTTCTGCTGGAAGCTGTATAATCAGGATCTGACCTATTTTGCTGCCGAGTCTTTGTCAATACGTCGTCTTACCTATATATTTGTATACAGATAACTCAGCATGTATTACGGGCTATCAACAACTGTTGTATGATAAGGGTTCAGTACAATCACTTTCTCCCTGAGATACTATACAGCCTGGATTTCAAAAGACACTCGTTAGCCAACGTATATCCCATGAATATTTTTTGTGGCACACCGCATGGTTTAATTTCTGTTCACTGGTCGATTGCCATGCCCTACATTGTCTCAACATTGTTTCCGTCATGAAGCTGCAGTTAACGATCTTGATTTATCTTCATATATATGTTCATGAACTCATTGGTTTTATTTATTGTACTTATTAAATGGTACTGGATTCATTCACTACACACGGTGGTATGTTGTCCAGCCATATATGTCTTCATCCTGCTGTATGTACGTAAGGTTCTGATATTTAAATTGCATACACAAAACAGAAACGTGATTACTCGTTCTTATAATAAAAAAGTCAGTAAGGGATTTTAATATTTGGTATGCAAAATTTACATGAGCATCCGATTGTAACACGGTGATAAATGATTGTGTGTTATTGTCAAGTAATGTGTTATAACAGCGTGTATTTCCTGTGCCAGTGTAGTATGTATAACATAGCATATGAGAATAACACTTTATATGATTGGATGAGACAACAAAAAGGATCAAACAATTAGCAAAATATCAGTAGACTCTTTTACATCAAAACTTGACGAAGATCAATTAGCAAACAAGTTACCATGACAGTGGTCTTGTCATGTTGAAGCTAAGTGCTGTATATGATGAAATAATCTCTAGATATGTCGCAAGATACATAATTTCAAACATTAAACATTTATGTTATTTATAACATATAAGCCTAGCAGTAAAATACCAGGTTAAGATAGCGTGACATAAAACGTTCATAGATTGCTAAAAGATTTTTAAGCTGTTTCCTGTTAAAAGAAAGTGTGTCCGTTTCCGGGCAAAAATCGTAAGTTTTAAGAACACATCTTGACAAAGTTTTTACTTCCATTTAAATCGGTTTAGCTATTAGAAAACTTTTAATATATATATATAGCTACATGTCAGACAAAACATTATCTGAACTTGCATTTTACGCAAAAAGTTTTATATTTTATTCTCTCACCAGTATTTTTAACATTGTTTTGTAAAATTTTGTTGTCTTGATATTTTTCTTAATGACTTTGTAGTTGGAATATGGCGCGTTGGAATAACGGCTATGTGTTAAATAGCGGGGTTCTACTATTCAGTTTTATATAAATAGAAAACAATACTTTTAAATTTAGCAAAGGTTACTATATACAACTGGCTGTAAAATGCTGAGTATTTTACTGGGTAGCTGGTGAAATAAATATTGATATTTCACAACACACATTCACACATACACTGGCACACAAATATCCTTCCTATGTTTAGCGAGAATATTCACTGTTACATAGATAAATCTGTGTCTCCCCGTTTTATCTCTATTGAAAATGTATATGTCAGAATTCATCACACATGAAAATTGTATAAGGTACGCCAACAAATGACTTATCGTCCGGAACACTATTTATGCAAACTAGTAAGTTGTCTGCATTGTGTCTATTCTTTGTAATTCTTAATCTATATCTTTATAGCGCCTCCTTGTATTATGGGCCGATGTCCAAAATAGACTTCTGTTCTGTTCAATTGTACACGTGACAGTCGCTCTGGTTGTCATTCAAAAGGTTACTTATTTGAAGTAAGTTGTTTTTACTTTTTCCCAATATTTGCAACAAGGTAAGCTCGCATATATCAAGCACATTGTAATATTACTTTTCATTTGAGTGATTGGTGATGTAAATGATTAAATGATGTCTACAATATGCTAAAAGGTATTTTATACAATGATTGGTGTGTTGATTATTAACCGATGTTCACAATAAACAAAAGGGCACTTAAGACTTTTTTAAAAATTAAGAATGGTAATGTTATATATACTGTATTGTATTGTTAAGAGGCACATGCCATTTTACACATGTTATTATTTTAAAATAGATTCAGTGTTTAACATTGTTTTATAAAGTATTTGAATTAAGTATTAGTCCATCCAATTATCATTGTATTAATTGGTGTAATTTTCAGAGGTTGTTATTCAACCAGGAACCAATGTTTACGTAGCACTATACGTTAATTAATGTTAATGTTATATTCGGAACATATTCTTCGTCGATACAACGTCCCTTGATATAATTTATTCTTCTCATAATTCCTTTATTCTAAAATAGGTAACCCGCTTTACCATTCTTCCTTCTTCAGCATTCATAAATTATTCGTTTATTTACCACAACAATTGTCAAATGCGTCTTTCTAATCAATCACAATTAACGAGTGAGAGTAAATATATCAATTTTACTAAGCTACGGTATTGACACGGACAGGGACAAAACATGTCTGTTACAACAGTTGTTTAGTTATTTTGTATGTGTGTTTTGATACTATACAGTTGGCACTGTGTCTGTGATACTTTTATTAAAACGATTTTTGATTATTGCGTGTTTGTTGTTCACTTATTCCCGGTCCAGTTTTACCAGCAGCCTTTATTGTAGAGAGAAGCCACTTATGGATAATAGTTGTTCATAAGACAATAGCAGGCTGCTTATTTGGTAATGTCTTGGTGGCGTTGTCATGTGGCAAAGAGTCATGTTTTCCGCGGACAGGTCAGTCTGACATTACACAACATACCGTTGTAGCAGACAATGACAAAAACAGAGTAGCAGTTAAAAAGAGGAATTTGTAGCAAGTTAGCAAGGTATTTGCGAGTGTTGTTTCTTTATAAAAACAAACAAACAAACTTGTATGCCGAAAAAAACAGCTTGCAATTACAAATATATCAATGTAGCAGGCAGAAAGCAAAAACACAGTATCTGGCAATAATGACCATCCTTATTAAATCATCAAAATAAACATTGACATTGATAGCATTGCCTGCGACTATAATTGTATACTAGTAACACAAGTAACTGTAAAATCATGACAGGCATTTCCTACCGCGGAACTTGAAGTATGTGCCGCTTTCTTAACACACAGATAACATTTACAATAAACCTGTATATTTTGGTTTTTTTTATATAGTACATTAAACAGTTAATTGAGACAATATAAAATGGTTAAATGCATTTGCCAAACAGAGACTTTCATAGCAGTTTATTTGCCTGGTATTTAATTTAAACAGTTACTACTTTAATAGCTTTTTGAATATGTCACATTGACGTCATCGACAACTAAGTTACTCAATTTAACTATTTATAAAGTCGTACCGTGTTGTAAAAGTCTCTCAAACTAAGGGTTGTCCTAATGATTTTTACTGCATAAACCATTGTGTAATCGAGTAATGCATCGTTTGTTTTTAACTGTTTAAAATACAAAACGGGTGTCTGTGTGTCATTGATGCTATTTCAGAGGTTGGACTTTGACCTTGGACAACATTTAAAAAATCAACCCTTGTACTTTTGTCAAGAGTGTAATCTTTTTGAATAAGTAAAATAACTTGACATTTGCACATATTGCCTTTATTCTGAATCCTTTAGAATACTGAAATATATCATTAGTCACGTTAACGGTATATAGCAGGGCATTTTATTAAGTATTTTTGGCAGACATAATAAGGATTTACCCAGCCTGAAGTTGGTGTATAATTAAGGAGAATTCTGCTATTAGACAACAAAAGACGCTAAAGCAAACAATTTCATTTTGGTGGCAAGGTGGGGTAGGGGGTTGGGATGCAGTTATTCATAGGCAAACAGTAAATTATTAGTCAGAGACATTTAACGACTCTTAGCTACCCAATCAGGTTTTGATTTGCATTAAGCATATTTATAGTCGTCGTCATCTGTGGTTTGCTGGTTTTTGAAAAAAAAATCATCCAAACAACATTCCAAATGAGGGGATAACATGTCTTATTATGTTCTAATTAATTTTATCTAAATGTTTGGTGAAGAATTTTGCTTTTTAATAGCATTAAAATGATAAGTTATGTTGGTACAAAATAAAGACACAGAAACAATACTGTAACTTTATTGGTAATTAATTTTATTTATTGCATTAATAAAGTGTCTTATAATTAAAAACTATGCACTATAAAGACAATAGCTTTATAAACATTCAAGCAAAAGAAACACTGAGAACAGCGTCGATTTCCAAGAAAAAAAACGGGGGGGGGGGGGGGGGGCGGGGTGTAGGGTTGAGGGAAGGAAGCGCCAGGGGCCGAGCGGTTAGAGTCGCTGACTTTAAACTCCTCAGCACCTCACCGCGTGGGCTCGAGTCCCGGTCGGGGCGAGAACTTTCATGTGGGGACGTTTTCTTGTTAACCTGCGGTGCTCCAGTGGTTCTACCCAGATATAAGTCTGGGGTCTTCCTCTATCAATAATTAACTGGACGTCGCCGAAATGACCATAATAGTGTCGATGCGTTGTTACAAAAAACAAACAACAAATAAAAAGAAACTTTATTTCGGAACACACACAAGCCGCACAATAAGATAGTACAACAAAAAGTACGAAACCAAACTTATCACAGACCCATGCAACGTCCAAAATGTCAATATGGAATGTAAGATAAACGTTCCTACATGTATGCGATAAGGAAACTAAGACTGTCTCTTAAGGACATGAGGGTTCAAAGTTTCACAGTGTGTGCATTGACATCGATGGCAAAAAAACAACAACATGTTTTCCATATAAACAATAATGGTCGCATGTTCATTTAAAATAACTTTTGTTAAAACAAACATAAAAACAGTTAAACTGTATTTTACCGATGTGTCTGTGAACTAAGTATACGAGCACACATAGCAATGCGAACATTTTTATACGATTAGCAATATCATCCGATACATTAATTTGCATTACATATAAATACCTTAAAAGTAATGTTACTGCCTTAGTTAAATACAGCGTAAAAAAGCACGAGCCTGTCAATTATCAGTGTTCGATAGATTCGATATAGAATATGAGATACTATAATCGTGTGTTGAAAATATAAGCACGAATATAACGATTTTTCGTAAGCAACTTCGTGCCGGCCCGATACCGCAATACTTTGGGCAGTGCTGACTCTTTACCGCAATACTTTGGGCAGCGACTCTATACCGCAATACTATGGGCAGCGACTCGATAACGCAATACTATGGGCAGCGACTCGATACCGCAATACTATGGGCAGCGACTCGATACCGCAATACTATGGGCAGCGACTCAATACCGCAATACTATGGGCAGCGACTCGATACCGCAATACTATGGGCAGCGACTCGATACCGCAATACTATGGGCAGCGACTCGATACCACAATGCTATGGGCAGCGAATCGATACCGCAATACTATGGGCAGCGACTCGATACCACAATACTATGGGCAGCGACTCGATACCGCAATACTATGGGCAGCGACTCGATACCACAATACTATGGGCAGCGACTCGATAACGCAATACTATGGGCAGCGACTCGATACCACAATACTATGGGCAGCGACTCGATACCACAATACTATGGGCAGCGACTCGATACCACAATGCTATGGGCAGCGAATCGATACCACAATACTATGGGCAGCGAATCGATACCGCAATACTATGGGCAGCGACCCGTTACCACAATACTATGGGCAGCGACTCAATACCACAATACTATGGGCAGCGACTCAATACCACAATACTATGGCAGCGACTTAATACCACAATACTATGGGTAGCGACTCAATACCACAATACTATGGGCAGCGAATCGATACCACAATACTATGGGCAGCGAATCGATACCGCAATACTATGAGCAGCGACCCGATACCACAATACTATGGGCAGCGACTCAATACCACAATACTATGGCAGCGACTCAATACCACAATACTATGGGCAGCGACTCGATACAGCAATACTATTGGCAGCGACTCGTTACCACAATACTATGGGCAGTGCTGACTCGATACCGCAACACTATGGGTAGCGACTCAATACCACAATACTACGGGCAGCGACTCGATACCACAATACTATTGGCAGCGACTCGATACAACAATACTATGGGCAGTGCTGACTCGATACAGCAATACTATTGGCAGCGACTAGATACCGCAATATTATGCAGAGATTTACATCGTTAAATCACTAGCATATTTGTCAAAAAGGCGACGACAGTTCTGATCCCTTTGGTCGAGTTTAATATTAATAGCTTAATATTTGGCAACTGATGGCACTGACAGTTACAGTTGACTTATTTGGTTGGTTTAAGTAGCATAGTACGATATATAGTAGCAGTACGACCACGCAAACATTTTCGCTATACTTTGCTGCGATCCTAATCATCAAAGACAGTGTATTTGAATATGCGAACTATACCATGGCTATCTCCAACCCACAGATATCCCCTCTTGTCAAGCCCAAGAGCGTTGGGTCCCTCGATGCCGTCCGCCTTGGTTATCAGCCGCAGCAAGTAGGTGCCCTCTCTGTCAAGCACGTGAACACAGTCGTTGTTCCAGTCGGACACAAGGATATGCCCGTCCGAGTCACATACAATCCCGTGCGGCAGGAAGGGCTGGTCGCTCTTAGATGTCTGTGCCGGTCCTTTGTAGCGACACTTGACCTCTCCATCACGCCCGAGAATGATGACGCCTCGTGTACCTTCACCGTAATCGGCCACGCACACGTCACTATTGACATTAATTGCTACACGGAACGGGTATCCGAAGATGTTCTGTTGATCATCTGTTTTCTCCATTGTGGCAATGATCTCTCCGTGTTTAGACAGTTTGGCCACCATCCGGCGGGCCCCGAAGGTCAGGCTACGCTGGTAACTGTCCCGGAAACACACGTACAAACCACCTCTACGGTCGGCGCATAATCCCCCGGGAAACAATGAAATGTAGGCGAAGTCTGTAGTCCGCAACGATTCTTGGTTGAGTCGCTTGATTGACTTTTCCTTATAGCTTGACACGAGAACTGCCTCCTCTTGGTTGTCAGTGAATGTTGTCACGTCGTTCACCTGCCAGGAAAAACAAACGTATTCTCAATTAAAAGAAGTATTGACATCTGTTATACAAGTATATATTTTTGAAAAGTATTTATATATGTCGTTGTATCATACTATTTAAGGCGGACTAGACTCAGTATGTACATGGGGCGAAGAACCTCACTTTACATATAATTTAAAGTAGAGTGCTTAAGTTGTACTCTTGCGTTGCGGCTTAACGAGTGTTTTCTAGTTTGTTTAAGTAAATTTTAAAGCAATAGCTTTTACCCTTGTCTTTAATAATGTCGAGAAGGATGATGTGTCGAACGTAGTGCTAGCACGACAATCAAACTTAGTCCCTTTGAATGTCGAGGTGAAAAACGTGCCGGAAGTTGTGCCAGCGCGACATTCAAACTAAGTCCCTTTGAATGTCGAGCTGAATGATGTGCCAAATGTTATGCCATCACGACATTCAAACTCACTTACTTAGATGGCAAGATTAATGGCATGCAGAATGTTGTGCCAGAGGACATTCATACTTAGTCTTCTTGAATGTAGATGTGAATGACATGCCGAAAGTTGTGCAAGCATGACATTCAAACTTTGTGCCTTTGAATGTCGAGCTGAATGACGTGCCGAATGTTGTGCCATCACGACATTCAAACTCAATTACTTTGAATGGCAAGCTTAATGGCATTCAGAATGTTGTGCAGCACGGCCTTCAAACTCATTTACTTTGAATGTTGAGCTGAATGACGCCGAATGTTCTGTAAGCACGACATACAAACTTAGTCCCTCTGAATGTCGAGCTGATGACGTGCCGAATTTTGTGCCCGCATGACATTCAAACTAAGTTCTTTTAAAGGTCGAGCTGAATGTTGTGCCGAATGTTGTGCCAGCACGACTTTTAAACTAAGTCCTTTTAAATGTCGAGCTGAATGTCGTGTAGAATGTTGTGCAAGCATGACATTCATACTTAGTCTCATTGAATGTAGAACTGAATGACATTCCAAGAGTTGTGCAAGCATGGAATTCAAACTCAGTTACTTTGATTGGCAAGCTAAATGACATGCCGTATGTTGTGCCAGCACGATATTCAAACTAAGTCCCTTTAATTGTCGAGCTAAATGATATGCCGAATGTTGTACCATCGCGATAGTCAAACTTAGTCCTTTTACATGCCAAGCTGATAGTCGTGCCGATTGTTGTGCAAGCACGACATTCAAAATCAGTCCTTTTAAATGTCGAGCTGAATGAAGTGTCAAATGTTGTGCCAGCACGACATACAAACTCTGCCCTTTTGAATGTCAAGCTGAATAAAGTGCCGAAAGTTGTGAAGCACGACATTTAAACTCAGTCCCTTTGAATATCGAGCTGAATGACGTGACGAATATAATGCCAGCACGGCATTTAAACTTAGTTCCCTTGAATGTCGAGCTCAATGTCGTGCCGAATGTTGTGCCAGCACGGTATTCAAACTTAGTCCTCTTAAATGTCGAGCTAAATGACATGTCGAATTTTGTTTCAGCACGACATTCAAACTTAGTCTCTCTGAAAGTCTAGCTGATTGGCGTGCCAAATGTTGTGCAAGCATGACATTCAAGCTTAGACCCTTTGAATGTCGACATGAATGTCGTGCTGAATTTTGAGCCAGCTCAACATTCTGACATAGCCATTTTTGAATGTCGTGCAAAGGCTGTTCTAACTTCAAGTTCTTTAAACACTGATAATTTGACCAACAAAGTCACGGTAAATGTTGGCATGTCACATGCAAACGATTTAATCCCTATTAATCCATATATTGCGATATAAATAAAGGAACTTCATCGAAAGTCATAATGTACGATTAAAGATGTTTAGGTTATGTTGTGTAGATATAATATATTTTTATTATTACACCTTGTGACGTTGTTTTTTAATGTCTGCTTTGTTTAAGAACAGCAACTCTTGGTGTATAATCGCATGAGTATTACAAAGTTGACTGATATTTAAGTACCCGCGATTGTAGAAATGGATGATACATTTTTCATTTTTTACGTTCTGTAGTATTCACTGAATGGTGTTAGGCGGATTAACTGGGGATTATCCGGGTAAAGAAACGTACTCTCAATGTGTGAATCTTTGGTCAGTGGTTGTAATCATACAAATTGTATTGTATGGTAAGCGTGTTTCACTTTAAGGATCGGTTACATCTGTTATGATTGACATTTCTTTCTTGTGCTCTGAAGTACAGAATAACATACTGAGCACTTTTAAGGCTTTATATATGGTTATAAAAATCTTTTAATTTATAGCACATATAAACAAGATAATGGACATGATGTGATATGTAACGTGCATATAAGATACCGCAATATTATGTAGAGATTTACATTGTTAAACATATAAGTAATACCAAAATAGGAAAATATAGGTAAAGCAGTAATACTTTTAGAAGCTTAATGGTTATGTTTTAACATGTAAAAAAATGCAGCAAGATGCTAGATTATAGAAGGTTAATGAATTTAAAAGTTATAAAATGGTGTCTCCTAATCTATGAATAGTTTCATTCAAAATCAGTCTTTGTGTTAAATATAAAATATCTGTAACTCAGAATATAAATATGTACTCATTTTTTATAATTTTTTCAGTAAATGTTAATTCAGAATCGTATAAAAAAAGATGAATTGGCTTATATAGCGCTTATGATGATACAAGGTTTAATTTGAATCAACAATTATATAAATGAAGCATTTTATATAAAATATATACATAAACAAGGAAGTCATAAACTTGTCAGAATACGCATAGTGCTTGTAGTAACATTCTTGACAACATAGCCGTCGCACCTTTATTACCCGCTTGCTTGTGAAGAAGGTTTTTTGGATCTCTGAATATCTTGGACATTTTCATGGAATGATTTTAAATAAGAAATGATTGACTTTGAAAATAGTTTAAGATGGATCGTGTACTTTAATACAAGATAGTTTAAATATATAGAAAAGTGGTTCCTTTCCGTGTTACAAATAATATTTTATCAGAGAAGGTACTTTTAATATAAGAGACTAAGAATATATCTTTGACATTTATTCGTATCAATTCATCTGAAATTTATTTTAACGTGAGGTAATGTGATGTCCTTTTTTGTGCTATAAGTGACACTTATAAGCAACTTATTATTCTGGTTGTGAACCATTTTACCACTAGAACTGTAAAACTGGTTATTCCAACATAAGTATACATTAGTATAAACATGAGAACACGTTGTTAGTATACATTAGTGTACATTAGTATAAAGCATTAGTTTACATTATTATAAAACATTAGTATAGATTAGTGTACATTAATATAAAACATAAGGCATACATTAGTATACAAATAAGTATACATTAGTGTACATTAGTATACATTAGTATAAAGCATTTGTATATATTAGTGTACATTAGTATACATTAGTATAAAATATTAGTATACATTATAATATTAGTATATAGTTTGCTAAATGTATAACTGTAAATGTCATATGTGTATAATAATTTTTAGTGATACTGTTAATATTACATTGCACGTTTTACCCGATAACTGTATTACGTTCCTTGTGTTTGAAAAGGATATATAGGCCCATGAGGCCCGGTGTAACATTGTATATAGTTGAGTAACATAGACTTGTTTGTATATTTGTAAACATGTCGTTTTTCCGTATAGTGCGGAAAGTGGGACTGATGGGGGAGGGCGAGTCAGCTCAATGTTCACCAAAGTGGTTTTTGATTCTACTGAGTTTTTATTTCTGCCAGCTTGAAATAGGTCGACTGTTCTACCCATGGCAAAGTGGAGAGGTTGTCATCGTCAATAAAATCTGAAATGATTCATTAATCGGCCACATGTACACTTTGTTGTTTGAAAATGCGTAACATTACAAGTATTTACATGTGATGTGTTTTTTCTATTTCTTTGTTATATAATGTTTCTTCATGTATAGTACAAACCTGTATATCGAGTTGAGCCGTCTTCACCTTGTGGCCATGTTTGTCGTACAAATGGAGCGATCTTGACCCCCAGCCGCAGCACACCCAAGCCTTGTCTTCCTCCACTGGGGCTATGGCGTGTACTGTCTCGCTCTGGTCGCCTACCTTAAACGACTTGATCAGTTTCACCTCTGACCGTCGAGTGGACTGCAGCCGCCGCTCTGTGGTGGACAGCGAGATGGGACTGGACGTGTCAAACGTATAGTAGCCCACTAACTTCTCCCACAGCTTACCACTCGTCTCTCCCTCGAAGAACTTCGCCTCACTTTTATCAAAGTGCTCAATGTTCTCTATAGATTCAGTAGTATCCGCCACCTGACTCAGATTAAGACCAAAGTCAATGGACCTCGGTGTAGATCTGTAGCGGGGAGACTTGTCCATTGCGCTCAGCTTCCCGGTGGGATGTGCCATGTTGTTACCGCCTGTCTTAAGGTTTTCAATCACACGATGGATACGCTTGATCTCGTCGTCGAACCTCTGTTTCAGACCGGAAAGCATGCTGGTGACGTACCTGTCGAGGTCCGCATGCAGTAGACGCGCCCTCTCTCGGATTTTCTGCACGGTTCTCTCCACCTCTACCGTGATTGTATCTTCATACGCAGTCAGCTCCCGGATCACCCGGCTCCGGTTTGCGTCAGACTTGCTCTTCTGTGACATACCTCTGAGAAAATCCGCCGAATGTATTAAGTAGCAATGCTACAGTCTTAAACTTTTGCAACTTACTGTTCTATTTTTTGTCTGTCTTTATCTAGTCAAATTCGATGTGACATGTTCATACTTGTATTAATTTCTTTTAAGCATTATCCTTAAACTGTTTTCATATAGATGTTACTGTCGCATATAAAGGAACGTTCCCTTTAACACGCCATCATGCTTTCTTGTCTATCTTTTAAAAATCACACATTTCATATTCTTTTTAATACAATTTAATTATCGTATCTAATATTTTCTTTCTAGTGTTTTAACGCAACTAGGATGTAAATAATGTATTTATTGCATTTCCATTTTAAATCGTTTTATTTTAAAAGTATTGTCCAATGTATGGTTCCCTGTTACAATAGCCTATCATTAACACACCTTAATTCAGTGACAGCTTTGATATTATCATTTTAACAACTTTATTTTGTACATATAAATATCCTTTCTTACTCTCAATGCTTTATCCGAGGTCTTTGATAGTATTTCTTCTATCATAAATCCTTCACCGGCCAATATAACGAAGGCCAATAAATTTACCAATAGCTCTACCCTACTCTTCATTGCATAGTTGGTAATTCATGTTCAGTCTTGCAGTGAGTACACATTTTGTTGTTGTAACACAATCTCTACCCGTTGAAAGCTATCTTAACTTTAAAGTATTTAAAAGTTCACTTATTAACACAGTGTAAGCTCAGAATAATGAACCATGTCAGTGAGACGGTATTCCATCACTAACAATACAACGACTTTTGGCATTCCTTTGGCATATTAAACACTTCTCAATTGTCTCGTACTGTTTATTCATTGATCAATGAACATCAAGAGAGGTAACTCGAATATTTCTGAATCGTAGTGGATATGCTAGAGTTATCGAAATTTCTGTGGATTCCAAAGGAAACCGTACACCAATTTTATAATTATAAATCATTGTACTAACTTGATATTATTTAACATTTCTGACAACTGGTATTTAAAAATTAGAAAACTATTTAAAGTTACATACCTGCTACATTCTCAAAGATGCGTGTTAAAGTCACAACTTTAACATAAATAAACAGTATAAACAGAATAAACAATACGAACTTTATTGGTTTCCTTTGCATTCTTAGGATTTAAAAATGGCACGAAATGGTGCACAGTATGGGCAAATAAATACGTCGTCAACTGCCATATAGTAAGTGTCTACACACACACATATATATATAGTTAATGACACATTAAATTCTAAAAGAAAGCTAGTAATATTTCTAAGTGAATATGACACTTGTGAAAATCGGCGTGGACAATGCCAATTTATCTGAACCATTTCATATACAAAAAGCTCCGATGGAAGACAAACTGTATAAAGTAGAGAGAAGTAGAGTACAGAGAACGTTTGATTGTATATCTTATTTTAGTACTTGCCTCCTATCAAAATTAAATCAGCATCAATCAAATAGTATTGTTAATGTCTATGATGAAAGCTAAGGATATTCCATAATTTATGCAAAACCATGTTTTATTTAATTTTAAACATTCTTTGTTCAAGAATTAATTAAGATCTTTAGCCATTCAGTCATCTAACACAAAACATATATGTGACTCGATATGTATCTGCACAATTTCAATTGTATATCACATGCTTTTTGACGTATAAGAGTCATACTTATGGGATATTCCTTGTTATAGGGTAGGTTTATTTTTCAACGGTTTCCACTTCATAACTTTTATCTTGAGCGAGTATTTAGCCGTGTGGTAACTCTCCAGCTTGGAGAGTTCCTCGATGGTGTCTGGAAGTTCGACGTCGTTTGTCTCCGGCAGAAAGGGGACAAGGACCACAACGATCACACACAGCACAGAGAAGATGGCACCGGGTAGCCAGAGGGCGACACTCGACTTAAACACATGAGAAGATAAAATCATGGATGTGTGACGTCTTGGCAACCGCTAAAGGACACAGACCCAGGAATTTCATTAATTAATACTAAATGGTTGACGTTGTTAGACATTTCGATGTATTCCGATGTGTAAATTAGTATTTTTTTTTTATTTTCTACGTTTCGTGATTGCAAGCTGCGTTTAAACCATTACAATATACACGACCCTTTTTCGATAAAAACACTCGCCAAGACATTGCCAAACAGCGGCGAATTTCTTAACCATTACAAGAGTTCTCAAATCGAATACATTTTATATAAAAATGAACAATACGAAAACACAATAAACTAATCGACAGCCCTATAATTAGTTCCATTTTAGCAAAAAAAAATCAACGTTAGCTTTGAACAAGACCGATGGTATAATATATACTCTTTATATTTTATACTATAACGCGTATAAAACGTAGATGCTGTGTTGTCAAATCGTATATAGTCCTGAAACACTGTCACTTACCGTTACACCTCTGAATTATCTAACATCAAGTAACTGGGCGATTTGTTAATTGTTTTCTTTTTTTGTGGAATTTTGTCAAGAAAAAAGGGCAACAAAATAACTACGTCTTAAGCGTGCATGTTTTGAAACTAGATAAGAACGATAACAAAACAACACAAACTACGGGATACTTACGACGTTTCGTAGAAATGGCGCAACCATGATTCCCACCTTGCCAATCAACGACCCCACACCAAGCGCCGCATTCCTACACCAGTGTAATACAACCATTAACCATATATGGTAAGGCCATGTAAGATCTATTGCAATAAGACGTAACAAGAGCCCATGCTTTCGACACAATTTTCTTGTTGATAGTAAGATACTATACCATGCTATTGTCGAGTATGCACAATGTGTGCTATAATGCGTCGCTACTTTAACATGCACAATACGACAAAATTATTTTGTCATCTGTCTTAACATTTCCAGTGTGTTAAGAAAATATTGTTCTTAAGTAATAATAAAGTCATACCGACTCCAGTGAAACGATGTAAAATACTAATTAATAACTAGAAGTCATAGACGATTGGCTTAGACGATAGCGATTAGATTCATTGTAGACACGACTTTAATATAAGTTTACTGATGAGCGCTGCTTGAAATCCGTCATAATAAGAGCCAAGTTGTATGTTAACAAATGTGCCGAAATGTATAATGAAACTATTATGTAACAACGCGACTCAGAGGAGCAGGGTGTAAATATCGGGCATACATATAAGAGGTTCCTAACTCGAACACAAAAAACCAAGCATTTTTATTTTGCTTGTGTTATTACGTTTTGAATCGTTTTTAATCTTCAATACTGGATGTACATCTTTCTAATTTATTTACCATTCCTCGTACAAGTTCTCGTATAATTTTCAGTACAGCGGTAAAACAATGTGTCTGTAAGCATTATTATAACTTAATGTAGTATCCGACAGTTTGGGCCAATGTTTTCTCAAATAATCAAACAATTCATTGATACCTGAAAAGGTCTTGCACAATGATGTTCATTGATGCCAAAGATCTGTGTGAACTGTCAAGGATAAATCCCCACTCGTCTTTGCAAACAGGTGTTTCCTATCCAAGCCACGCTGCAGAGATGGCTATTTTTAAATTAGAAAACCACGTGGCCACTTACTTTTACATAGTTATCCATGAAATCTGCTCTGACGTTGATATCTTTTTTAGCATAGACCACTATCGCGCTTTTTATACTAGTACAGGGGCATGCCTGGGCTTACGCACTTACGCACGTGCGTACAGTTGCTTCCAAAAATTGAAAAAATAAAAACGTCAAAAAGCAAATAAAAATCGTACATAACCTGTGTTTGGCACTTGTTGTTTGCTGTTTCATTTTTTTAAATTAGAGCTCTTTCTTAAACCCTTTTCCAAATTCTACAAACCCCCCACCCCCCACCCCCCACCCCCCCACCCCCCCCCCCACCCCCCACCCCAGAATAGAGCGTATACTCAAAGGTCGCCTTGGAACGCCCCTGTAGTAGAGTTGAAAAGACTGAAAATTTAGCTTAACATTTTCGCTATTGGTACAGTCTTACTATAAGGGTAGTGTTAAAGCTTGTTTTTATAACGACTTAAGTAAAGGTTTATTTAAACAGTTTAACCCAATTCCCCAAAGCGGTTGTTAGGTACAGGTACGTGTATCTAATATAGGCAAACCATCGGATTCTACCTTTAAGGCATAAATAGAATTTCGCAGTCTGTCGGCTTGCTCAGATTTAAAGAGAATGTGAACGTGAACTCGGCGATGAAATGGCCATCAGAGAACTTTTGGGAATACAGGAGCTGTGGAGCAGAGATTTGTGAGGATGTATCTGAGGTTGGTAGGGTACTATGAGGATCAGTGTATCTGAGGTTAATATAGTTCTATGAAGGTCGGTGTATCTGAGGTTGGTAGAGTACTATGAGGTTCGGTATATCCGAGGTTAATAGGCTACAGTGAGGAGGGTGTATCTGAGGTTGATATAGTACTGTGAGGGTCAGTGTATCTGAGGTTCAGAGGGTACTATGTGGATCGGTGTATCTGAGGTTGATATAGTACTGTGAGGGTCGGTGTTCCTGACGTTGATATAGTTCTATGAGGGTCGGTGTATCTGAGGTTGATAGAGTACTATGAGGATCGGTATATCTGAGGTTGATATAGTACTATGAGGGTCGGTGTATCTGAGGTTGATATAGTACTATGAGGGTCGGTGTATCTGAGGTTGATAGGGTACTATGAGGATCGGTGTATCTGAGGTTGATATAGTACTATGAGGGTCGGTGTATCTGAGGTTGATAGGGTACTATGAGGATCGGTGTATCTGAGGTTGATATAGTACTGTGAGGATCGGTGTATCTGAGGTTGATATAGTACTATGAGGGTCGGTGTATCTGAGGTTGATATAGTACTATGAGGGTCGGTGTTCCTGAGGTTGATAGGGTACTATGAGGACCGGTGTATCTGAGGTTGATAGAGTACTATGAGAATCGGTGTATCTGAGGTTGATAGGGTACTATGAGGGTCGGTGTAACTGAGGTTGATATTGTACTATGAGGACCGGTGTATCTGAGGTTGATAGAGTACTATGAGGATCGGTGTATCTGAGGTTAATAGGGTACTATGAGGATCGGTGTATTTGAGATTGATAGAGTACTATGAGGGTCGGTGTAACTGAGGTTGATATAGTACTATGAGGATCGGTGTATCTGAGGTTGATAGAGTACTATGAGGATCGGTGTATCTGAGGTTAATAGGGTACTATGAGGATCGGTGTATTTGAGATTGATAGAGTACTATGAGGGTCGGTGTATCTGAGGTTGGTAGGGTACTATGAGGGTCGGTGTATCTGAGGTTGGTAGGGTACTATAAGGGTCGGTGTATCTGAGGTTGATAGAGTACTATGAGGGTCGGTGTATCTGAGGTTGATAGAGTACTATGAGGGTCGGTGTATCTGAGGTTAATATGGTACTATGAGGGTCGGTGAATTTGAGGTTAATATGGTACTATGAGGATCGGTGTATCTGAGGTTAATATGGTACTATGAGGATCGGTGTATCTGAGGTTAATAGGGTACTATGAGGATCGGTGTATTTGAGGTTGATAGAGTACTATGAGGATCGTTGTATCTGAAGTTGATATAGTACTATGAGGGTCGGTGTAATTGATGTTAATAGAGTACTATGAGGATCGGTGTATCTGAGGTTGATAGGGTACTATGATGATCGGTGTATCTGAGGTTGATAGAGTACTATGAGGATCGTTGTATCTGAGGTTGATATAGTACTAAGAGGATCGGTGTATCTGAGGTTGATAGAGTACTATGATGATCGGCGTATCTGAGGTTGATATAGTACTATGAGGGTCGGTGTATCTGAGGTTGATAGAGTACTAAGAGGATCGGTGTATCTGAGGTTGATATAGTACTATGAGGGTCGGTGTTTCTGAGGTTGAAAGGGTACTATGAGGATCGGTGTATCTGAGGTTGATACAGTACTGTGAGGGCCGGTGTATCTGAGGTTGATAGAGTACTAAGAGGATCGGTGTATCTGAGGTTGATATAGTACTATGAGGGTTGGTTTTCATGAGGTTGATAGGGTACTATGAGGATCGTTGTATCTGAGGTTGATAGAGTACTATGAGGGTCGGTGTATCTGAGGTTGATACAGTACTGTGAGGGCCGGTGTATCTGAGGTTGATAGAGTACTAAGAGGATCGGTGTATCTGAGGTTGATATAGTACTATGAGGGTCGGTGTATCTGTGGTTGATAGGGTACTATGAGGATCGGTGTATCTGAGGTTGATAGGGTACTATGAGGGTCTGTGTATCTGAGGTTGATATAGTACTATGAGGGTCGGTGTTCCTGAGGTTGAAGGGGTACTATGAGGATCGGTGTATCTGAGGTTGGTAGGGTATTATGAGGATCGGTGTATCTGAGGTTGATAGGGTACTATGAGGGTCGGTGTATCTGAGGTTACTATGGAACATTTAGGGTCGGTGTATCTGAGGTTGATAGGGTACTATGAGGGTCGGTGTATCTGAGGTTGATAGGGTACTATGAGAGTCGGTGTATCTGGGGTTACTATGGAACATTGAGGGTCGGTGTATCTGTGGTTGGTAGGGTATTATGAGGATCGGTGTATCTGAGGTTGATAGGGTATTATGAGAGTCGGTGTATCTGTGGTTGGTAGGGTATTATGAGGATCGGTGTATCTGAGGTTGGTAGCGTATTATGAGGGTCGGTGTATCTGAGGTTGATAGGGTACTATGAGAGTCGGTGTATCTGAGGTTACTATCGAACATTGAGGGTCGGTGTATCTGTGGTTGGTAGGGTATTATGAGGATCGGTGTATCTGAGGTTGATATTGTACTATGAGGATCGGTGTATCTGAGATTGATAGGGTACTATGAGGGTCGGTGTATCTGAGGTTACTATGGAACATTGAGGGTGGGTGTATCTGAGGTTACTATGGAACATTGAGGGTCGGTGTATCTGAGGTTACTATGGAACATTGAGGGTGGGTGTATCTGAGGTTACTATGGAACATTGAGGGTCGGTGTACGTAAGGTTGATATGGTACTGTGAGGAGAGGTGGGCCTTATAGTGACTTATAGTGACTTATTGCTATGGGGAGCGTTGTACCTGAGATTGGTTGGATAGAGTTCTGGTGTGGTCACGTACGCGGAACTAAATGCTCCTGTGATGCCAAGCTTGCCAAGCAAAGTGAATACCAGCGCAGCAGTCATCATGCCGCTGTCCCCGTCTAAAGCAAAACCCGGGATGCACGACAATACATTTGTATTGAATTGGGCAATGGACATGAAGTGTAATTTTACTGTATCGGTACCAAACAAAAAGCGAACACTTGATATCTTGTGCAAATAATAACAAATTATCAATGTTAAATAGACATCATATGTGCCAGTGCAACTTTTACAGAAGGTAAGTAGGGGACCAATGAAAACCATGTATACATATATAAATAACATCTACAAGATATAAACTTAAAAACCTGAGACTCATGTTTCAATATATCTGAATCAACGATTTAAAATTTTATTTTGAAGTACAGTAACATGCACAGACATGAACCTGGTCCCAATCTTAAATCTATCATCAGTAAATGATGCAACTATAATGATTACGATCTATTCGAATTTTCTTTTTTTCTCATTGCATGCGTTACTGTTATATAAAAATGCAAATGACCATTGCTTAATTAATGTATGCAATGTACTCCACACTTAAGTCTAGTTACCCTAGTGATCAAATTCATTACCGGCGGTGTAGGTCAGGATGGTAGCTGCGATAAGCCCGACGGCCGCCAGCATGTGGCACGAAATGATGGTTAACTTCCGGCCTATCCTATTAAATAGAGATGGCGTTATGATTTAATACAGGAAATATGGAATAATACGGCACTGTATATAATTATCTTTATACCATTTGATTAGATGAAAGTTCGTCCATATCGCTATGGTTCGTTTGTTATGAATTGATAAGTTATACATACGTTATACATGTATATAACTGAAACTTAAACTGTGATGACAAAATCCTTTTCTAAAGAACACCCATGACTCTATGTGAACTCACGTATTCAGGGCGAAGAATTCGTAAAGAGCGGCCGGAAACTCACAAAGGGCACTAAGGAAGAAGTTGAGGTAACGGTCACCATAGAGATCAGAAGATATCATAAACAGACCGTAATAGATGAGACTGTCGGCGAACCTGGCGGAATAGAAAAGTATTTTTACTGTAAGTCACTATGAGGGGGTTACATGCACATTATTGTACAAAGCACGTACAAATTGGTTTGTTTTGTACTCGATCAATTCGGAATTGACACATAGACAATTTTGTTCAAAGCATGTGCAGATTTTATTTGCGATCTGTCACTACGACAGCGGTAGATACACAATGTTGTTCAACGCTGGATTAACTTGTATTTGGGATATATCGCTGCGACCAGCTTACATAGACATTTTTGTACAATGCATGTGTAAATTGTATTTAAATTACCCTTTTGCCTTAATCTTAATGTCCTTTGTGTATATCAATTTTAGTACAGTTTTGGGAGGGTTTTTTTTTTTAATTTTTATACACATAACTGTTAAATCCAATTTTATTACGGTGGCAATGGTGAGTAAATAAAAATACTTAACCAGTTCTATAATATTTTTCAGTTAAATGGTATAATAGAGGACACCAGTCCTATTATTACAAATAAATGATACGGTAGTCAAGGCAATGTTTTCGGCTAGAACATGTATTTTCAAACTCCTTGACGCCTTTAATGATGCCTAATTTAAAAGTATTAGAACACTTCAAAACTTATCATTTACAAATTCAAAAATAACATTTGCAGTGTTAAAATATCTTATAAATGGCATTTTCTTTGAAATAATATTATGCGTTTCGCCGTGG
The DNA here is from genome assembly GCA_007844125.1 of Sinonovacula constricta. Taxonomy (NCBI): domain Eukaryota; kingdom Metazoa; phylum Mollusca; class Bivalvia; order Cardiida; family Solecurtidae; genus Sinonovacula; species Sinonovacula constricta. The sequence goes on along the minus strand of CM017557.1, from coordinate 5,971,561 downwards.
TATTTTTGTAATAATTAGTTTCATGATTTATTAAATGGGTTATTATTTATATATAAAAGGGAAATTATAATGCTTTATTTAAAAAATTTATTTGTATATTTGTTTACCTAAAATTGTATAAATATGCTTTAGAAAAAAGGGAACTTATAACCCTAATTTAACGAAATTGCTGACTAAAATCTATCTTGGTTAAATGTGTTAAAATCCAAATACTTTCAGCAAGTTGTTACCCGGAGAACGAGGCTGAACACGAGCGTGTATCATGTGTCCCTATTATTAAGTTTAAATTACCCAATTCAAATATCACGGTATGGTCATTTTTGAGTAGTTATTTCTTTTGCCATTTCTGGGTAAAATACTTACATCGAACAGACGTCATCGTTGAACCGACGTCATCGTAATCCAGAGTCTCATACCACTATTTCACCAAGTATTGTTGTTTAAATTTCTAACGATCATATATTAGCGACTAAAATCATGTAATAAAAATAATCTGACACTTTCAAGTTCTAAACCTGATCTGTAATTCTAACTTATGAGTAATATACGTCAAAAACGATGTCGTTATTTACCGGAAATGTTATTTATAGAGAATATATATTAGAGAACGAGGCTCTGCCGAGTGCTTTCTGATTTTCAGGCCGAGCATGATAACATTCATCTATATCAACACATACCTGGTATTCTTTTTATCCCACCATCATTTAAATTTACCGCTACTGCTCCTCCCTTACATGATCTCACATTCCAATGCAATACACGAAATTCATGCGCGTGCATAGAGTAATTCGGCTATGGAAATAGTTCTATTTTACAATAAAAAAATAAGACAATAAGCATTTTATTCTTTTATTTTATTTGCGCTATATATAAGGCTGATTTTATTGATAACGATTACTAAAAATAATGGTTAGAAAAATGGAACAACAAAAATCACACCCTCGTGTAAAGTTATACATGTAGTTTGTAATGTCAAGGACGTGTAACATTAAAGTTGCTACGCACTTGGCATTAAGAAACGCGAATTACATTCGAGGTTTGTGTGTGTTTGTGAATGTAACAAACAGTGGCTCATGGATTTTAATTGTTGATAACATTGAAATTATAAACATTGAATATAGCGCTATAAAATTGCGAAGATAGCTAGGTTTTTGACAGGGTGACTTGTGAAATTTGGAGAAATGTTTCAATTGGAGGTTGTGGGTTGGTGTTCATGTTTACGTCTAGAAACTGATTATTTAGCTCATTTTTCCAGATCTGTGCTGTCAGCTGTACTTGGTTCGACAAAAGATCGAGCTCTATCTAAACCATTTGAATGTTCATCATGTAACGACATTTGATTGTCAGGAACTGTCCTCAGATAAGGCAGATGATTGCAATCTGAATCAGTCACAGATTCAAGATCAATTTCCTTCTCAAAAATGTTCGGATTAAAGCCAAATTTTGCCCCGAAATCTTCGTAGCTCATCTCTACAACACTGCTTAGGTTTTCACTCGATTCTTCATCACATTCTTTCAATTCACACTAAATAACATCAAAACAACAGGGACTTGCATGATCTGACATTTCGATTGTTTTTATTTTTGCAGACTACAAATTCGTACTTTTATTGATTTTATTACTATAACTAAACAATTTTAATTACGTGCCTGTATTGTAAATGTGTACATTTTGATTAATAAAGTATATATATATATATATATATATATATATATATATATATATATATATATATATATATATATATATATATATATATATATATATATATATATATATATATATATATATATATATATATATATATACAATACAGGAACATAATAAAACTTGTATATATATATATTTATATTTACAAATTTTCTATGTCGTTGTTAAATAAAACTTCGGAAATTTGAGAAAAACTGTCCGGTTAGCTTAGTCGGTTAAGGCGCCGCTACTTAAATTTTAAATCCTGCAGGACAGAGATCAAAACCGCGCTCATTCCTTTTTATGGCCTCGTTTGCTCTATTTAACCAATCTTTATATTATGGACATTTTTGGGGGTGATCACAAGCATAGTTACGCGATCAATGAGTTTCGTTCACGTAAACATTTCTGATCGTTTCGTCAAAAAATGTAGTCCGGCTTAGAGCAGGTGCGCGAATATCGGTTGATGAAGCTCATCTTTATCAAATGGGTTATATCAAATGGTAGGATAAAAAACAACATTATTTTATTGTGCCTTTACTTTTAAATTTTCTAACTTTAACCCTATATTCTATTTTTATCGCGTGACGTTCTTGCTGCAATAAGAGTTTACAAAAATATCCCAGAAGTGAAATACATTCGTCACATGTATGTGATGTTTTCGCATGCATTTGCCACGCTGTGTGACATATTCGAATGAGCACATAACACGTGTGCCATGTTCGATGTTGTGACAAACTTCAATACGACCTGTTTGAGGTCTCTATTCTTTAAGGTGGTATCCGAGAGTTTGGTCCAAAAATATTTACATTAAACATCTTAGTAAACCATTGTTACCTGAACAGATATCGCAAAATGCTGTTTATTGATGTCCTACATCTTTCGGAATATTGAACTATAACACCACAATCGTCATTACAAACTAGAATTTCCTATCTGAGACACGCTGCACGGTTATCTATTTTTAAACAGAGAAAACATGTGGCTATTAATGTTTTAGTTCATCATTCGTCATCCGCTGTTGCGTCGATGTCTATTTTTAGCAGGTATTCCAATCGTTCTTATTTACAGATATTGTTACATATATAAGATGGAGGCAAACTGTCGCATACCACCTTTAAGGTTATTTACCAGATATACCAGATGATTAGGGAGACCCGTATCAGGAAGGCGTGTCTAAAGATGTCAATCACAGTGTATCGTTCCGCCTTCAGAGGTATACTGTTTGTCTCATGAACCTTTTCGGCAGCAAGAAGCTGAATGCAAATATACAACAAATCAGAGTATCTAAACGTATTTATTCAATTTCACAACATTACAGATGTGGATACTATATCTCTAGATTTCATTGACTACCAGAAATGTGCAGATATGGGGTAAATTTTTGTATCAAATAGCAACAAAAAAATAATAACGAAACACACATTTCAAGATGCAGCTTAGTAAAACATGCGCAGTTCAATTGCAAATACATACATTATTTTTTTTTATATTTTCGCCGATAAAAGCAATATGATAACGCTACCATTTATCGTTTTGTTCATGTTTGGTTACCGAGGTCTCCATGTACTTCTTATTGATGTTTTATGTCTATGATAGCTACCTGTTCCCCGACGGCCGGGTTTGAGTCCCGGAGCTCTATACAGGCTACCAGGCCCGATCCTTCCTCGGCCAGCCCGGCTACCTCCAGGATCCGGATGTACGCGACTTTGTTCCACCGGCACGCCTTCTTGATAATAGCTTTAGCGTCCGCGGTCCGGTTGTTGGCGAAAAGCCAGCGCAGAGATTCATCGTAAATCCTTAACAAAATCAGAACAGGCACCTTTTCGTTGTGAAAAATTGTTGTTCCTTTTTCCGGTTTTTTATTTTAAGGAAACCGTTCGTCTATGGATAATTTTTGACATTGTAAAAAATACTCGCGTATTTTCTTTCTAGACAATTCTAGCATTAAAATATGAAGAAAAAAAAGCTATACCTCTATTTATGATCTATGTATATTTCTTACTTCTAACTCATAAATACTTTAATTTTTTAGTAAATCTTATATCGTTATTACCACCACTGCAGCAAGCACCAGACATTCAGCAGACTGTACGTCAGCTGAATGTAGCGCCAGGAGACGTTACGCAATGCGTACGCAAGTGGCGACATAACGCAGATGCCGACCGTCCACATGCTGAGCCCGAACACTTCCGTGTAGGTCCGGAACTCCTTAGGAAACGTTTCCAGGGACAAAATCGCCCCAGACATCGCTCCCTGTGTAGGTTGGGCGCCGTGTCATGTCAAGTACAAAGCAGAGTCACATTAAAATACATTTGCGGGTATTGGTAAAAGACCTGCAATAAATGACCGGTAATAAGAAGAAGTAACACTTCGAAAGAAATAAGGCAAGGATAAAATGGTATCGTTTATTATGCTCAAGCCCACGCGATTAAGGAATTAAGTACGAAGAAATAAAATACTCGAACGAGCGCCATGTAAAACAAATGTTACTTACCGTGGTCAAAGCGCCAGTGAGAAATCGCATGCCAGTGAACATGTAAAAGTCGGTGCTGAATGTAGTTATGAGGGTGACGAGGAAGAGGAGAATGTTCGTGATAGTCGTCACGGGTTTCCGACCATACCTGTCTGAACACGCATATCCGATAAAGCAGAAATTACGTGATGAATGTTCTATTCCCATTAGGGTCAAACGTTTTCTTTCTTCTCTTAGAACATTGTATTTGTATCAGAATTAAAAGTCTTTTATGTTATGTTTGTTCTTTTATCAGTTTTTATCTGCGCAATTTGGTAACAAATAAGTTACGTAATTGGCATTGTATAGTGAACGTCTAAAGATAAGAGCACGTAGAAAAAGGGTGGTAGTTTATCTTTAACAAATTTAAAGTCAACTTGGAACTCTCAACGTATATTAATCCTTCTCGAATGCCCACTTCCTGGGTGGAACAAGTACTCAGGTACTGAGTACCTGTGACAATGTACAGTATATATTACATAAAGTCTAATTATTGAATGTTTAATAGCTTCCGGGGTTCGTACCAGAGACCCTCCGACCCAGAATCCGACGTTTTAACCACGAGAACACGGATGTTAAAAGAACAATACATGTACCATATGGCAAGATCGACTGCTATATATCATTGAAATTGTATTGATAACTTTTAAATAATGTTAAGCGTAGCGATGGTAAAATAATGCACACTGAGCAGTTTTATAATAAATCAGTCTTTAAAATGGGCTAGGTTACGTTACATATATTTCGAATAGTTTTAGTCAATACAATTATTTAACATTTTCTTTTTATTTGCCCTATAATTTTGTATGAATAACAATAAACGAACATCGACAGCTTTTTCGTAAATAGGTGGCATAGTTGTTCAAGTTGATCAAATACAGTCAACTCTCGTTATCTCATTTTTCGATGGACCGTAGAAAATAGTTTGAGATATCCGAAGTTAGAGTTATCCGAATTTAAGGATAGTTTGTGTAAATCTTAAAAATCTTACCTGCTACAAGATAACTGGCAATGACTGAAATTCCTTGTTATATCTGCCACTGTTAACTAAGTTTCTGCAAATTTGTGTGGTTTTGCATGTTTAAAGTGTTATTAGATTTTTTACAATGTATTTTAATATCAGCTGCAAGAAAGTTTAATGTCGATCTGACTATCCCCCCAGTACTAAGACCGGGTCCTCCATCAGATTACTCGACACTTTCTCGTGTCTGGTCTATTGCCATAACCAATCTTATTTTTTTATTTAATAATCAGTACGTGTATTGTGGTCAGGTAGTGGAAAAATGATAAAATCACTAACGCGACCTCTCATTTTATATACAAGTTGAGAAGGCCGTGTCAACAAGTTCTCAAAAACTGTTACAACAACAAGTACAAACTGAAACACTCTAATCAGCGTTAATTGATTAACGAAATTGTTGTTCATTAAATATGCTGATTAAATAATTATCGATTAACCTCTTCTCTAAATTACGTGACATCCTGATTGCCGATAATTGGCGATAAAACTCGCGCCCAAATCTTCGCAAGTTTCACGGTAGGTGTGAAAATCACTATTGTTGCCGTTTTGCAACTTATAGCAATTTGAAGTTTGAGATAGACCAACTGATTTCAACAGTTATATACGTGTGGGGACAAAGAATTTAGTTTGATATATCCGATAATTTGACACATCCGAATTTGAGTTAAGCGGAGTCGAACTATATAGAAACTATAGGGAAAAACGGGACCGTAGAAAACAGTTTGACATAACCGGAAATTTGAGATAACCGATTTTGATATAACGAGAGTTGACTGTATGTGCAAACATAATTATGTCTTAGCATAGGAAACAGCGAATTAAGCTGGTGATTATCAATTCTCCAGTGTGTTATAGTTTTGGAACTTAAATATTTAATCTACATTTTCTAATGCTGAAATTATTAAGTATTTTGTTTCTGTTTTCCTACTGCATAATTTGATGCATATTTTTCCACATTGTCCTTTCTATTTATGTAACTTTTTAAATGTACGCTGATGCTGGAAGAAATTAAATATGATGACCATGGGTGATAACCCGACATCCCGATCGGCAAGGCGCGGATATTCAATGCCTAATTGATGTTTAAATCAGATCTGTTTAGAGGATGTGGAGAGGGGGGGGTAGAAGGAGAGGGACAAACAATGAGGATACTACCGGAGATGGATGGGAATAATATCGTCCCGACCATCATCCCGACGGTCATCAGGGACTGGGACAGTTCAGCCAGCTCTGCTCTGTCGCACACCAAGTCCCACTGGAAAATTGGACAAAATGCGTTACAAATTATATAAGCTTACTTACGGTATACCTAAATGTCTCTTTTAAGCTAGCTACAAATAACATAAATTAGTAACCTGCGAATCCATCAAATGTACCCTTTAATCTTACATTTCTTTAAAAAAAGCACAATAAATGACATTAAAATATATCAGCTTCGGACTATGTGCAATTTATATCTGCGTATGATAATGTAACCGTATAAACATGCGCTGGGTGGCTATAAAGGTGGTATATAACAGTTTGCTTATCTCAAATTCATGTAACAACACCTTACCACTGTTTTGGAGAATTAGGGCATAACTTCTGTATAGACTTGTACTTTAGCATAACTAAAGCCGGTTTTGAACACTGCCTACATTGACAGACTGTACAAATCGCGACAAAACCACACTAAAGTTCAATGTTTCCAAATCTATAACGATCTTTTCTATAAATAGATACCGACGTCAGTGCGGATTACCGGCATGACGATGTAACGTTATCTAAAAAAACAAGTGGTCACGTGGTTTTCCTAGTTACAAATAGCTATCTCTGCAGCGTTGTAAACATTGCATTGTAAACAAATCCTAATGTGAATGAGAGAGTATGTTCTTCTGGAAACGTCCGATATGTATATTAAATTGGATTGAATATAGATTGAAGAAAACAAAGATTAATATAAAAAAATTGCTTGCAGCGTGGCTCAGATAGGAAATACCTGTTTGCAATGAGTAATGGGGATTTGTGTTTCACACTGATAGAGGGCATCAATAAGTAATGGGGATTTATGTTTCTCTGTTCACACTGATAGAGGGCATCAATAAGTAATGGGGATTTGTGTTTCTCTGTTCACACTGATAGAGGGCATCAATGAGTAATGGGGATTTATGTTTCTCTGTTCACACTGATAGAGGGCATCAATAAGTAATGGGGATTTATGTTTCTCTGTTCACACTGATAGAGGGCATCAATGAGTAATGGGGATTTATGTTTCTCTGTTCACACTGATAGAGGGCATCAATAAGTAATGGGGATTTATGTTTCTCTGTTCACACTGATAGAGGGCATCAATGAGTAATGGGGATTTGTGTTTCACACTGATAGAGGGCATCAATAAGTAATGGGGATTTGTGTTTCTCTGTTCACACTGATAGAGGGCATCAATGAGTAATGGGGATTTGTGTTTCTCTGTTCACACTGATAGAGGGCATCAATAAGTAATGGGGATTTATGTTTCTCTGTTCACACTGATAGAGGGCATCAATGAGTAATGGGGATTTATGTTTCACACTGATAGAGGGCATCAATGAGTAATGGGGATTTATGTTTCTCTGTTCACACTGATAGAGGGCATCAATGAGTAATGGGGATTTGTGTTTCACACTGATAGAGGGCATCAATAAGTAATGGGGATTTGTGTTTCTCTGTTCACACTGATAGAGGGCATCAATAAGTAATGGGGATTTATGTTTCTCTGTTCACACTGATAGAGGGCATCAATGAGTAATGGGGATTTATGTTTCTCTGTTCACACTGATAGAGGGCATCAATAAGTAATGGGGATTTGTGTTTCTCTGTTCACACTGATAGAGGGCATCAATAAGTAATGGGGATTTGTGTTTCTCTGTTCACACTGATAGAGGGCATCAATAAGTAATGGGGATTTATGTTTCTCTGTTCACACTGATAGAGGGCATCAATAAGTAATGGGGATTTATGTTTCTCTGTTCACACTGATAGAGGGCATCAATAAGTAATGGGGATTTATGTTTCTCTGTTCACACTGATAGAGGGCATCAATAAGTAATGGGGATTTGTGTTTCTCTGTTCACACTGATAGAGGGCATCAATAAGTAATGGGGATTTATGTTTCTCTGTTCACACTGATAGAGGGCATCAATAAGTAATGGGGATTTATGTTTCTCTGTTCACACTGATAGAGGGCATCAATGAGTAATGGGGATTTGTGTTTCTCTGTTCACACTGATAGAGGGCATCAATAAGTAATGGGGATTTATGTTTCTCTGTTCACACTGATAGAGGGCATCAATAAGTAATGGGGATTTATGTTTCTCTGTTCACACTGATAGAGGGCATCAATAAGTAATGGGGATTTATGTTTCTCTGTTCACACTGATAGAGGGCATCAATGAGTAATGGGGATTTGTGTTTCTCTGTTCACACTGATAGAGGGCATCAATAAGTAATGGGGATTTATGTTTCTCTGTTCACACTGATAGAGGGCATCAATAAGTAATGGGGATTTGTGTTTCTCTGTTCACACTGATAGAGGGCATCAATAAGTAATGGGGATTTGTGTTTCTCTGTTCACACTGATAGAGGGCATCAATAAGTAATGGGGATTTATGTTTCTCTGTTCACACTGATAGAGGGCATCAATAAGTAATGGGGATTTATGTTTCTCTGTTCACACTGATAGAGGGCATCAATAAGTAATGGGGATTTATGTTTCACACTGATAGAGGGCATCAATAAGTAATGGGGATTTATGTTTCTCTGTTCACACTGATAGAGGGCATCAATAAGTAATGGGGATTTATGTTTCTCTGTTCACACTGATAGAGGGCATCAATAAGTAATGGGGATTTATGTTTCTCTGTTCACACTGATAGAGGGCATCAATGAGTAATGGGGATTTGTGTTTCTCTGTTCACACTGATAGAGGGCATCAATAAGTAATGGGGATTTGTGTTTCTCTGTTCACACTGATAGAGGGCATCAATGAGTAATGGGGATTTGTGTTTCTCTGTTCACACTGATAGAGGGCATCAATGAGTAATGGGGATTTGTGTTTCTCTGTTCACACTGATAGAGGGCATCAATGAGTAATGGGGATTTGTGTTTCTCTGTTCACACTGATAGAGGGCATCAATGAGTAATGGGGATTTATGTTTCTCTGTTCACACTGATAGAGGGCATCAATGAGTAATGGGGATTTGTGTTTCTCTGTTCACACTGATAGAGGGCATCATTGAGTAATGGGGATTTGTGTTTCTCTGTTCACACTGATAGAGGGCATCAATAAGTAATGGGGATTTATGTTTCTCTGTTCACACTGATAGAGGGCATCAATGAGTAATGGGGATTTGTGTTTCTCTGTTCACACTGATAGAGGGCATCAATGAGTAATGGGGATTTATGTTTCACACTGATAGAGGGCATCAATAAGTAATGGGGATTTATGTTTCTCTGTTCACACTGATAGAGGGCATCAATAAGTAATGGGGATTTATGTTTCTCTGTTCACACTGATAGAGGGCATCAATAAGTAATGGGGATTTATGTTTCTCTGTTCACACTGATAGAGGGCATCAATAAGTAATGGGGATTTATGTTTCTCTGTTCACACTGATAGAGGGCATCAATAAGTAATGGGGATTTGTGTTTCTCTGTTCACACTGATAGAGGGCATCAATAAGTAATGGGGATTTATGTTTCTCTGTTCACACTGATAGAGGGCATCAATGAGTAATTGGGATTTGTGTTTCTCTGTTCACACTGATAGAGGGCATCAATGAGTAATGGGGATTTATGTTTCACACTGATAGAGGGCATCAATAAGTAATGGGGATTTATGTTTCTCTGTTCACACTGATAGAGGGCATCAATAAGTAATGGGGATTTGTGTTTCTCTGTTCACACTGATAGAGGGCATCAATGAGTAATGGGGATTTGTGTTTCACACTGATAGAGGGCATCAATAAGTAATGGGGATTTATGTTTCTCTGTTCACACTGATAGAGGGCATCAATAAGTAATGGGGATTTATGTTTCTCTGTTCACACTGATAGAGGGCATCAATAAGTAATGGGGATTTGTGTTTCTCTGTTCACACTGATAGAGGGCATCAATGAGTAATGGGGATTTGTGTTTCACACTGATAGAGGGCATCAATAAGTAATGGGGATTTGTGTTTCTCTGTTCACACTGATAGAGGGCATCAATAAGTAATGGGGATTTATGTTTCTCTGTTCACACTGATAGAGGGCATCAATGAGTAATGGGGATTTGTGTTTCTCTGTTCACACTGATAGAGGGCATCAATAAGTAATGGGGATTTGTGTTTCTCTGTTCACACTGATAGAGGGCATCAATAAGTAATGGGGATTTGTGTTTCTCTGTTCACACTGATAGAGGGCATCAATGAGTAATGGGGATTTGTGTTTCTCTGTTCACACTGATAGAGGGCATCAATGAGTAATGGGGATTTGTGTTTCTCTGTTCACACTGATAGAGGGCATCAATGAGTAATGGGGATTTGTGTTTCTCTGTTCACACTGATAGAGGGCATCAATGAGTAATGGGGATTTGTGTTTCTCTGTTCACACTGATAGAGGGCATCAATAAGTAATGGGGATTTATGTTTCTCTGTTCACACTGATAGAGGGCATCAATAAGTAATGGGGATTTGTGTTTCTCTGTTCACACTGATAGAGGGCATCAATAAGTAATGGGGATTTGTGTTTCTCTGTTCACACTGATAGAGGGCATCAATAAGTAATGGGGATTTATGTTTCTCTGTTCACACTGATAGAGGGCATCAATGAGTAATGGGGATTTATGTTTCTCTGTTCACACTGATAGAGGGCATCAATAAGTAATGGGGATTTATGTTTCACACTGATAGAGGGCATCAATAAGTAATGGGGATTTGTGTTTCTCTGTTCACACTGATAGAGGGCATCAATGAGTAATGGGGATTTGTGTTTCTCTGTTCACACTGATAGAGGGCATCAATGAGTAATGGGGATTTGTGTTTCTCTGTTCACACTGATAGAGGGCATCAATAAGTAATGGGGATTTATGTTTCTCTGTTCACACTGATAGAGGGCATCAATAAGTAATGGGGATTTGTGTTTCACACTGATAGAGGGCATCAATAAGTAATGGGGATTTGTGTTTCACACTGATAGAGGGCATCAATAAGTAATGGGGATTTGTGTTTCACACTGATAGAGGGCATCAATAAGTAATGGGGATTTGTGTTTCACACTGATAGAGGGCATCAATAAGTAATGGGGATTTGTGTTTCTCTGTTCACACTGATAGAGGGCATCAATAAGTAATGGGGATTTGTGTTTCTCTGTTCACACTGATAGAGGGCATCAATAAGTAATGGGGATTTGTGTTTCTCTGTTCACACTGATAGAGGGCATCAATAAGTAATGGGGATTTATGTTTCTCTGTTCACACTGATAGAGGGCATCAATAAGTAATGGGGATTTGTGTTTCTCTGTTCACACTGATAGAGGGCATCAATAAGTAATGGGGATTTGTGTTTCACACTGATAGAGGGCATCAATAAGTAATGGGGATTTGTGTTTCTCTGTTCACACTGATAGAGGGCATCAATAAGTAATGGGGATTTGTGTTTCTCTGTTCACACTGATAGAGGGCATCAATGAGTAATGGGGATTTGTGTTTCTCTGTTCACACTGATAGAGGGCATCAATAAGTAATGGGGATTTGTGTTTCTCTGTTCACACTGATAGAGGGCATCAATAAGTAATGGGGATTTATGTTTCTCTGTTCACACTGATAGAGGGCATCAATAAGTAATGGGGATTTGTGTTTCACACTGATAGAGGGCATCAATAAGTAATGGGGATTTGTGTTTCTCTGTTCACACTGATAGAGGGCATCAATAAGTAATGGGGATTTATGTTTCTCTGTTCACACTGATAGAGGGCATCAATAAGTAATGGGGATTTGTGTTTCTCTGTTCACACTGATAGAGGGCATCAATGAGTAATGGGGATTTGTGTTTCTCTGTTCACACTGATAGAGGGCATCAATAAGTAATGGGGATTTGTGTTTCACACTGATAGAGGGCATCAATAAGTAATGGGGATTTGTGTTTCACACTGATAGAGGGCATCAATAAGTAATGGGGATTTGTGTTTCACACTGATAGAGGGCATCAATAAGTAATGGGGATTTGTGTTTCACACTGATAGAGGGCATCAATGAGTAATGGGGATTTGTGTTTCACACTGATAGAGGGCATCAATAAGTAATGGGGATTTGTGTTTCTCTGTTCACACTGATAGAGGGCATCAATAAGTAATGGGGATTTATGTTTCTCTGTTCACACTGATAGAGGGCATCAATGAGTAATGGGGATTTATGTTTCTCTGTTCACACTGATAGAGGGCATCAATAAGTAATGGGGATTTGTGTTTCTCTGTTCACACTGATAGAGGGCATCAATAAGTAATGGGGATTTGTGTTTCACACTGATAGAGGGCATCAATAAGCAGCATTTTGAAAGATCTTTTCAGTCAACAATGACATTTGGTTATTTAAGAAAAAAGTATTTTGGTCTTAACTGTCGGATAAAACATTTAAGGAATATAGAAACACTATTCATTGCACACACTGCTCTGCAGAAATCACTTGGTCCAAAAGAAACAACTCAGATGCCTATGGAAAATACAATATTGTTTTAGTTTATATTTATAGTTGTAAAAGAATTTTTTCCTAACAATTGCAAGTTAAATGAGACTAATGATATGCATTTTCTGATAGATTAGCATATTGAATTTTGTTATTTCCTTTTGGTGGGTTTGGTCCAATCAAACGTATGTGTGCACATTGCAGTTGTTATTGTATAGAGCAGAGGGAAGAAACAACTGGACAAACCTCAGTGACAAAAGAGTTCTCTACTGGTAGAGAATACTGCCAGCCATTGTCACAACCAGACTTTGTTAAAATGATCTCCCCTGAAACATTCTCGAATGTGGAGATTGAGCATTCTTCATACTCCTGCCATGTGTACGAGGTGTTCGGTGACGCTAGTGTATTGTTACCGTCGGGGCGCAGACATGTATAGTCCGGCCGAAACCCTGTAAGGAACGCAGTAATAAATAATGCAACACCATATTGACCATATAATAGATTCATAATGTTAAGTAATCAGTACAGTTCTTATGTATTATTATATTGTGCCATAATAAATAAACAAAACATTCCACTAAAGGGAATAGAACCTAGAACGTTTTGTCCATATTATGGCAAAATACAACTATACATAAGAATTGTACTGATTACTTAACACTATTAATTTGATAAATTGTTTCAGAACTATATATAGCCAAAGGAACCAACTACATTGTTAATAACATACTGACACTTTATCTCGGTTTTAATCAATACTGCAGTAAGATATAGACTTATGCCAGGAACGGGTTCATACCTATGAAAACAATGCTCAGCTGGTGGATGACCCAGGACATACAGATGAACATGTAGATCAGGAGCTGTTTCCACTGGTACCTGCCCCAGGGTCCAAGGGCCCGCCAGATTCGGTCAACATCCACACCACCCGCCAACTCGTCGACTGACATTGTCGCAGCTCGTTAAAGATAAACCTGCAAGTCTCCGTGATTAAAGTTATCTGTTTCAGCATGTTTTGTGTAGTTCAATTTATTGTTGTACTATTGTACCTCACATCACATCTCCCGTTTTAAGTGTATAAATTAACTTGTAAACTTGTAGTGTCTAGAGGACAACGGTGACCTCAAGGTGTAATATAACAAAGCACAAGCGTGCCCGTAGTATAAACACAATTAGTACGTACGTGCCTTACGATATTTTATTAATGTAATTTTCTATGGTATTTTGCACGTGGCACCATCATTTCAGTTATGTTAATGCTACGAATTAGTCCTTGTTGAGGATTATGGAAGGGGATATAACACATGGAAATGTTCACATTTCAACATTACATTTGAACAATTTCACATTTCCCGCAAATACAATTTACAAGTTACAAATCGCGGGGCGAAAATCACGATTGCATTTTACATTTCTAGAATCTAATTTACAATTTACTAATCTGGAGGTGCAAATCTCTAATGTCAAATGTACACCACATAACACCAGTTTAACATTAGGACGCAAGAGGGCGCTTCTTATACGGGAATGTCCATCTATGAATAGAATGTATCGCTTTAACTTGTCCGCGCTCGAGTGTACCTTCAAGTTGTGAGTTTCTTACCGACAGAATCAGACACATGTATTATTTATTTGTGCTATACGATTTTAGGGATATTATTCTGTACTTAAGTGCTGATCATGATATGGCTACGTAAATATAGGCCTATGTTTGCGATTATAGAAGATCAAGTGATAATTCAGTGTATTTGGCTCATTAAGAAAAATGCGTGATACATGCATTTATAATTATTCGTGACATGTACTGTAGACATACACCAATAAAAGTTGGTCCATATTTACACGTCTCCTCTACCTTTTCCTCAAACTGTATGAATCGGTTCAAATGTTATTCGTATATTTTTATCTCTCAGGTCTGACAGCCCTCGTCAACCCCACTAAAAAGGCTGGAAAAATCTCAATACCGAGGGCGGGGGTGGAATCCCGGACCCCCTGCTCTTGAGGTAGGTGCTCTAGCAACTAAGCTGCATGGGCACCTGCCTCTGGGGAAAGCATTCTCACTACATCACGTACTCCTGTTGATGTAGTTCAATTCCAATGCATTGTAAACACATCCGAATATTAATGAAAGAGTATGTTCTTCTGGAAACGTCCGATATGTATATTAAATTGGATTGAATATAGTTTTAAGATTTATATAATAAATTTACTTGCAGAATTTTAATATATACATTAATAACTACTTTTGGCAAAAGATTACGCTCTCAATTTGACGCCAAAAACGTTAGCTGTTTTCTATTGTATCTCCCTTGAATAATCATATATGATTCCGTTCTATTTTTAACATATGATATTCCGTTCTATTTTTAGCTTAGTGACGTCTCTATTTATGTGGTACCGCCACCTAGCGTCTAAATGATGCCAATGCTTAACTTGTACATTAGTGATTTGTGACTTGATAATTGTGACTTGAGATTTCTAGATTTATGGGAACCACGGTTAAAATTCGCAAGTTGTGTTCGTATTAATTTAACCTTTATTATCCTGATGCAGTGATTATGATGATGATAATGATGATGATGATGATGATGATGATGATGATGATGATGATGATGATAGTGGTGGTGGTGGTGGTGGTGATGATTATGCTGATGATGATGAAAAAAATCATTTTAACTGACATTAAATCCTCTCGATTGAAAACAATCAATAATTTCTAAAATTTAACTACATCCACACTCTACGTTTTTATTAATAAAGATAAAGTGATAGAAATACAAACAACAACAACAACAACAACAATATAAACTATTACAAAACAATCTTACACATTTTTCACACAATCCAATCTACGAAACTATCGTTATAATGAATCGAATGAAACCAAAGCAAATAATCGCGCAAAAGTACACATGCTCTATATCTCGAATCAGTCAGGATGGATTTGATTTATGTTAAATATACCCACCGTCCGAGACCAGTAATAATTATAGCCTAAATTGACGTTGTTGTTTTTGTTTGTTTGTTTGTTTGCTTGTTATGCTAAGCGTTCGAATGGTCTTGCTGCATTAGATACAGTGGAATATGGCCTCTCCGATAACTAAGTTGTCTGCCCTTGAGTACTCTCCAATTGCGCATGCGCACTCGCGCTGTTTTAACGTCTGAAGCATAAGTAGAAATTTTATCAGCGCGTATTACACAAACATCAAGGGACATGGAAAGTTTATTAAAGATAGAAACAAAACCGATATCGATTGTATTGCTGCATATATAAAGGTGTTTCGTGGGAGGGTTGTTAAAAACAGAACAGTTTCACTGCATCGATTTCCTCAAAACAAACGACTACATATATATATATATATATATATATATATATATATATATATATATATATATATATATATATATATATATATATCCTTTTCATTAACAACTGGGAACGTTTCAATGTTTTCAGACCAATCAAATCTTCGCACTTTCCACACTTCTCTCTTGCCCTGATTTACCACGCATTGCCCAGAAGATCCTTCTTATCAAATCTACTTTTTCTTATTTAAAACTTGTAACTAAGGAAAAAGTCGTAACCTGAAAACAAATAAACGAACGGTAAATATTTCTTGGTTTCTTGGTAAAAAGGGACGTTTTACTAATTCATATTCAAGAAGGTGAAATCCCTTTATCCCTTTTCAAAAAGCAAGAATAAACCGTTCAGAGCCTCTCTTAGTCTTCTCGAGTTTTTCTCTCCTTTTCAGTTCATGTTTGTGAGAAATAGCAAGCCTGTGAGCGCCTGTGTCCGGGCACATTTGATATACGACTGCTAGGTACTTTTTTCAAATCTGTTAGCTTGAAATGGTCTAATTCTTTGCTGTTTACACGCGCTTCGTTGATTTCTGTATAATTTTTTCACCATCTTTTTTAATTAGTCCCCAGAGGGTCAGCGGCGAGTGGCCTCCCTTTGAAATCAAGGGCAGTAACCGAGTTATCGAAAAAGGCCATGTGATGTCTTAGGCACTGATAAGACAGTCTTAGGCAGCCATCTTTGAAGGCAGAAGCTAATGTAGGCGGAAATCTGGAAATATGAGCTGAAATAAACTCACCACTGTAATATTATTTTTCAGTCTATTTTACTGAATTTTATATCAAATTTAACAGCTTTTATGAAGTATTTTAAATATCAAAACTATATTTTGATAGTTTAAAAGGTTAAAAAAGTATAACAAAAATAATACACTTTTGTTTAAGGATTAGCCAATAATTTTATTTATGTCTGTATATTAATTCTTTTGCGTATTTATCAATTTTTTAAAAAAAATATTGCATTTTAAAAATATAAATTTCAAGAGCTTTGCAGAGGTGTATAACTTTTAATTTTTGAACCACAAATGAAGACATTACAAGAAAATAAAATTTACACTTCTATACAATTCATCGTAAGTCCCTTGAAGTTGCCATCAAAGATGGCTGCCAAGATCAGGGATCTTCACTGATATGGAAACTAACTAAAAAATTCAGTTTGAACATGAGCGCATATTGATTTTTTTTAAAATATAAATTCCGAACACGTTTTCGTCTTTAGTTACATATACTAATTATAATAGTACTAAACGTTAAGTGAATCGGGACTCTTGCCATCAAATACGTTGAAAAAAAAGCATTAACTGTTTCTTACCTTGCTGCTGCTTCCGTGTTGAGTAATCTAACTGCACAAAAAGGACACTAGTTTCTACCCTGGGATCCTATGAAGCAGTTAACTACAGGTGGTGTGAGGTAGGTTTAGCCCGTATGTTATCTGGGTAAAGACATCATGGCGTCTTATTATCAACTGCACAGTCGGAACACCTCCGATAATTCACGAATCACCTCTCGGATGTATGTAGGTAGTTGGATTACCTTTTGTGACAGACGTCAAAACAAAGATGGCAGCTCGGATCACAGCTCACTACAGTACGGTGCCTGTAAAATTTCAGTTTGTGGCGGCTTCAAATTTAAATTATCCACGGTTAATTTACCAAGCGCAGCAGACATGCAGCTGTCAAACGACGCCATTGTTCATGTTTTGTGCGAACTACTTAGGCATTTTTTTTCTTTTGACTTCCGGCGAACAAAATGATCGTGATTTCAGTGAGTATCATTGCACAAGATACATCCGAGTGATGATTGTCCCGAGGACGGAATTATCCGAGAAGTTCCTTTGTCAACTGTAAGGTGTACGCCGTTTCAGTAATTATCGGTTTACAATTACTTTCCGCTAGGTGACGATGATTGTTATTCGATGACGGGCTTAATACGCGTCAATCGTAAACATACTTTAAAGAGAAAACTACAGCAAATTTATGGGTATGTTTGATTTCTCTATGAAGTGTTGTTGTAGTTGCAATTAGAGTGCGCGTTTATTGTTTATTTTCTGTCCATAAATTGTGCGTAAATCTTGATAGTCATACGTTTCCGCGATAAATAAAAAAGTGAAAAGCTGCTTGAAGATTTTTAAACGGTTAAAGATCCTTATACACAGATAGTGGAACAATTATCACATGGAAATTATAGATTTTCTATATTTTAAAGGTGAAATGGGCTACCATGACTCTGCAAAAGTACTTTTTCTGTACAGAGTTGTTATAATATCTAGGTATATTTGTATTCCACATAATCAGGATAAACATGAAAAAATGAATAGGTTGTGTTATTTTACCACAACATTTTATTAACACAACTATTGAGTATCTACCCACATTTACATATTTACACTCTTGAATCCAACAGGCACACATTTTGGTATAGGCATAGCTCTTGGAACTTTGATACAGGGATCTAGTTATCATCAGGCACATATATTAGTATAGACATAGCTTATGGATACAGGGAATCTGGGTACAATACTTAAGCTCTTCTTTACGTTAATGAGACCCCTGGTTCTAAAGATCATTTTCTTATTTTTTCAGTCAAATCGAATTTGTACCAGAATGTCATACAACAGGTTATTCGCTGATTGAGGGTCATGGAAAACCGAGTTATCATGCCTTTCCAGATGTAAAGGACTCACTTCGAGCTGTTTGGTTGGTAAACATCAGGCGAGATGACAAAAGTTTTAAGGTATTTATTTATAAGGTAATTTAAGCAATCTACATGCTTGTTTTGTTGTTTGTTACATCGCACTGACACAGTTAGTGTCATTTTGGCATCGTCCAGTTAAGTATTGGCGGAAGGAAGACCCAGACTTATGTTTGGGTAGAACCACCGGAGCACCGCCGGTTGGCTTGAAAACCTCCTCACATGAAAATTCTCGCCCCGCTAGCGGAAACAAACTTTAGAGTAAGACATGCTGTGGATATTTCTGGAGAGTTCTGCTGATTTCGTGTAATTTTTCAAAATAATAACCCTGATATTAATCCTGAACTATTTTTTCTATAGTCAATGACGCCACCTAGCGGACGCAGTTGTATAGACTTAAAAGGGAAGAGAAGACAAACAGAAGAAAACTGTTTTGAAAATAAAAAAAAACAAAGAACTTTTCAAACAAATACGAAAGAGTCGATATGAGCTGACTAACAATGTACAAACTGTTTATGAGAAATAAAAGGAATGTGCATAGAACCAAGAAAGAAGCTGAAAGAATGGGAACGAATCAGAAAATAAAATTATCGCAAGAGAAGAGGTGAAACGGGTGTATCAAGTCGGAATGTCAATGGCAGTTATCCATATCCGGATTGTAATTCACGGTAGCTCACTTGAATAGCATAATGTATTTTTGTATATATCATGTGAGTATATTTACTTTGAAAACGACATAAAAAAAAATTGCATAACGTATAATTAGTTGTGCTACATTTCCTACGTGTTCATTGAACCAATACGAAGTCAAGAGCGCTAAAATGACGTTTCGCTCGACAGTTGAACACCGCGCGCAGTGTCTTTATATACATGTATGTCTATATTTCCTTTAAAGGTGATATCTGACAGTTTGGACTTAAAACAAACCCAAACAACAAAGATCATTTACTGTTAAATGATAATAGTCTATGTGAAATGTGAAGCACAACACCCCACGCATCACTACAAACATATATTTCCTATCTGAGTCACACCGGACAGCTAGTTGTTTTTTAAACTGAAAGAAAAAAAAAACAACAGCAAAAAACAAAACAAAAAAAAAAAAAAAAAAAAAAAAACATGTGATCACTTACTTTCGCGTTATATCATCATACGGGTAAGCCGTTCTGGTGACGGTATCTATTTATAGCATACATTCCTGTGCTTATTTATAGATTTTGGAAAGAATGTGCATTTAGAGCGCTTTTTGTGGTATGTGCTATGTAACAATTGAGGTAGTGCCTAAAATCATGTTTATTTTGACTAAAGGACGAGTTTATGTCAAATAATGTCCAAAGTCCGATAAATTGGGGTAAGGTTTTGTATATTAGTTTTTTTATAATGCAAACTTTTAGATTCCATTTTAATGCTTAAGTTGTGTTGTAAATTCGAACTTACTTTTGGTTGGGATGCGTATGCTGCTAAACTAAGTTTACAATGCTTGTATTTGAGCTGTACATACTGTGTAACAGTGGCAGTGCAGTAGAGCCATTCATATTGACACAATTCTATTTGAACTCTAGCAAGGACTGATAGTGATTTTTTATCATGCTTTGATTGTCTTAAGAGAGGCATTGTCTATAAATGATAACATCTGAAGTATGTCATCAGATTTTCATCTCTGACCTTAGCGGTTGCTAATGTACCAGTCAATATCTGAATGTATGAACAAATAACCATGTTTCTAGCGTGTAGCTGTAAGTTCAAACACCTTATGTTACTCCATATCTAACGAGATCGAAGCTCGGATAACAAGGGATGTAGGTACATGTACCATTAATTTCTCTCCTGCAGTAAAACTGCTCTGTGATTAGTCAATAACGGTCACCTGACCATGGACTATTATTCCCATTACCCCAATAATCCTTTCACAGCCATTGTTACTGCTATGCAATTTAAATGAAGGATTGAGTCAAACATTCATTCTTGTTGTTTTAAATGTTAATGCCACAAGTTAATTTGTACTGAATAGATTATCCACACTTCTTATGTTTTGCTAAACTAAAGTGAAAAAATAACAAAAATAGCTTCGAATGTTTAGTTTGGGAAATTCCATAAATGACTAAAATGAACACGATGTCAGTCGGTCAAATAAACGTTGAACTGTAGCTTTGAGGTGTGGAAGCATATATTAAGGCCTTTATCGTGTGCTTTTGCTCAACTGAACATGTTTGAAGTCGATTTTCCGACTGGTTATGATGTTTGATTTGTGTGATTTTATTACATGCTCAAGAGTTACAATAAGGCAGTCGGTAAGATATAAACGTTACACTGTAAGTGTATATTGTGGCAAAACAATCGAAAAAGAGACATCGCTTTCAAAGCGGTTAAACACTGGCTTATACCAGACGATACAACAGGCAAGTGCGCAGCTCCCAAATGCGGATACCTAACATGCCTTTGCTTAAGGAATTTAAATCAAGCGCCATATGTATATTCAGCTGATATCCTTTGGTTATCATTTAAATGTTTGCCGGTACTTTATAACCCGTAGTGTTAACAAGATATATTTGTTGAGGGTTTTGCAGGGCGAAATGTTAAAAAGACTATGCAAGAAAACGTGGTCTTATTTTGAAACAAAAGTTACATCTTGAGGCAGCATTTCTATAAACTTGAGTCTGTCCTTCGTGTGGAATTTTGCATATGTATCTTTTACACCACACCTGACCAGACTTCGCATATGCTTTAATACACTTGCACCAATGTATCTTATTTTAGTTAACTTCGGAAACTTAAATTGATGTTCATGCTTTCATCCAACTATCGACGCACCACTTTGCACAGTCACTAAGACCTCCTGACTTTCCATGTTCGCCGAGTTGACACATTTAACTGCATATGCCCCGTCATCAGAGACGTCAACAGACAATATGTCTGCTCCCACCACTTGCAGTAGGTTCCAACTGTCGGCCACGCGCTTGTATACGGACCAAAACTTCACTTGACCACCACTACCACGTGACCAGGACAGTCTGTGCCCAGTGGCCTGTACATTGACCGGAAGTGATGGTTGCTCGACACTAAGCCAGGGCATAGCCGGCTGCAGAGCCTTGCTTGTGAACAGGTCTTTCTTGTATCGGTCGGACACGCCATGGGCATTGTTCATGAAGTGTTTCATGCTGAACTGAATGGTTCCTAAACTGTTATTCAGGGCTCTGTCTCGGGTAATGCGTACTTGGTTGATGAGCTCGTCTACCGGCCAGTTCTTGGAGGAGACGGCTGATGTGTACATACCGGTGTACACGTGGCGCGAGTGGCGGTCCTGCTGCAGCCACCAATCTAGCAGCGCTGGAAAACTCTGCTGAGTTGGATCAATTCTCCAGTACAGCTGCGGGGACAGGTAGTCCAGCCAGCCCTGCCGCATCCAGTGTCTGGCATCAGCGTATAGGGAGTCATAAGCGGACAGACCATGAATGCCGACCGGGTTCCCGGGTTTCCAGATGCCAAACGGACTGATACCGTATTTAACATGGGGTTTAATGTTATGTATGGCGGTACCTAACCTTTGTACCAGAGCATCAACACTAGACCTTCGCCAATCGTTTAAGGATAGGGTGCCTCCGTTGTGCTTGTATGCGTTGTATGTGGACGAATCGGGAAAAGCTTGCCCAGTGACTGGGTAAGGGTAGAAATAATCGTCCATGTGGACACCGTCTATGTCATATCTTCTGGTTACATCCTCAAACACCGACACGATAAAATCTTGGATCACCTTAGCTCCCGGATCCATCCACAGGACGTTGCCATACGCGTACACATACTGCGGGTACCGGTGGACAACGTGGTTCTGAGCCAGGCCGCTGTGCGAGGTGCTCCCAGACCGGGCTCTGTAAGGGTTAAACCAGGCATGTACCTCAATACCGACAGCGTGGGCCTTGGAGATCAGATACTCTAGAGGGTCATAATAAGGGGATGGGGGACGTCCTTGACTGCCTGTGAGGTAAAAGATACGGAACAAAAATAAGGAAATGTCGTTGCCTCATAAATGCAATATAAGGAGCTGTTCTTGTACATGCCTTTAAGGAAAAATGTTAAGCTTTATAAACGCAAGTGAGTCTTTATAATCTCTCAATGGTTATTGATACATTTCCTTTAGATCGATTTCGTTTTTGTTGTTTTTTTTTTGTTTGTTTTTTTGACAATTTGATTATGTTCTAAACAAGAAATTTGCATCTCCTTGTGTTCTTTTGTGATTACACGTCACTTATAATTTCTTTTGATAATAAAAACAACAGAACACCTGTATATGTTTTTTAACCAAACCAATCGATTATGTTGTAAACATTACAGAAATATTTGGTACTTCAAATTATGGATGTTGAAAAGGACAAAGAAATTCACAATCAAACCTGTTATAAATCCATCTCATTTTTGAAAATCGCCGATGACAAAGAGAATTTCCCCACCAGAGAGATTTTTTCCAACAAAATTGACAATCTCGTGACAAAAATCATACTGATACCGTAACTGTGACATATGTGATGTTAATTTCACTGAATACATTAAGATGATGATATACTGGGATTGATTTACGAGAGCGGTTAGAACCGTTTCCTTCTTCAGTTGGAAAAAAAGATAGAACATGTATTTGTGTGTATGAGCGCGCGGGTGCATGTGTGCGTGCGTGTAAATGTTTAAGTGTTTTATTTTTTTAATCACAATTTAATATACGTACATGAACAAAAAACACACACATATATATATATATATATATATATATATATATATATATATATATATATATATATATATATATATATATATATATATATATATATATATATATATATATATATATATATATAAAACACTAACGTTTGAATTAGTTCGCCACATCAGGAAGTCAATTTTTATCTTCAAATCTCATACCATTTTCAACAAACAAATCAACTGAACATCAATTAACAAAACATCCTATTAATTAAATCTAATATCGGCTGTTAATAAGTGCAAATTGACACATACACATCAATTGTCTCACATTGCGGAGATGTGAAAATCAAGATCACCGGTAGTTTGACAGCACAGAATATCAGTTTTCTATTCTTAACCTGCTGTTTAAAAAGTTCTGACATTGATAGCCGAGTCAATTGACTTTAAGCAGTATTTTCTCCATTTGATATTAAAATGTAAATTTGGATCGACCCTGGCTGTGAGTTATCTTTATTGCAAGTATATTCAAGAAAGTATGCAGTGACCATGTGGTAAAATCGAAACAAAACCCAGACCTTACGCGCTTCCACTGTAAAAGACTTAATTAACTCTCTAACATCTTGCCAATAACATCAATGTATACAAGAATCATTACATCTATATTTCGAACTCATTGTTTTGATATACCTGTGATGTAGTAACTCCACGGCTCGATGGACGAGTTGTAGACTGCGTCTCCGGACGTCCTCACCTGAAAGACAATCGCGTTCATGTTGACGTCACTGGCCACCTGGACGATGTGGTCTAGTTCGTGTTTCTGCTGGGCAGTGGTCAGACTACGGGAGCTCGGCCAGTCAATGTTGGCCACGGTGGCCACCCATACACCTCGGAACTCTCGCACCGGCCACTCATCTGGGGTCAGAGAGCAGAATTTAGGACACGTGAAGTACATGTGCAATGCACGTGCATTATATGTGTAAAATATCTCTAGTGTAGAGTCAGCTAGCTACCGTGGGCGCCCGTGACCGAGCGGTTATAGTCGGTGACGCGTAACTCCTCAGCCCCTCACCGCGTGGGTTCGAGTTCCGGACGGTGCGGGACCTTTAGTGTGGAGAGGTTTTCCAGCTAACCTGCGATGCGCCGGTGGTACTACCCATGCATGATTCTGGGGTCTTTCTCCACCAATAATAAGCTATATATGGGCATAATTGTGTTGGTGCGATGTAACAAAACAACAACAAACAACAACAACTAGCTGTACTCATAAACTACATCGAATAAAACTGCGTGCTTGGATGTTAAAAGGTCGTATCCGGCACTTATAAACTACATCGAATAAAGGCGAACAGTGTGTGGTGTACTTAAAACGTCGCGCTTTCCTAAAGATGGCTGCTGGTGTATTTGGGTAAAATAAATGTTCTGCATATGCAGCATAGTTAGCTTCTTTAAAAAAAACACCCAGACGTTTGAGACCACTCTGCCAGAAACACATAAAGTTGTTTTGTTTTGATTTAGAAATGTATCGCAGCGACAAAATCATTATAGTGACGTCCAGCTATTTTGGTGTAGGAAGACGCCAGACAAACGTCTGGACAGAACCACCGACTCACCACCTTCGCTAGGACTGGACTCTAAACCACGCGGAGTTAGAAGTCATTGTTAACTAAAACAAATTAGGTCGCAAACTTCTGGCACTGAAAGATAAGGTCTGTTTTCCGTCATTGTATATTTAGTGTCAATATTAGACATTGCATATTAAAAAATATATAAGAAATCAGACTGAAGCCTGTTTTACACTATACACGTTTTATAGGTTATGTTAAAATCGTCTTTTATAAAAGCAACACCATACGTAACATGCATAAGATTGTATATAATATAGACGTATCGTCGGAAATAGGCCAAATAAAAACAATGTGTTCAAAAGAAAGTTCACTTTATTTTTACTTAATCGCCTTGCATCATGTGGACCCGTTACATACAGTGTAGTTATGAATCCATATGTAAAAAATCAGGGATGGTGAGTTGTTTAACATGCAGCATTTGTAGTGTTTTACGACACGATAGTGACGAACAAAGTTTTATTGCGCGAAGTCTGTGAAGGTGTACGTAATGTTCAGGTTGACTACTACATTATACCTACACGTTTTAGTATGATCTGTCGTAATATGTCCATACCTTGTCCGCTGCAAAACTTAGCGAGAACCTCCAGAAGACACAACAGCACGAACCACGTGACCGTCCTGGGACACGCCATCTGACGAAAAAGGTGGTGAGTGGTGACAACGGAATGCTTTTACGATCATAAATGGAGTATTTGATCTTATATTTTTTCCAAAACATTTCATAGGGTGTCGCACCAGTGCTTAATAATGAAAGTGTAGTTCAATGGATCTGTTTGCATGAACATGTACAGGCAAAATACATGCAACTCTCTTTCTGTCATCATTTATATAGTTTTTATACGCCGAGGCAAAAATATATATATATATAAAATGATAACCGTGATTAAAAAAGTAAAGAATTATAATAATTAAGTACGCTAAATACAATGCCCCTGAAAAATTGAATTGAAAATACAAGAAATTCCTACCATGAATGTAAGGAAGTTCTGACCCGCTTTGTTTATCTCTAGGAATGTGTCCGTTGTATGCCTTCCTGAATCTTAATTTTGACGGTCATTCGTTATCTGAGTGCTTAGATACATGTGCCCAATAAACGACATAAACAACATACATGACGAGTAGTCTGCGCATCCCAGTGGTAGAATTAGTATATATATATATATATATATATACTTTTTTTTAAAACAGACTTTAGAAAACAAATATATGACGAGGTTCTTTAACTATTGCAACATATTTTTGCATTTGAGAAAAATACAAGACAAAGGTATTTACTCAAATGTAAACAGATACACTGACACGACCATTAAAAAAACTTAATTAAACCAAATTGTTACCACCTTGGTCATTTAGCAGAAGAATTGCACTTCTTATGGGGTTTCTCAAAGATCAGTGAAAAGAAAATAATTCAAGTTGAAACAAAGGATACTTAGATCAAATTTATGACTTCATAAATAGATAATGCATGGTTGGTGCCAAGAATGAGAACGTTTATCTGGTGAGTGAGAAGCGAATATATTGGCAAGCTTTAGCTGAGACGAGGCATTACATAACACAAAAGCAAGTTGTCTGGGGTTCCTTTCCCTGGTCAGACAAACGCAAATAATGGCGGCATCAGTGTTTTGAGTTTATATAGGGAAAAAGTAATTTGTGGCTCAAGCGAAAAATTCTTTCTGCAGTCGATAGAAAAAATAAATATAAGATAATGATGGATTAGTTTTTTGGGGATTAATTCTCTGGGCTGATAAAAATTACGAATATTTAAAGTGAACTGTAATTTCGAAAGGCACTTTATTACGGATAACTATATGGGTGAACATGGCGTACTGACGATATTGGCCTATCTCAATAATGGCACGTAACCGGCACTTAAATCAAATTCAAATTATATTAAGCAAAAGAAAGTGTGCAAAATCGCATATTTATCAGGTTTTCAATGATGAACGCAACAGAAAGAGAGAAAGATGGGGATAGGACAGAGAAATAGCAGGGGCGTCGAAGACCGATTTTGACAATTGGTCTGGGTGGGTTAGGGGGCATCCCCACCTCCACACCGAAATTCATTTGTTTCTTAAGTGTAGGAGATGCGTTCTAAGATGTATCTGGACAGAAGTGGAATCTTTTTAATTGGTTTACTAAACTGAGTATACAACTGTGAAAAAATGCGAATTCATAAATCTTGAACAAAATAATTGTTGTTGATAACTGAATCAAATTCTTCCCAAAAATATGCGCAGACAGGCAAACATATATTTCCCTTTAAGTTATATCATAATCGGATGCATAGCGATATTAATGATAACAAGATAACACTGCACGGTGAAAACAATGTTTTCATTTGAAATATAAAACAGTTTAGCCCAACATTAAAAGCACTCAAATATAACTAAGTGTTTTAGGCAAAAGTATACATATCCTTTGTTGATACATATATTTTTTCTTAGGCCAAACGTTGCTGCCAGTATTTTATGAATTTGAACAATAGACTTTAGGAATAAGAACATATGACAAAGTCCTATGAGCATTGCAACATATACAAAAAATTGAAAAGGCACAGGTCAGAGGTATTCACACGCAAGCCAAATGTCAAAGTAAGAACAAATCTGTGATGAATCATTTAAAGGCTGACGCTACAGTTTCATGAAAAATTTCCCAATAATAGATTTCATTCAAACTTTGTATGTCAAGAACATGATGTTATACAATGAAAAAGCAAATAAAAATAAGACCTTACAGGGGTTTCTTGTTTTTTATTAGCTACCAAAGATGTCACATTTTGAACATTTTTTATGAGTTTCATAGACTTGTTTGTCGGCATGAAATTATAGAATGCATCACAATAATATCATAAATAATTCTATTTTTCAGTAAAATACATTCTATATTACAAATAAATTGCTATATATTGCAATACAAATAATGAAACACATATGAAAATTAAGAATTACCTTATTTACGACAATGAATTTTTCGGAAAATCTTTTATTTCTAAGGGATGCTTTTTAAGTTTACTATAATTTAACATAATAGATTTTCACCAAATGCTACCAATAAATGCACCAATGTATAACAAACATAAAATAAAAAATAAAAATGTAGGTTACCACATTAGTTTGTTCTAAATGGCAATTTAAAAAACGGGGGTGGCGATGGGTGGGGGTGGGGTTAATTATGTATACACAAAGGTTTATAACGTACATCATTCATTATGATATGTTAGGTATTTTAAGTATTATGATGACCATTTATGACAAAATTTAATAAAGATAACAAATGAAAGTACTTATGCCCAATGTCATTTTTTTCATGCACTGAATTGGGAGAATCTGCTTACATTTAGTACGAAATACAGAAGTCAGTCAAAGTTTATCATGTTTGTGTACTTCTCGCGGCATTTGTAAACAACGTCTTATAACTATCATGTCCTCTGACATGGGCCTTTTTGGATACAAACCTACCCTTTTTGGCCCGCATTATTCATTTAAAACTGCAGAAAATAGGCAAAATACCTTCCACGAATAACCGCGAACGTTTCACTTTGTTAGCGCGTAAAATAATTTCGTTGTGAAAATTACGCATTTAGGCGGTGGTATACTAATTTTATTCTCGTTAAAAAGCATCGTCGGATACCCCCGGTTGATTCTATTACGTTACTCTCCATTCATCACCCGTGGGCAAATTGCTACTCATTTCGTCGTTTTGTTTACTATTAAATGCCGCAATCCGATTGGTTCGCTAAGAAAATCCAGCGGATCTGCCCACCAATCAAGTTTACGCTTACATACCACCTCGATGACCGATAATCGTGTAGCTAGGTCGTCCTGTAGTTTGCAACACCGGTTAAGTTTATTTACGCACAAATTACACGCAACGTCACTGTCTTCATGGGCAAGAATACCGATTTCGTTTAAGACCGACGTGTATTTTGCAATACTTGCTGGAGTGCCCAAAGATCTGTAAGAACATCTGTCGCGGATCGTTGACAGACATACTTTACACTTGCGATGCGCTGTACCGGTCGCCATGTTTACGTTCTCAGGTCACCGTAATGATCTTCCGATTGAAGAGTATTTAATTTTGTAACCTATCATCTGATTGGATAATGTCTGTTCTGTTCTATTCAAACAAAACGACGAAATGAGTAGCAATTTGCCCACGGGTGATGAATGGAGAGTAACGTAATAGAATCAACCGGGGGTATCCGACGATGGTTAAAAAGAAACTGTAGCATCAGTTTTTAACAGAGTAACCCGACGGTTACTGCCTTGGAACGGTCAGTTTGCAATATGGACCGACTGGGGTGCTTAAACCAGTTTTACAGAGCTCTAACATGGCACTTCCTAATGAGTTTCTCAAATGCAAGAAATGAAAAGAAAACCGATCTATTTGAATAAAAAATGTCCAGTCACATATTACTGAAAAGAGAATTATGAAGTAAGCGCATTTCGTTTTCGAAATAACAAGTTTCAACTAAAAATAATCGGGGTAAAACTTAGTGTAATACCATAACATTGTATGAGAAGAAAGTGATTTATAACGTAAAATCATCAAATTTGAAGCAATTGAGTTCATATATCTGCAAATCATTTATATTAAATATGGGCTTTTCCCCATGTTCTCTACAACGACCACCTTATATTGACAATCAAAATGTAAATTAAGGGTACTCCTTACATTTAAATCTGAAAAAAAAATATAAATTTTCTAAAAATCACATCAGCTTAAAGTACAATTATTCTTCTACATGAAGGTACATTTGTTTTATTTTACAGATGCATGAAATCTTGCCATTTTTTTATTTTACTAAAAATACCCCATTGTCTCAGCCGACTGTTAAAATTAACCTTATTTTGAGCAGCAGTCAGCTGATAAGCCCTTCCCCAAAGGGAACCAAGACAGGGTAACCAGATCCCTTAAGCTTCCAACAAAGTGAAATACAACATGTATATCGATTGACTGTATGCATTTTGTTTTGAGATGCTGTAACTAGACCTTTCACATTGCACACAACCAAAAAATCGTATATTGATTATCACGATTGCGTTATACCAGCTATCAAATTACCCCACCACTTTCATCAGCACCAATACAAAAGGCGGTTTATAGATACCCGTAAACTTATAGAAGTGTATTTCTTTGAACATATATATACTTTATTTTCCATGGAAAAATGCTTAAATTTTACTTTGCAGTCTGTAGTGAGCAGAAGGGGGTGGTGTCTAATCTATTAATTTTTATCATTTATGAAAAAGAACCATTTATAGAATCAAACCTACCACTTCCGTTACTCTTGTTTTTAATGCATAATTTGAAAAAAATATAGTGCTGCCTTTTCTGTAATTTCATGCCATGAACACCTGACACAACTTTTTGCATAAACTCAGTCTTTAGTCCAAGTATTGACAAATTTTGAAACAATCAAAATTATAAGTAAATGCAGTCTCTCAGGTGGGAAATGCGAGCTTGTAATGATGAGTGGGGTGTTGTGCTTCACTTTTCACTTGGCTTGGGGACTTCAGGTACCAGCATTTGCTGGATCTTTTCCTACATTATTGACAGAGAGAGCTTATTACCTACTGTGGACATATAGTTTTAACATTATTGACAGAGATATATATATTGTCTGGAAAAATTCTGGCTGCAAGATGTGTTTAAGTTCCTTTGTACTAGCTGAAGGTCTCAGAGCAACAGGCACAGGCCAGGCAGAGACGTCTCTGTGTCAGGGGATCCATCACTGTTGTCTTATTCCCAAAATCCGTATGAAAAGACAATTAAGTGCATACCCGATAATAGTATAATTTAATTTAACGTGTGTTCAAATTTTGATGGTTGATTGTGGTTCTTTTCTTCTTTCCAATTTGAAATCCCTTACACACTTAATCGTTTCCGCCATCAGTCTTTGCGCAGTCTTCCTCCTGTGTCTCCATGCCGATTCATGGAAAACTAAAAGCAGACGACTGATACACATACAAAGAGGATA
Organism: Sinonovacula constricta; assembly: GCA_007844125.1. Taxonomy (NCBI): domain Eukaryota; kingdom Metazoa; phylum Mollusca; class Bivalvia; order Cardiida; family Solecurtidae; genus Sinonovacula; species Sinonovacula constricta. The sequence goes on along the minus strand of CM017557.1, from coordinate 5,940,313 downwards.
TTTACCTTACAAGCATGGGCACTAGCTCTAGCATTTGAAGCATTTAGGGTCAAACGTTACCGATGATCACGACAATACTACATGACAGTAGGGCACTATTAACAACTAGTTAATATGTACTTCAATGTGAACCCTGTTTATTTCTCTGAAGAAATTCCAATAATCATGGTTGTTCAAACTATTCTGTGTTGAAGAAACTTTAAAAGTTTAATAGGTAAGTAAGTTATTTGCATAAGAAAAAATCACAATTATTGGAGTTTTTTTCAATACGGTCTCAAAATTTGTCTCTTGTCCTTTCCCACTCCTCCTCCTCACCATCATCTTCCTCTAGATCAATGTGATATCTGGCGTTAATTATAATCATCTAATTATCTAGCTTATTGTGCATGCATCTTTGGGTACAGCAGGGTCAGAGTCTTCATGAGAAAAAGATAAAAAGGATAAACACGATCATTATATATCGCATCTTTTACATGACCTCTCCCTCAAATAAAACAAATCATTTATAGGCATGTCATTGATCTTAAAAACTATCCAGCATATTTAATGTGCTACAAACAGATCTTAATTGTTTGCTCCTTAAAAACTAATTCCCTCGTCGATGAACATAATAGTATCAACAAATCTTCTTTTGGGGTATGAAATTATCTTTATTTCTAGCTTTTACACAATAAAACAACAACTTTAAAACGCATTTCATCATTTGGACAGCGAGGATATAAAATATAAATGAGCATCCCGCATTTCCAAGGGGGCATGATCACATGTTTCAAAGAGTCGCTGTGATTGGTCAGAATCCAAGACACACGCTAGACGGTCACGCGCTCTTTTTTGCTTGCGAGTTTTGTGCGATCTTTATTACGACGATTTAAGGCGTTTTATTAAGGCTATGAACCAATAAAACGCTTTGTAAAAAGGCAGGGAGGAGGGGAGGGGGGGGGGTGTAAACATGCGGGGTAAGCTTCTGCTGATAGGGCTTGGCTTGATTATTGGCAAGAATGTGTGTGAAATACGCGTGTTATCTTCCGGTGTGTTTTATCGGGTTTGATTCTTCAGAAACATGTCTAGTTTTGAATAGGAGTAGCTCAGTAATGGCTTCATAGATTTTAATGCGGTTTTTGGTAAATAAAATAGAAAAGAATAACGGTGGGAACAGTGCCCCAGAATTTGTAATTTTCCTTCTAGAAGAGAAATTATTTTATCTTACTTATTGTTGTGTGATAAAAACAATATAAACAATCTTGAAAATTAAATAATTTTCAAATACGACAAGATATAAAATTTTGAGGCACGGATCCCTCTGTTTATGAGGGAAGCCCATCTCAGTCAAGTTTGACCCGATTTAACCTAGTTTTGTGCATTTACACGCATTAAAAAATATGGAATCGGGGCTGTTACAAAGTACCAAAACAAAAAATGGATACATTTTTAAATTTATTCATGTTTTATTACTTTATCAAAGTTAAAAAGTTGTAAAGTCTAGATCTCCCACAAAAAGGAGAAACTTGATGATGACATTTTTGTTAGGTGTCCCCTAAGTTGAATATTAGTTACTAGTGCGATTGATATCTGACTATAATTACAAACATAATGAGGACTAGCACTTGAAAACACTATCTCGTATAAATCTTATTAAAATGATAGAATAGTGACAAACAAGGTAGTATAATAATAGAACAGTTACATACGAGGTAGTGTAATGATATAACAGTTACATACGAGGTAGTGTAATGTTAGTAATGTTATATTCGAGGTAGTGTAATGATATAACAGTTACATACGAGGTAGTGTAATGTTAGTAATGTTATATTCGAGGTAGTGTAATGATATAACAGTTACATACGAGGTAGTGTTATGTTAGTAATGTTATATTCGAGGTAGTGTAATGATATAACAGTTACATACGAGGTAGTGTAATGTTAGTAATGTTATATTCGAGGTAGTGTAATGTTAGTAATGTTATATTCGAGGTAGTGTAATGTTAGTAATGTTATATTCGAGGTAGTGTAATGATATAACAGTTACATACAAGTTAGTGTAATGTTAGAACTGTTATATTCGAGGTAGTGTAATGATATAACAGTACTACGAGGCTGTGTAGGGACAGATCCTTTACATGCGAGGTAGAGTTATTATAGAACAGTTACATGCGAGGTAGAGTTATTATAGAATAGTTACATGCGAGGTAGAGTTATGATAGAACAGTTACATGCGAGGTAGAGTTATAACAGAATAGTTACATGCGAGGTAGAGTTATGATAGAACAGTTACATGCGAGGTAGAGTTATTATAGAACAGTTACATGCGAGGTAGAGTTATTATAGAACAGTTACATGCGAGGAAGAGTTATGACAGAATAGGTACGAGCGAGGTAGATTTATTATAGAACAGTTACAAGCGAGGTAGAGTTATTATAGAACAGTTACATGCGAGGTAGAGTTGTTATAGAACAGTTACATGCGAGGTAGGGTTATGATATAATAGTTACATGAGGGTAGAGCTATTATAGAACAGTTACATGCGAGGTAGAGTTATTATAAAACAGTTACATGCGAGGTAGAGTTATTATAGAACAGTTACATGCGAGGTAGAGCTATTATAGAACAGTTACATGCGAGGTAGAGCTATGATAGAATAGTTACATGCGCGGAAGAGTTATGACAGAATAGGTACATGCGAGGTAGAGCTATGATAGAACAGTTACATGCGAGGAAGAGTTATGACAGAATAGGTACAAGCGAGGTAGAGCTATGATAGAACAGTTACATGCGAGGAAGAGTTATGACAGAATAGGTACAAGCGAGGTAGATTTATTATAGAACAGTTACAAGCGAGGTAGAGTTATTATAGAACAGTTACATGCGAGGTAGAGTTGTTATAGAACAGTTACATGCGAGGTAGAGTTGTTATAGAACAGTTACATGCGAGGTAGAGTTATTATTAAACAGTTACATGCGAGGAAGAGTTATGATATAATAGTTACATGAGAGGTAGAGCTATTATAGAACAGTTACATGCGAGGTAGAGTTATTATAAAACAGTTACATGCAAGGTAGAGTTATTATAGAACAGTTACATGCGAGGTAGAGCTATTATAGAACAGTTACATGCGAGGTAGAGCTATGATAGAATAGTTACATGCGCGGAAGAGTTATGACAGAATAGGTACATGCGAGGTAGAGCTATGATAGAACAGTTACATGCGAGGAAGAGTTATGACAGAATAGGTACAAGCGAGGTAGAGCTATTATAGAACATTTACATGCAAGGAAGAGTTATGACAGAATAGGTACAAGCGAGGTAGATTTATTATAGAACAGTTACAAGCGAGGTAGAGTTATTATAGAACAGTTACATGCGAGGTAGAGTTGTTATAGAACAGTTACATGCGAGGTAGAGTTATTATAGAACAGTTACATGCGAGGTAGAGTTATTATTAAACAGTTACATGCGAGGTAGAGTTATGATATAATAGTTACATGAGAGGTAGAGCTATTATAGAACAGTTACATGCGAGGTAGAGTTATTATAAAACAGTTACATGCAAGGTAGAGTTATTATAGAACAGTTACATGCGAGGTAGAGTTATTATAGAACAGTTACATGCGAGGTAGAGTTGTTATAGAACAGTTACATGCGAGGTAGAGTTGTTATAGAACAGTTACATGCGAGGTAGAGTTATTATTAAACAGTTACATGCGAGGTAGAGTTATGATATAATAGTTACATGAGAGGTAGAGCTATTATAGAACAGTTACATGCGAGGTAGAGTTATTATAAAACAGTTACATGCAAGGTAGAGTTATTATAGAACAGTTACATGCGAGGTAGAGCTATTATAGAACAGTTACATGCGAGGTAGAGCTATGATAGAATAGTTACATGCGCGGAAGAGTTATGACAGAATAGGTACATGCGAGGTAGAGCTATGATAGAACAGTTACATGCGAGGAAGAGTTATGACAGAATAGGTACAAGCGAGGTAGAGATATTATAGAACAGTAACATGCGAGGTAGAGTTATTACAGAACAGTTACATATATACAAGGTCGTTGAACTGACTTCTTTATGACGGTTAGTCTTATTTCTTTGGATTTTAGACATTCACCAGTCATTTCTTTCTTTCAATTTAGTTTTTATTTCTGATGTCACCTAAAGATATAATACCGCGGAATTTATCTTCAAATTGTCTTATATTCAAGAGAATATGACTACTTTAATACATGTTTGACATAAAAAAAAGCGCGTTTACTGAGTATTTACATATATTGAGATGAAACTGAAATAGCTACTCTTACCTTTGTATTTTGGATTGCCTGTTGCTAGTCCCGCTTTAACAGTGTAGTAATGTGTTTATTTCATGGTTACATTATCTGTGTCAACGTAGAACACAATCCATGAAGTCACTACTTCCGCTTCAAGCAGGAAAGTTTTAAAGATCCACTTGATGGATTGACTTAAATGTTCCACATCATACCATAATTATAACAAGTAGTTATGCGTTGTAAAACTAGTTAAACGTGATTAAAAGAGGTCTGGGAACATAAGTGAATAAGAGTCTGATACTCAAATATTACTGGTTGATTTAAATCTGACCAAATCAGGTAATTGATACTACAACTCAAAGAGTTAAATCTATAATACTTAGGATAAAGGAAATGCAACTTGAGGCACAAGTTTTTAACAATACTATTTACTGGTACTGTGTAATAAGTTACACACACAGCAGACGGGACAAGACTGATGGGCAGTATGCCAATAGCTTAGTTATTTTGTGATACATTTAACGACGTATCCGCCAAGCCGATCATAATTTGAAAATTTAGAACCCATTTTCATAACATACACGTTTTTAGTTACAAAATTTAACTTAAATATATAGGAATACATCCGTGTTTGACAACCAGCTAAATATATATAACATGGTATAATAAAGAAGACACTCAAATTTATTCATTAAAACCTTTATTTATAATTATTGTTTGAAACATAAAACCTTTACTCAGCTCACCAACCTAATTAATAAAGATAATAAGATAACAACTCAGACAAATAATGTGATAATGTCATTCAGTAACGTCTTATAATATACAAGTTTAAAAAATCGAACAGTATAATACAGTTAAATGTTTCTTATTTTTATACTTTATATCAATGATATATGGTTAAGTGATGCATTGCATTTACACATATAGATAAATGGATTATTTTACTACAAATGTAAAACTATACAAAACACGTACACATGCTTAAACACTAGTAATGTGGTCATATATCTTTATGCTATGTACAGTTCACAGGATATAAAGCAACCGCTGTTTCAACGATGCAGAGCATTGTTACTGCAATTGGAACTCCTCTGGTAATTTCATCCAAAGGACAATCATCCCTCGGATGTATCTGTTGCAAGGATACTTACTGAAATCACGATCGTTTTGTTCGCCGGAAGTCGGAAGAAGAAAATGCCTAAAATTTAGTTCGCACAAAACAAAAACAATGCCATCATTTGGCAGCTGCGTGTCTGCTGCGCTGGGTAAATTAAAAATTGGATGATTTAAATTTGAAGTTGCCACAAGTTTTACAGGCATCGTACTGTAGCGAGCTGTCACCAAGCTGCCATCTTTGTTTTGAAGCCTGTCTCAAAAGTAGTTCCATTTAGGGAAATGGTCGAGATGATCCGATTACCTACAAACATCGGAGAGATGATTCGTGAATTATTCGAGGTGTTCCGATTGTCGTTACTGTTCGACGGGATTTCCCGAAATGAGCGTGATGTTCCGTGGGCCATCAGTGACATGTAACACAAAGCGTTGGCTGTTGCTGACTTAATTTGAAGCCAATAATGCAGGTGCCACACAAAAACCAGGTGCTAAAATGTAATAATTATCGCACTAATTTAGTTTATTTCCGGGTTTATGTAGGTCTTATTGCAGGTTTAAAAGCAGTACAAAGCTTAAGGTATCAGATGTAAATACGTATTTAAACAACTTTTTGCTGTATCTTTGATATACGTGTTGTGACATGACCTTATCTTTGTTCCTTCTTGAACAAATTATATAAAAGTAACTGATCTTTTGAGAAGACAACAGCTATGTATATTTTTATGTAAAACCATGCATACATTTACACAAAGATGTAATGTATTTAACTATATGTTTCCGTTGAGCTTTATATAAAATTGAATGGATTAACTTTCAAATTTCTTGACTGAGTCAACGAACAATATATTTTGGTCAACATTTTACATTTAGCCAGAGTGCAACACTGAGGACTAAAAGATAAAAGGCCGAGATAAGGGGCCGTATTTCAGTGGCCGAGGAGACTCCGCACATTGCACCCTCGCAAGGCTTGTTTGGTTCCAAGTCTTCTACATACAGCAGCATGGCCCCCATGGTCCAGTCTACAAACAAAACGATATGTATAGTTCTAGCATACTTTATATTCGTTAAGATTACTACCGAGGTTTCAGGTAAGCATGTACCTGCCTCGTGCTGTATTGAACAGAGTAAAAACTGATAGTTTACATAAATGTGTTTCTAACCGCGATATTAACTTCATTGTCATCTAATTATTTGAATTGTTCTAAGTTTACGAGAAGTATATTAAAACATACTTAAGCCGTTGGTGACAATTTAAAGTAAGAGCAAAGTAATAGACACACATATGTAAAACATTGGTCAACATTAAGCCCCCCCACCCCATCCCACAAAGTGGGTTTGCTGTTAGTTAGCGATGTATTATAGGCATGTTCGGTCCGGCGCACGTCTATAGCCTGCTAACCTCTAATATATTCTGACACAGAATTTTATTCTAATTAAGGATGTTCGAAACAAGTGTTGGCAGAAAATCTTGCGAATGCAGGTTGAAAAGCTTTTGACTTAACATCTGCCAAGATATTGTCGAATCCTTCTCGTAGGGACATGGATGAATTATTTGTTACTTAGTTTACATATGACCGGGATTCAGCTCGGCGTCTCCAATATCTTGGCATCGATCATCATGTACAGATCAGGCCTGTTCACCAACGTCCAGAAATCCATTCTTAAGAAAGACGAGACCTGTCTCTTCACGGATAATCTAACTAATGTTTTGACTTTAATTTAATTGTTTTTATGGCCAGCGTTTGGAAGATGTTATGCCAAAGCTCGCTTGACAGTTGAAAATCGTAGAGACATTTAAACAGATGTTACGTAGACACGTATGAAATGGAACTGCAAGATACGAGTAACCTTAGAAGCAGTTAAAGACATGTTCATTATTTCTGCCTGTAAAAGATCATGGCATATAGCTCGGCCGAACCTTGACGCGACGCCGCTTGCCTTTGAGAAAAATGCTATTAAGATGCCCGGAGGCATCTGTTAGTAGCACATGTCAAATGGGGGGACCTACTTTAGACAAAAGAACAGGTACTATTTGTTTGTGATGCTGCTTTGAGCACCTGGCCTAGGTGGGAAAAGAAGCTGCCAAATTATCAATAGAGGGAGAGGTTACAAATTTCGGAATGATCCATTAGGCGCCCGTACGATATTAAAAAATGTCCCCCGCGGTCCACACGCAATCGACTGGTGTCCTACAGAATTTGTTAAGTCAGTAACTAACCGGGCCTTAAGTGTAACCTTGACATAAAACAGCGGTTGTCGGGCGATACCGTAGACGAATTAATTAACTAGACATGGAATTCGATGTGAAGATCTAGGTAAATGATTTCTGAAACGACGGGTAACGGATTGATAATTGTTGTAGAAAGTGCGTTATTTATTCTGAATGCAAGAAACCGCTTAGAGTTAGCAGAGGTTACTGTTCTCTTGAAGAAAAAGTAACTATTATTTGGAAATTGATTTATATGTAGAGTTAACTGAACTTTAGACGGCCAAGTACTCTCTGTGTAGGGATTCATGTATAGGTAGAGGTAACTGTACTCTGGAATGACGAGTAGCCCGCCCTGTTGAGATGCGTGGTTAGGTAGAGGTAACTGTACTCTGGAAGGGCGAGAAGCTGCCCTGTTGAGATGCATGGTTAGGTAGAGGTAACTGTACTCTGGAAGGGCGAGAAGCTGCTCTGTTGAGATGCATGGTTAGGTAGAGATAACTGATCTCTGGAATGACGAGTAGCCACCCTGTTGAGATGCATGGTGAGGTAGAGATAACTGTACTCTGGAAGGGCGAGAAGCCGCCCTGTTGAGATGCATGGTTAGGTAGAGGTAACTGTACTCTCGAAGGGCGAGAAGCTGCCCTGTTGAGATGCGTGGTTAGGTAGAGATAACTGTACTCTGGAAGGGCGAGAAGCTGCCCTGTTGAGATGCGTGGTTAGGTAGAGGTAACTGTACTCTGGAAGGGCGAGAAGCTGCCCTGTTGAGATGCGTGGTTAGGTAGAGGTAACTGTACTCCGGAAGGGCGAGAAGCTGCCCTGTTGAGATGCGTTGTTAGGTAGAGGTAACTGTACTCTGGAAGGGCGAGAAGCCGCCCTGTTGAGATGCATGGTTAGGTAGAGGTAACTGTACTCTCGAAGGGCGAGAAGCTGCCCTGTTGAGATGCGTGGTTAGGTAGAGATAACTGTACTCTGGAAGGGCGAGAAGCTGCCCTGTTGAGATGCGTGGTTAGGTAGAGATAACTGTACTCTGGAAGGGCGAGAAGCTGCCCTGTTGAGATGCGTGGTTAGGTAGAGATAACTGTACTCTGGAAGGGCGAGAAGCCGCCCTGTTGAGATGCATGGTTAGGTAGAGGTAACTGTACTCTCGAAGGGCGAGAAGCTGCCCTGTTGAGATGCGTGGTTAGGTAGAGATAACTGTACTCTGGAAGGGCGAGAAGCTGCCCTGTTGAGATGCGTGGTTAGGTAGAGATAACTGTACTCTGGAAGGGCGAGAAGCTGCCCTGTTGAGATGCGTGGTTAGGTAGAGGTAACTGTACTCTGGAAGGGCGAGAAGCTGCCCTGTTCAGATGCGTGGTTAGGTAGAGATAACTGTACTCTGGAAGGGCGAGAAGCCGCCCTGTTGAGATGCGTGGTTAGATAGAGATAACTGTACTCTGGAAGGGCGAGAAGCTGCCCTGTTGAGATGCATAGTTAGGTAAAGATAACTGTACTCTGGAAGGGCGAGAAGCTGCTCTATTGAGATACATGGTTAGGTAGAGGTAACTGTACTCTGGAAGGGCGAGAAGCTGCCCTGATGAAATGCATGGTTACGTAGAGATAACTGTACTCTGGAAGGGCGAGAAGCTGCTCTGTTGAGATGCATGGTTAGGTAGAGATAACTGTACTCTGGAAGGGCGAGTAGCCGCCCTGTTGAGATGCATGGTTAGGTAGAGGTAACTGTACTATGGAAGGGCGAGTAGCCGCCCTGTTGAGATGCATGGTTAGGTAGAGGTAACTGTACTCTGGAAGGGCGAGTAGCCGCCCTGTTGAGATGCATGGTTAGGTAGAGGTAACTGTACTATGGAAGGGCGAGAAACTGCCCTGTTGAGATGCATGGTTAGGTAGAGGTAACTGTACTATGGAAGGGCGAGAAGCTGCCCTGTTGAGATGCATGGTTAGGTAGAGGTAACTGTACTATGGAAGGGCGAGTAGCCGCCTTGTTGAGATGCGTGGTTAGGTAGAGATAACTGTACTCTGGAAGGGCGAGAAGCTGCCCTGTTGAGATGCATGGTTAGGTAGAGATAACTGTACTCTGGAAGGGCGAGAAGCTGCCCTGTTGAAATGCATGGTTAAGTAGAGATAACTGTACTATGGAAGGGCGAGTAGCCGCCCTGTTGAGATGCATGGTTAGGTAGAGGTAACTGTACTCTGGAAGGGCGAGAAGCTGCCCTGTTGAGATGCATGGTTAGGTAGAGGTAACTGTACCCTGGAAGGGCGAGAAGCTGCCCTGTTGAGATGCATGGTTAGGTAGAGGTAACTGTACTATGGAAGGGCGAGTAGCCGCCCTGTTGAGATGCGTGCTGCCCTGTTGAGATGCATGGTTAGGTAGAGGTAACTGTACTCTGGAAGGGCGAGTAGCCGCCCTGTTGAGATGCGTGGTTAGGTAGAGGTAACTGTACTCTGGAAGGGCGTGAAGCTGCTTTGTTGAGATGCATGGTTAGATAGAGGTAACTGTACTCTGGAAGAGCGAGAAGCTGCCCTGTTGAGATGCATGGTTAGGTAGAGGTAACTGTACTCTGGAAGGGCGAGTAGCCGCCCTGTTGAGATGCGTGGTTAGGTAGAGGTAACTGTACTCTGGAAGGGCGAGTAGCTGCCCTGTTGAGATGTGTGGTTAGGTAGAGGTAACTGTACTCTGGAAGGGCGAGTAGCTGCCCTGTTGAGATGCATGGTTAGGTAGAGGTAACTGTACTCTGGAAGGGCGAGAAGCTCCCCTGTTGAGAAGCATGGTTAGGTAGAGGTAACTGTACTATGGAAGGGCGAGTAGCCGCCCTGTTGAGATGCGTGCTGCCCTGTTGAGATGCATGGTTAGGTAGAGGTAACTGTACTCTGGAAGGGCGAGTAGCCGCCCTGTTGAGATGCGTGGTTAGGTAGAGGTAACTGTACTCTGGAAGGGCGAGAAGCTGCTTTGTTGAGATGCATGGTTAGATAGAGGTAACTGTACTCTGGAAGAGCGAGAAGCTGCCCTGTTGAGATGCATGGTTAGGTAGAGGTAACTGTACTCTGGAAGGGCGAGTAGCCGCCCTGTTGAGATGCGTGGTTAGGTAGAGGTAACTGTACTCTGGAAGGGCGAGTAGCTGCCCTGTTGAGATGTGTGGTTAGGTAGAGGTAACTGTACTCTGGAAGGGCGAGTAGCTGCCCTGTTGAGATGCATGGTTAGGTAGAGGTAACTGTACTCTGGAAGGGCGAGAAGCTCCCCTGTTGAGAAGCATGGTTAGGTAGAGGTAACTGTACTCTGGAAGGGCGAGAAGCCGCCCTGTTGAGATGCATGGTAAGGTACAGGTAACTGTACTCTGAAAGGGCGAGTAGCCGCCCTGTTGAGATGCGTGGTTAGGTAGAGGTAACTGTACACTGGAAGGGCGAGTAGCTGCCCTGTTGAGATGCATGGTTAGGTAGAGGTCACTGTACTCTGGAAGGGCGAGAAGCTGCCCTGTTGAGATGCGTGGTTAGGTAGAGGTAACTGTACTCCGGAAGGGCGAGTAGCTGCCCTGTTGAGATGCATGGTTAGGTAGAGATAACTGTACTCTGGAATGACGAGTAGCCCGCCCTGTTGAGATGCATGGTTAGGTAGAGGTAACTATACTCTGGAAGGGCGAGAAGCTGCCCTGTTGAGATGCATGGTTAGGTAGAGGTAACTGTACTCTGGAAGGGCGAGAAGCTGCCCTGTTGAGATGCGTGGTTAGGTAGAGGTAACTGTACACTGGAAGGGCGAGTAGCTGCCCTGTTGAGATGCATGGTTAGGTAGAGGTCACTGTACTCTGGAAGGGCGAGAAGCTGCCCTGTTGAGATGCGTGGTTAGGTAGAGGTAACTGTACTCCGGAAGGGCGAGTAGCTGCCCTGTTGAGATGCGTGGTTAGGTAGAGATAACTGTACTCTGGAATGACGAGTAGCCGCCCTGTTGAGATGCATGGTTAGGTAGAGGTAACTATACTCTGGAAGGGCGAGAAGCTGCCCTGTTGAGATGCATGGTTAGGTAGAGGTAACTGTACTCTGGAAGGGCGAGAAGCTGCCCTGTTGAGATACATGTTTAGGTAGAGGTAACTGTACTCTGGAAGGGCGAGTAGCCGCCCTGTTGAGATGCATGGTTAGGTCGAGGTAACTGTACTCTGGAAAGGCGAGAAGCTGCCCTGTTGAGATGCATGGTTAGGTAGAGGTAACTGTACTCTGGAAGGGCGAGTAGCCGCTGTGATGAGATTCATGTGTAGGTAGCGGTAACTGAACTCTTGAAGGTCAATTAAACCCAGTGTTAAGAGTCATGTGGCTGTACAGGTAACTGTACTCTGGAAATGCGAGTAGGCTGTGTTAATATTCATGTGTCGGTAGAGTTGGCACTACTCTAGAAGGGGAAGAAAGAATTGTGTTGAGTAAACCCAGTGTTAAGAGTCATGTGGCTGTACAGGTAACTGTACTCTGGAAGTGCGAGTAGGCTGTGTTAATATTCATGTGTCGGTAGAGTTATCATTACTCTAGAAGGGCAAGAAAGAATTGTGTTGAGATTCATAGTTAGATATAGGTTAATGAACCTTGGTAAGGCGAGTAATCGCTGTGTTGAAATTCATGTGTAGGTAGATATAACTGATCTCTGGAAGGGCGAGTAGACGCTTTATTGAGATGCATGGTTAGGTAGAGGTAACTGAACTCTGGAAGGGCGAGTAGCCGCTGTCTTGAGTTGCTTGGTTAGGTAGAAGTAACGGAACTCTGGAAAGGCGAGTAGCCGCTGTGATGAGATTCATGTGTAGGCAGTATTTACTGTACTCTTGAAGGACGAGAAGCCGCTGTGTTGAAATTAATGTGTAGGCAGTATTTACTGTACTCTTGAAGGACGAGAAGCAGCTGTGTTGAAATTAATGTGTAGGCAGTATTTACTGTACTCTTGAAGGACGAGAAGCCGCTGTGTTGATATTTATGTGTAGGCAGTATTTACTGTACTCTGGAAGGACGAGTAACCGCTGTGTTGAGATTCATGTGCAGGCAGTATTTACTGTACTCTGGAAGGACGAGTAGCCGCTGTGTTGAGATTAATGTGTAGGCAGTATTTACTGTACTCTGGAAGGACGAGAAGCCGCTGTGTTGAGATTCATGTGCAGGCAGTATTTACTGTACTCTGGAAGGACGAGTAGCCGCTGTGTTGAGATGCATGTTTAGACAATATTTAATCTACTCTGGAAGGACGAGAAGCCGCTGTGTTGAGATTCATGTGTAGGCAGTATTTACTGTACTCTGGAAGGACGAGTAGCCGTTGTGTTGAGATTCATGTGTAGGCAGTATTTACTGTACTCTTGAAGGACGAGTAGCCGCTGTGTTGAGATTCATGTGTAGGCAGTATTTACTGTACTCTGGAAGGACGAGTAGCCGCTGTGTTGAGATTCATATGTAGGCAGTATTTACTGTACTCTTGAAGGACGAGAAGCCGCTGTGTTGAGATTCATGTGTAGGCAGTATTTACTGTACAATGGAAGGACGAGTAGCCGCTGTGTTGAGATTCATGTGTAGGCAGTATTTACTGTACTCTGGAAGGACGAGTAGCAGCTGTGTTGAGATTCATGTGTAGGCAGTATTTACTGAACTCTGGAAGGACGAGTAGCCGCTCTGTTTAGATTCATGTGTAGGCAGTTTTACTGTACTCTTGAAGGACGAGTAGCCGCTGTGTTGAGATTAATGTGTAGGCAGTATTTACTGTACTCTGGAAGGACGAGTAGCCGCTGTGTTGAGATTCATGTGTAGGCAGTATTTACTGTACTCTTGAAGGACGAGAAGCCGCTGTGTTGAGATTCATGTGTAGGCAGTATTTACTGTACAATGGAAGGACGAGTAGCCGCCGTGTTGATATTCATGTGTAGGCAGTATTTACTGTACTCTGGATGGACGAGTAGCAGCTGTGTTGAGAATTATGTGGAGGCAGTATTTACTGTACTCTGGAAGGACGAGTAGCCGTTGTGTTGAGATTTATGTGCAGGCAGTATTTACTGTACTCTGGAAGGACGGGTAGCCGCTGTGTTGAGATTCATGTGTAGGCAGTATTTACTGTACTCTGGAAGGACGAGTAACCGCTGTGTTGAGATGCATGTGTAGGCAGTATTTACCCTACTCTGGAAGGACGAGTAGCCACTGAGTCGAGATGCGTAGTTAGGTAGAGGTAACTGTACTCTGGAAGGACGAGTAGCCGCTGTGTTGAGATGCATGTGTTGGCAGTATTTACTGTACTCTGGAAGGACGAGTAGCCGCTGTGTTGAGATTCATGTGTAGGCAGTATTTACTGTACTCTGGAAGGACGAGTAGCCGCTGTGATGAGATACATGGTTAGGTAGAGGTAACTAAACCCTAGAAGGGCGGGTAGCCGCTGTGTAGAAATGTATGTAGCTGTAGTGACTATTGTGCTCTGGAAAGACCAGTAACCTCTCTGTTGAGGCAGTTGTACTCTAAGAGGTTAAGTAACTGCTGCGCTAAGAATGATAGGATAATAAGAGTTACCTTACCCTAGAGGAGATAATGTAGGTAGAAACTGATTTCATTAGATTGCTTAAGTCACCGCTGCGTGTAGGTTGATGTGTAGGTAGGGATAACTTGACGTGGAAAATTGCATTGCATTGCTTACCAATGTCTACGCCATTTATTTTCTTTAGTGCATACACTGTATTCCTGGTTTCGTTGAAACGGTATGCGTCTATTAGAAGCGAATGAATATACAACCCCATGATGCAATATTCTGAGCCATATTGCGCCTCAAGACCCGTAGCTACAACCTCGGCATATGTCTGAAAATAAAACAAATGCACACAGTATTTTCATTGTACATGGTTATTGTACTGGCCGGTCAAACTGCAAGCTATTGGATAAGTTTATGTATAATAATTTAAAAAGTTATAAATTTTGTGTATTTTAAGAGCACTTTAACTAAGAATACTTTTTAAAGTTTGGAAGTATTTTGACAATTCCATATTGTCTGTTATTCTGATTGGGACTGAAAAAAAGTTAATTCTGACCCCAAAACAAGGTATAGACATGTTTATCTACATAGACTCACGCAGACATAGTTTAGGCTACAGGGATTTCCCGTATGAGTAGATTGTATTAGGATCGGGTTAACTCAGATAAGTGGCCAAAACGTTATTTTGTCTGTCAGAAGTGAATGCATGCAATTATGTTTACTCTTACTAGGGGCCAAAAAGGTTTAAATAGAGTGCACAAGATGCGTCTTTACCCGGTTTAAATATCAAAAGTTTGAGTTGCCGTTCTGAATCAAATGTCCAGGAATTGGGTTTCCTTGGGGATAAAAGGAAAACTATCCTGTCTGGTTAGGATGGCTGTAGAGCCAACATTTCCTCACCTTGCTACAATGTGTTTCTGCTCTAGTTCTAAGCAGTGACACGTTGAGGCGGTCCGAGGCGTCTATAGCACGCAGGTATTCCGGCGCGTACCGAAAGGCGGCCACGGCGAAGAACACCTCGTCACCGACGGGAGGCTGGTAGGTTCGCGCGATGGCACACGGCTTCGGATAACACCAATTATCTTCAGCGGTTTTCAGGAAATGGTCGATGATGTTAAGGCACTTGGCTACGTCGGCTGTCCCGAATATATGGACGGACTGACCTAGGAACATGTGGGTCTTGTTGTCTGAAACATAGTTATTGGGGTGGAACAATGGGTAAATTGATACAAACATAGTTATTGGGGTGGAACAATGGGTAAATTGATACTAACATAGAGCTTTTATAACTGACAGTGTTCGAGCGCTATTAGTCGCCGACTTTAAATTATCATTATCACTCACATGCACTCTTTTCGAATACATGGGCTTCTTACCCCGTCTTACGACCTGAAATGGGCTGGGAGTTCTATCTACAAATAAAAGTCACACCTTCATTCACAAATTAAAATGCTGGGCGTCAAAATTACGACAATAAATGTGCTTGCGTTAATCATATATCGAAGTAAACAATCCAGCCTAAACCACAAATAAAGTCCAATAAAGTTAAATATGCGTTCAGCTTTGATTTATCTTCTGAATCATTTGTTTATATAATTCAGTAAATAGAGGGGTACTTAATCATAACATCGATCAGGTATTCATCGATACAATTTATTTACAGATTACCGTGAAAATGATGTTTGTCTAGGACGTTAATGCCAGAATTATTTGCAGTGTAATTTAATAGCAATCTGCAAGACGACTGGCTCAGTCAACCACAGTCTTTACAGCAAGTGGTTCTCAATTTATCAATCAGACAAGGCTTAAATCTGTTTCTTCGAGAACTCGCTTCAATGGAAGACGAGCCTAATTAGAAGACAGACAAGTTTTTCATTAGGCAAACATAACAGTTCTAGTCAACTGGCTTGAAATGCGGCTTCATGAAATATTTATTTCCCTACAGTATTGTGTCGTTGCCGTTCTTCTACAGTGTTCGTTAATAGCAGCACTTATTGCAGATTGGCTCACACTCTTTAGCCATTTCTCGTCAAACCTGGAGTGTACTTGCATTTACAGCCATATTGTTAGGTATTGTCAGCAGCAAAAATTGCAGATCTTGATCAGCAAGCTCAAAGAGTCGACTTACTGATCTGAATCTACACTGTTTGCGCAAACGTGGTTATTTTGTGCACAGCAGTTTAAGAAATTAAAAGTGCATTTTAGCGAGTAAAGGCATTTACAGAATATCTGAAAGAAGTGCGCGTCAGCCCCATAATGCCTCGGTGCTTGATTAGTACGAAGCAATAACACAAAGAATAAGACGGAAATACATTTTTACTTGGTTACAATAAAACGTTATCTTTTTAGCAGGTCAAAATGCATATTTGCATCTTAAATAGATTGTCTTAAACCTTGTTGAATTTCAACACACCACCTACTGCATGAACATTTCCATTCAATTGCAATAATAAAACTTAACAGATTTTGTTTGTTTAAGCGGTACATCACTATAGCTTAGTGTGTATCTCTAAAAGTATTATGTGATTGCTATATTTTTATTGTAATACGGTATCATTGTGTTTATACGTTTCTGTATAAAGAACTGGACTCACTTACATTTTAAATATGCAAACATTTCATTTGATTGTCTACCCACAGGAAAAAAGGTTATACAGAGCAGCAATTTACTTA
This sequence comes from Sinonovacula constricta, assembly GCA_007844125.1. Taxonomy (NCBI): domain Eukaryota; kingdom Metazoa; phylum Mollusca; class Bivalvia; order Cardiida; family Solecurtidae; genus Sinonovacula; species Sinonovacula constricta. The sequence goes on along the minus strand of CM017557.1, from coordinate 5,923,587 downwards.
AAACGGTGACAGATATCGGCGCAATGTTGCCCATCTTTCATGTTTTAGAGGAAAAAACAACAACTGTTCAAGCCTTCATTTATAGGGCTAATGTATTTTTTTTTCAAGTGTTTATATCAAATGATGGTGTTTCTATTTCTTGCCTAAATGGATAAAAAGGTTCAACCGGATTGATAGTGCGCATGTACATATTACTGTAAAACCGGATTGATAGTATGCATGTACATATAAGTGTAAAACCGGATTGATAGTATGCATGTACATATTACTGTAAAACCGGATTGATAGTATGCATGTACATATTACTGTAAAACCGGATTGATAGTATACATGTACGTATAACTGTTAAACCGGATTGATAGTATGCATGTACGTATAACTGTTAAACCGGATTGATAGTATGCATGTACATATTACTGTAAAACCGGATTGATAGTGCGCATGTACATATTACTGTAAAACCGGATTGATAGTATGCATGTACATATTACTGTAAAACCGGATTGATAGTATGCATGTACATATTACTGTAAAACCGGATTGATAGTATGCATGTACGTATAACTGTTAAACCGGATTGATAGTATGCATGTACATATTACTGTAAAACCGGATTGATAGTATGCATGTACGTATAACTGTTAAACCGGATTGATAGTATGCATGTACGTATAACTGTAAAACCGGATCGATAGTATGCATGTACATATTACTGTAAAACCGGATTGATAGTATGCATGTACATATAACTGTAAAACCGGATTGATAGTATGCATGTACATATTACTGTAAAACCGGATTAAAGTATGCATGTACGTATAACTGTTAAACCGGATTGATAGTATGCATGTACGTATAACTGTAAAACCGGATTGATAGTATGCATGTACGTATAACTGTTAAACCGGATTGATAGTATGCATGTACATATTACTGTAAAACCGGATTGATAGTATGCATGTACGTATAACTGTTAAACCGGATTGATAGTATGCATGTACATATTACTGTAAAACCGGATTGATAGTATGCATGTACGTATAACTGTTAAACCGGATTGATAGTATGCATGTACGTATAACTGTTAAACCGGATTGATAGTATGCATGTACATATTACTGTAAAACCGGATTGATAGTGCGCATGTACATATTACTGTAAAACCGGATTGATAGTATGCATGTACATATTACTGTAAAACCGGATTGATAGTATGCATGTACATATTACTGTAAAACCGGATTGATAGTATGCATGTACGTATAACTGTTAAACCGGATTGATAGTATGCATGTACATATTACTGTAAAACCGGATTGATAGTATGCATGTACATATAACTGTAAAACCGGATTGATAGTATGCATGTACATATTACTGTAAAACCGGATTGATAGTATGCATGTACATATAACTGTAAAACCGGATTGATAGTATGCATGTACATATTACTGTAAAACTGGATTGATAGTATGCATGTACGTATAAGTGTAAAACCGGATTGATAGTATACATGTACGTATAACTGTAAAACCACCGTCATATGTCGGAACAATGTTCGTGTTAAACTTGCCTTCTCCATTTTATCTATTGGTTCAAGAAAAAATAATATATCACAAAACAATGGATGAAAGCTGAGGCGAGAAAGAATTAATATTCCACATCTACACCTTTAAGTCTTGTCTAACCATTGATTGACAGCGATAGAGACAGCAGGCGGTTCCTTTGATGTTTTAAAATCTGCAGCTTAGCATTATCCAAGAGGTTTACAAACTGTAAAACATTTAAACTTAGTGTTAATAAGCATGCACGTTAAATGGAGACACTGGCAGCACTTGATACTAGATGTTCACACCAGATGAATGTAGTCACTTCTCTTCTTTAACAGCAATTTGTATTTCTGGATAGATTGCTTTTTTCGGAATAGCATACTGAAGAATCCTGTGTTCCTGATACAATATGTGTAATGAAAATAACAATAATTGCTCACGATATAATACTTCGTTTTTAAATATTTAAGGACAAGACAAAGATAAGGACATTGTACATACAACGTCATGACATAAATGAGTTAAGTTTTTCAACTTTGTAAGGGAGCTAAAACTCACATAGTCAGCTGATAAGTACCGATTTTCGTTTAGCAGTATGTAATAATGTGAGTAACTTTATCAAAATCATAATTATGATAAGTCTATTTATAATAATGTGTACATTTAAGATTGTGTGATCGATATTTTAAGTAAGTAGTTTGACGTCATTTGAAATACTGACGCATGTATTGCCTGACGGCTGTGTAGTTTCATTACGCCGTTTGTCCCGTGATCCAGGTTACAGGCTTGTTTAAAATGTTTCGACTCATTTTGGAGAATCAATGTACAGCATATTATTGGCATATGTACATACCGTATAAAGTTGGATAAAGTATAGGCATGTCAAGCTTTTAATGGCTAAAGCATTGAAAACCGTTGCAACGATTTACATTTTTCCAACCTTCCAGAAAATCTACTACATGACAATTTGGTACTTATAATCACTAATCATTGGTGACAATTTGTTCTGATATTTATATCATATCAACTCAGTTTTGCATTTAGTGATAAAGTTAATAAATGAAAAGTACGGTAGCACATTATCGATACCACCTTATAATCATTTTTCATAACACTTTTATGCCACTTTCACGTGAGTTATCTGGTAACGTGAAAGTAGTTATCATGATACTTATTGGTCAGTGTTTTTTGTGTTGTTGTGTGGTTTTTAAAAACCTTCTACTTTTCATGAAAAGTAAAAATCGTTCACAATATCACTTATCTAAAAATAGATTTTTAAAAGTGGTCACCTTCGATCTCATTCATTTATCACTCAGGCCAACAGTTGCTTGCATTCTTTGTTGCATACTGTTTATGTTTACTTATTTAAACTTGGTTGTAATGTTAATCGCATAACTAAAACATTGATAATAATAAGAAATAGTGAAAACTAATAATTTTATTTTATGTGAGAATAGGTCATGATATAAAAAGTTTATTTCTCATGCTGCTTCTTGGCGGACCTTCTAAATATATCACCAACTTACCACCTTTCAGCATGCACGGGTTGGCCACTTCCGTAAGCGAGCTTCTGTTCACACACAAAAAGTCATTAATTCGCTGCACAATGTAGTTCTGGCCGTAGAATAAATAACTATGAGCATAAAGATGGTACGTCCGCCCGCTTAGTTTCACGGGAAACATATTTGCATAAACAGAATGTTCGGGAAGGAAGGCTATTTGTGTCGATCCGCCACCCATCTCCAACACCCCTACGGTCTCGCTCGATGGACTGTGGACAGAAGAAAACAACACTTGTCTCACTTACAATTTATACGCTTTCCGCAATCGATTTAATATGTTTATAATATATGTTCTAAGATAGATTTTAGATTTTCATTTTAAGTAATTCTGTTTGATTTTTTTATTTGGAATGTTTGTCATGCACAATACATACGTTGTAATTCGCATTTTTTTGGTTGACAAAATATGTATTATATCGTTATAGAGGATCGGTTATGTAATAAAAGCTTACAACTGTGTTCGTTAACTTTGTTCACAATGATATTGATACTGATGTACATCTTATCAAATCTAAACACGCAAGTTTTATAGAAATTGGGATAACCGTATACTTCGGCTAAAGCAATTAATCAAGTAGCATACTTTTATTTTTGTATTTCGGTTTGGCACTCTTTACAAGATAGTTATGAAGTAAACAAAGTAATGTAAATGTTTCTCTTTCTACAACAATTTGCAACATCGATATATTTGCTTCACTTAAAATGATGTGAAATCAGCAAATTTCACCGTTCGCACAAATTGGGACTAAAAATGCCGAAACACTAACGTTATTCACTGGTCACACATTCTCGGATAATTGTCCCAGATGGGTACGAACACGAACAAATCTGGAAAAAATCGCAGTAGTCCGAGCTGCTCGTCAGTGAATGTGCGACAGTAGCATAAATTACATAAAAGTAAAAATAACAGTAATTTTTTTCGGCAATGTGACGTCACAAGAAGTATGTATATTTAACATCTTTTATCAAATTATATTCTTATGAAAACACCATAAATTGTTTCTATGGAAACCCGATGTTATTTATACATTTTAGCAGGATTGCGATTGAGGAAAATGGTGCAAAATGGCAAGTTGATCAGTAAGAATAAATAAAACTCGTTAATGTAAAAAAATGGTCTGCTATTAAACTAGCCAGGCCTAACAGTGAACATGTAAAAATGTAATATTGATAAATTGATAAAACATATGGTGTCATATATACACTTTCAGCCCAATTAGCACAAATTTAACACAAGTGAACTGAATACAAAGTAAAGTAAACATAAATGATAAAAAACATGTCTGGTATTATGGGTGTGTTGCACACACAAACAGCCGCCCGCACGTAAATACATGCACGCTTAAAATTGTGTCTAGCGAATGATAAAACAAACGCCAGTCAATTATTTTCGGAGCCTACATATTTAGATTGGCATCGATGCTACAAAAACTAACTTTGATGCAACTACTTGTTGAAATGAAACATATTCTATTGGAAAAGCGCCTTCCATTTAGCAGGATTCATTGTCTAAAAGGCAGGTCTCAATCTGAGCAATTACATTAATATACGTATAACAAATTAGTCTTCTCCTCAGAGATGCCGGAAAAGGTAAGGTTGTAGTAATAAGCGTAACCATGATGCCTGGTTGATTACTATCGTCCGTCTCACGGCCATCTGTTTTATGGCAAACAATTACAGAATAATCTCATTGTGACCAAATCAAGTCCAATATATTATACATGAAGAGATATCACAAAACGCAAATGACCAGTAAAAGGTATGTCGACAAGATATAGCTTCTGTCAGTTGGTTGTCAATGTATTATACTAACTGGTTAGTGGTCCAAACATTAAAAACAAAATTGAAGAATAAACATAAGGAAAGAATTGCGGGAAAATAGGTTACTATCTTACTGTGATGCTACTACACACGAAATTCTGACTACAGTACATGTATTCGTGCGCGCTCTGGTGGGTTTATATTTTGTACTTCATTAAGTTTGCATTATAATACCAAATTTTCTTCCAGTTTAAGCAGACTGGACGTATAAAAATAAATATTCAATGACGTCTGCTACAAGAATAATCTTGCTTTGTTAGGTCGACAGTTTGATGCGCAAAGTTATTAATCTGTCTTGACTGCAAACGCAGTAAATACAAAAAATGAACTGATAAAATTATAACAAGTGTCATTTCATATGGCTGAAACTATAATAAATTTGGATGATTTAGTGCTGCCCTACCTGTCGGACATCAAAGAACCCCTGAGAAAGTTTGTAGCCACCCATGCGAAGACTGCCTCCTCCTCCCCCGAAATGACACGTATACTGTCCGTCTGTACGAGGAACGGGTTGATGGAGCTGTTTAGCAGTTGTTGTCTAATGGTAGCCAGAACGGCCCCTGTCTCCCTGTAGGAAAACATCCGCATACCTGCCGGAGAAGTAAACAGGTTACAGCATGTGGACAACCGTTTATAAACTTCACTGTCAGGACAGTAAAGATTATCTCAAATAGGAATATAAGAAACTACATGTATAACATTTTTTATGCTACAAGTCGTTAATTATACATACTAAGTTGTTTATGTTCATCTGTGCCTTTACTTCTTTCTCGGGACCCGGGAGCACAAAGTAAACTGTTGTCTAAGCTTGACCAACACATGTTAAACATGGTAAGAGCTCAATAAACGTGCAGGTAAACTTTCATTAAAATCCAAATGACACTTTTAACCAGTAAGCTTTCACTTAAATTTTGTATTAGGTGAAAATATAATTTTAGGAATACTGGAACTTTTACCACAACTAATTCAAACACTGTAAAGAGTGTTCAGGCTGTATGCTCGAATGTATGTTGCATCCCTTTAGTGTTCTATGAACCGACCATTAATAATATACATCTATTTTAGCGGGGGCGTACTGGCTGGCAAAATCCAGTTTTCTTTTTACAATAAAATATGGTATGCGCGAAAACGGTGGTTGCTACAATGTTAGGCAATGTATTATCCAGCGATCGACTGGGCATATCAGTTCATGGATCTGTTTGGTCAGATATTATCACACTTAGCAGGAAATTTACAATAATGTGGAGTTTATAACTGGTTTGTAAACCAATCAATGGATGAAAACAAACAGCCATCCATGAACAATAAAGATAATGTAATTCTTTTGATGGGTTCTGATCAGAAAGCTGTCAAAAGTTGACTGACCTGGAACTGGGATATTATACTAAGCTAGTGTAGATCTTGGGTTTCAAATTTAGTATGTCGATAATCCAGATTTCCACAAACCATGTCAGTAAGGTGATATGCTCTTACTAATATTAAAGTGTTTTAACCAGTACGCATTAACATTGTCTTATGAATTGTTAAATCTCAGTTATTTGTTTTTTGCCTATTCTAATATGTTACCTAAAAGTATTCTGTCAAACACATATATAAATCCTGGAAAACGGAGAAAACTGAATAAATATGGTAATAATGAAACTTACAGCCTCATCCTTAAAGGTGTTTTCGTAAGACAACAAAAAGTCGAGTTCTTCACTTCTAAATGCGTTTTAGTCACACACTCTTATTTGCTGCAAAGACTAACTCAGAAGAAAAAAGAACTGTTGACTTCGTTTTCATGAAATATGAAAAAAAAAAATTTTGCTTAAATTTGTTTTAGAAGATTAAAACAAATGATTAGTATTCTTCAATACAAGCTGTGATCTAGGATCTATAATGGCGTACGAGAAAAACACAAATTTCACCTTGTTAAATAAGAATGGTGATCAATGGCCCATAACTGCTGTAATTGACCTTTCGCAAACGTTCAGAAATAAAAGAAAATTCTTATCGTCGAAACAGGTCCTGTTATTGATATACTGTAATCGTACTAACAAGTTAAGTATAAGGTATGAGATTGAGTTCACTGTAGACATGTTATATAGGATGTATACGTATTATAAGTATTGGCAGATACATTTCTTTACATTGTATATAGGATTACAGACCGACACTGTTGCCACAAGTAAACAATTGTCCTAATTGCTATCTCTCTTTGGTATATATTAGCAGCAATTATCGTAATTGTCAGGTAGTAAATGAGTACTTACCTGCAGTGGCGAGGAAAGAGATTGGCGTCGTTGAATGGTGTTCGATAGGCACCATTCGAGCCGCTTGCTGGATAATCTTTTCAATATAAGGTTTCAGTGTTCCAAGGTCAAAGACAAAAGAACTGACCCCAGGCTCGAACTTTTCCGCTGGCAGTACCAAGTCTATCTCAAACTGTGTGCCGTCTCTCTCGATACTTCGCCTTTCGATCCTTAATCCATCCAGGCCCCGCCGGCCCCGAGTACTTCCGGTACGAGTCCAGCGCCACCTGTACACTTTGAGCTTTGTCCCTGAACTTCCGCCATCTAAAATAATTCCGTAATGGTCTTCGTCGATTGTTTGCGACTGTACTCGGGCGGCGGCTATAGACGTACTGATACATATCAGCAAAATCATATGCATTGCCTGCAACAGATAAATTAGGGACACGTGTAAAACTTGGTGTTAGTTATAGCGGACGTTTCCCGAATATTAATTTTCTAGCTGATGGTGTGTCAATTTTAGAAGTTTAAACACAATTCAGTTCATAAACTGAACAATCGTAGTCAACTGACCCGGGCTACATGTTAAACTGGAATATCCCGTCTCTCTTTGGCAAGTCGTTGTCATGTTTATGGCGTAATTTTTTTTAATTACACATGTCTTTCAGTGTGATTATGGATACTGTCAACCTAGAACCGTAAGATTAAGCGAGGCACAAATGATGGTATATTCCAGGTTACAGGCTGACACTACCCACTCTCACCATCAGGGAGTTGTTTATCTTATTAAACCGAAATAAAAACTACTTTCTTCTACTGTTTGTATTCAGACCGCTTCACATGCGTCTAAAGATAATTCGTCAATGCTTAATATTGGTTTTTGACACATTTCTGTTATATGTAATTGTATTCTAATTAGCAACCTTTCGACGTAGTACAAGAATATAACACTTAGTTGTTTTATTTTCTTTTTTTCTTCCGAGTTAATTTTAGCAGCACATTAGAGTCTATTAGAGTTGTTGGATTTCAGACCTCTTTCACGGCCAGGATTTCCCATCTCTTGTTACCCATATTCTCTTATGGAAGCTGGAAACCATCTCATTTGTTCGTAAACAGATAATGGAATTCAAGAAAATCGCATGGAATTACTTTTAGTTTCTTAACATTGCATTTGTTGCTTGTTAATCTTTTTTTCTTCAGTTTTAGTTTTAGTTTAATGTGTGTTTTATTTGTAGTTAGCAGCAGTAAAACTTATACTAGTTATAGGAAATAACAATAGCTAATTCCGTTATCAAAACATAATTTAGCCAATGAGTAAGGAGAACTAGTATGTTTTCTCGCGCAGTTGCTCTCCTTTCTATGATTGTTGGATGTTACATTGCTGGTCATTCGGACTGGTGCTGGTACAGTGAAAAATGGTTCTGAAACGATACCTGTATTTAGTAGTGCGAACGGTCTGAAAACAGGTTTATGACGGGAAAATCAAGCTGTCCGCACTAAGTTTAAAGACAATTTACATCTTTTAAAGCAAGAATGTTGCTGTTGTTCGCATGATTTCTTATTAGGCAAAATGTTCCACAATGTACACTGTTGAATTGTAGCGCAATTACGACCTTTGATGCATGGCATAAATACTTTCTTGTACTTTTTGTGTCGCGTTTCTTTTCGAGCAGAGATTTTGCGACCGACTAACATATGCAGACAAAATAGAACATGTCCGTTAATATGAGGGTGTGTTCTCAACATCCGAAAAAAACAGTTGAAAAGCGTAATGTGTGAATTACGCATTATTGTAAATATTTACGTTAGCTTGAGCTCTTACCTTGTTGATAAGGCACCCGTGAACAACATTCTATGTTCCTGCTGTCGTTCAGATTGACCAGTTTTGAATCAGTAACACTTAAACTATAGTGTATTTGACGAGCGCGCATCATAATTGAAATAAAGTATGCAGTGACGCGGATTTTATCATATTAAGCGACTATCATCATGAGTTTAAATGGGTTATCCGAAAGTTTGCCTTTACCGAGGTGACAATGTCAAACACTGTTTGGGGGATTTGGTACATATTTTTTGTAAAGACGATTCTAAACACTACATATATTATTAGACAGGACAAACCGCATACAAAATACTCTAAATGTTCGTTTTTTCTTCCAAATCTATAAATAAGCTGGAGCGTTTTCTCTACTAAAAATAGATATTGACGTAAGAGCGAATTACCTGTAATACTTCGTTTAAAAATAGCTATCTATGTAGAGCGGTTCAGATAGAAAAATACTTGTGTAGAATGATGAGTGTGGATTAATGGTTTACTATTCACACAGATTTAGGGCACCAATAAACAAAATTTTGAAGAACCTTTTAGGTAACTATTACTTATTTGGTTATTTGAAAAAATGTCAAAATTGTCAGATACCACCAATCAGTACAGTTGTGTGTGTGTGTGTGTGTGTGTGTGTGTTTGTGTGTGTGTGTGTTTGTGTGTGTGTGTTTGTGTGTGTGTGTGTATTTGTGTGTGTGTGTGTGTTTGTGCGTGTGTGTGTGTGTGCGTGTGTTTGTGTGTTTGTGTGTGTGTATTTGTGTGTTTGTGCGTGTGTGTGTGTTTGTGTGTGTTTTTGTGTGTGTGTTTGTGTGTGTGTGTTTGTGTGTGTGTTTGTGTGTTTGTGCGTGTGTGTGTGTGTGTGCGTGTGTGTGTTTGTGCGTGTGTGTGTTTGCGTGTGTGTTGTGTATGTGCGTGCGTGCGTGCGTGCGTGAGTAGTTAAAATATCTATGTTGATGATGTACTGCTTCTTTTTTAAAATAACTCACCCTTTTAAACATTTACGACCTTAAGTTGTCAAGTACCAAAACTGTAAGTATGATATCCAATATTCGATAGTTACGTTAAAAGACAAGTACTGTAAATGTAATGCAATGTACAGTAAAAGTCATGTCAAATGTATCTGGCAAATATCTCAACGTTGCCGTTTTTATCATAAATTAAATCTTATTTTTCCTACATATCATCAAAATAAAAAATAAAAGTGTGCTTCCTTCCGTCTCATTATTTAATTTGCTTTTTACTCCCTGCCAAAGGAACAGTCAATCAACAATTTCTAATTACGACGATGTTGTTGCAGTGCTTACATTGTCTGCTTATTTATGAGCAACCGTTTCCGCAACAAATGTACAAACAGGACAAAGAGAAAAACTGACTAAATGTATAATTATCTGTATTTCAAACACATGGTAGAACAGATTCTCAGGCGTGCCACAGTATAAAAACCTGGGATGAAAGATAAGTTTCGACGATTTAATGATAAAAAGAGAATGTTCCTCTGCTAGCTTACTGTTCATTTTACCGCAGTGTGGTAGACGCAACTATAGTGTTATCAAGCAAACAGAGTCAAAACGATAGAGAGTAACGTTTTTCTTGGCTGGGGGTTAAAGATGCTGAACATTAAATTACAAGAGTCACGCTCCCCAGGGCAAGGCACTTTACAGATTTACTCGATATATCGAATATAGCTCAAATACGCTACATGGTACTCTAGAGTATTAAATACATATTGTGTTAATGTGTATTACCTTATACAATTGGAAAATATAAATTTGCAGTTAACACAAAATGCATGCAAAAAGGGTGATTTATGATAAAAGTTGACGAAGCACCAGAAAAAGTCTATTTACTAGCTCGTGACCGTGGTTCTACACAGACTGATATCTGGGACCTTCTTCCACCAATAGTTAACTTGACGTTATCGGTATGGCCGTAGCTATGTCCATGCGATTTCACATAAATGTATTAACTAAATTTACTTTATTACAAGAATACTAAACTGTTCATATTTAAGCACACGGTTATGTAGACATGCATCAAGATATGACACACATAACATCGGAATCAGAACATCTAGAGAACAGCGCTTAAAACAATTAAAAGACGGAATGCGAACAAGGATATATACTCTATCGTATCCTTGCGATTTCGTTTATAATGCCAAATGAAGTAGGAAAACGTTTGAAGATATGATAATATTTATATTAATGAAATAAATGTATGGTTTCTCAAAGAAATGGGCAATATAAGTACTACATGCAGTGCATTACATATCCATTTGATCGTATCTCTTATACCTTCATAAAGTACAGCCAACATGTATCTAAGTTTAATTTTAAAGAATGTGCAACACTAACGAATTCAGCGTCAGTCTACTATGAACGTTTTAATTAGTCATTGTTGTAACACAGTTTGGGGTAATTGAGACACTGTTGCAGTTTTCTTTAGTTAATGTGGACACATGTCTACTCATGTTTCCTAAAGAATATATCAACATGCCAAAAATATATCTACATCGCTTTTGTTAGTAAACACCAAGATAGGACACCGGCTGTGCGGTAAGAAGCAAACTGGATAATTATTGCGCGGTCTTCAGCAAACTATATTATGTTTTTTGCTTCTTCTGCACTTGTTCATGTTCAAAATTGTATTCAAAAGGTGCTATAATTAATGAGCAGGATTCAAATAAAGGTCAGCGGTTTGTAATTATCTTATGTTATCCTGTTAGTTTAATCGGATTATGTCAGTACGCACAAGCAGATGCATCCGAGAGCACTTGATTTCCGGCGATGCTACCTGTTTGTTGGCAATTTGATATATTTAGATGTTTTAATGCATTATAACAAGCAACTGTAAATTAAGTATCTGCAGTTATTTTGGTAAAGTTTAAACTCCACGCTGGTTAATACATATAAGATTTCAAAGCTACGTAAGTATGATCTTTACATTTTATATTAATGTACAAGTTTGTCTGAAAATGCATTTTAATGCACCCCTGCATTGTTATCTTAACATGTAACATAAAATGCCCCTGGCTCGCCCACGCACGCAAGTATACAAACTTTGCAGTGGCAACATATGTTGAGGATCTTTAGAATCAAGCGATATGCCAAAGAATTGTCGAAGAATTGTCATGTCTTCGTGCAAAATTATCCTCGACCCCTTAAACCTTCCCATATAATATTATACGACAATTATGTAAAACATTGTCGCATTAACCTATTTATAATGCATCGACTGATAAATAAATGTCTTAACACGTTTCTTTTTTCTTCAACCATTTTTGTGTAGTTTTTGAAATCCAAATAATACCACGTTCCTTTCTAAACACTATGTGGACATTATTTTTCAATGACGTCACTACTTTCGTCAAATCTTATAGAAAATATCAGCGCTTGGACATTTTGTATTCAAATAGATCGTTTTTCTTATCATAGCTTGCATTTTAAAAACTTGTCAGGAAGTGCGAGGTTAGAGCTCTGTAAACCGGTTTAAGCACCCCAGTCGGTCCATATTGCCGACTGACCGTTCCAAGGCGGTAACTGTCAGTTTGCTCTTTTCGTTAAATGACTCATGACAAATTTGTTCTTACTTTTCGCTTGGCCTGCATGTGAAATACCTTTGTTTTGTGCCTTTTTTGAGTTGGTATATGTTGCAACGCTCATAGGACTTTGTCATATATTCTTATTCATGATCACAACAATGTTACTTGTCCAGTGTGGCGGTCGTAAAAAATCTCCCCGTACATGTTATCTATGTTGTCATTTAATTCATCTCATAATGATTGTTACGTGTATTTCCTTTGATGGACATTGGACTTTAGTTCTTCATCTCCATCTTCACATGAACAGGATGGAACAAGCATTTATTCGTCTCTGGTCATGTTTGTTCATGATTTAGAAAGTTAATTTCTTTTTTCTTCAACCATTTTTGTGTAGTTTTTGAAATCGAAATTATATCATATTCTTTTCTAAACCCTATGGGGGACATTATTTTTAATGACGTCACTACTTTCGTCATAACTTATAGAAAATATCAGCGCTTGGACATTTTGTATTCAAATAGTTCGTTTTCTTATCATTGCTTGCATTTGAGAAACTCGTCAGGAAGTGCGAGGTAAGAGCTCTGTAAAACCAGTTTATGCACCCCAGTCGGTCCATATTGCCGGCTGACCGTTCCAAGGCGGTATCTGTCGGGTTTGCTCTTTTCGTTAAATGACTCATCACGGATTTGTTCTTACTTTCCGATTGGCTTGCATGTGAAATACATTTGTTCTGTGCCTTTTAGGAGTTTGATATATGTTGCAATGCTCATAGGACTTTGTCATATATTCTTATTGAAACATACTGGTAAATGAAAATAGAAGCTTCTTTATGTTCGCGACGGAAGAAAATACTACACCCTTGCATATGAAACAACACAGCATTTACAATGTCTGCTTGTTTTATTTTGTCAAATATATTTCAGTTTCTCTAGCCGTTAACAAATTTACAGCTGTTATGTTTCTTTTATCGTCCCGCTATGCATCCTACTTGTTCTTATAATAGTATACTGCTGTGTAAATTGGGGATAACAATCAACTGTCAGTATTATTTAGAGTGGCATTTTTAAAATATTCAAGTTCATTGGTCTGAATAACGATATGTACCTAAAGAGCAATATATATATATATATATATATATATATATATATATATATATATATATATATATATATATATATATATATATATATATATATATATATATATATATATATATATTAATTGTAGCTTTATCTAAAAAATATAAAATTATATGAACTTAACGTTTACCAACTAACTCAGACAATAATAATGAAAGACTAAATGTAAAAAGTTTAAGGAATAACATGGTAAACTGAGACTGACAGGTGTGGTGTTACTTCGGAGTCTGACAGTTGTGGTGTTACTGTGGAGTCTGACATGTGTGGTGCTACTGCGGAGTCTGACAGGTGTGGTGTTACTGCGGCGTCTGACAGGTCTGGTGTCACTGCGGAGTCTGCTGACAGGTGGGGTGTTACTGCAGAGTTTGACAGGTCTGGTGTCACTGCGGAGACTACTGACAGGTGGGGTGTTACTGCGGAGTCTGTCGGGTGTGGTGTTACTTCGGAGTCTGACAGGTGTTGTGTTACTGCGGAGTCTGACATGTGTGGTGCTACTGCGGAGTCTGACAGGTCTGGTGTCACTGCGGAGACTGCTGACAGGTGTGGTGATACTGCGGAGTCTGACAGGTCTGGTGTCACTGCGGAGTCTGCTGACAGGTGGGGTGTTATTGCGAATTCTGACAGGTGTGGTGTTACTACGGAGACTGCTGACAGGTGTTGTGTTACTGCGGAGTCTGACAGGTGTGGTGTTACTGCGGAGTCTGCTGACAGGTGTGGTGTTACTGCGAAGTCTGCTGACAGGTGTGGTGTTACTGCGGAGTCTGCTGACAGGTGTGGTGTTACTGCGGAGTCTGCTGACAGGTGTGGTGTTACTGCGGAGTCTGCTGACAGGTATGGTGTTACTGCGAAGTCTGCTGACAAGTGAGATGTTACTGCAGAGACTGCTGAAAGTTGTGGTGTTACTACGAAGTCTGCTGACAAGTGAGATGTTACTGCAGAGACTGCTGAAAGTTGTGGTGTTACTACGAAGTCTGACAGGTGTGGTGTTACTACGAAGACTGACAGATGTGATATTACTGCGGAGTATTACATGTGAGGAGTTACTGCGGAGTGTGGTGTTACTGCGGAGTCTGCTGACAGGTGTGGTGTTACTGCGAAGTCTGCTGACAAGTGAGATGTTGCGAAGTCTGACAGGTGTGGTGTTACCTCGGAGACTGCTGGCAGGTGTGGTGTTACTGCAGATACTGCTGACATGTGTGGTGTTACTATGGAGTCTGCTGACAAGTGTGATGTTACTGCAGAGACCGCTGACAGGTGTGGTGTTACCTCGGAGACTGCTGACAGGTGTGGTGTCTGGCAACTGTGGTGTGAATACGGAGGATGGCAGATGTGATGTTACTGCGGAGTATGAAATGTGAGGTGTTACTGTGGAGTATGACAGGTGTGGTGTTACGGCGGAGTCTGCTGACAGGTGTGGTGCTACTGCGGAGACTGACAGGTGTGGTGTTACTGTGGAGTCTGGCATGTGTGGTGCTACTGCGGAGTCTGACAGGTGCGGTGTTACTATGGAGACTGACAGGTGTGGTGTTACTGCGGCGTATGACATGTGTGGTGTTACTACGAAGACTGACAGATGTGATATTACTGCAGAGTATTACATGTGAGGAGTTACTGCGGAGTCTGACAGGTGTGGTGTTACTGCGGAGTCTGACATGTGTGGTGTAACTGTGGAGTGTAACTGTTTTTGTGTTACTGTGGAGTCTGACATGTGTGGTGTAACTGTGAAGTATAACTGTTGTGGTGTTACTGTGGAGTCTGACATGTGTGGTGTTACTGTTGAGTCTGACATGTGTGGTGTAACTGTGGAGTATAACTGTTGTTGTGTTACTGTGGAGTCTGACATGTGTGGTGTTACTGTGGAGTCTGACATGTGTGGTGTAACTGTGGAGTATAACTGTTGTTGTGTTACTGTGGAGTCTGACATGTGTGGTGTAACTGTGGAGTATAACTGTTGTGGTGTTACTGTGGAGTCTGACAGGTGTGGTGTTACTGCGGAGTCTGACAGGTGTGGTGTTACTGCGGAGTCTGACAGGTGTGGTGTTACTGCGGAGACTGCTGACAGGTGTGGTGTTACTGTGGAGTATGACAGGTGTGGTGTTACTGCGGAGTATGACAGGTGTGGTTTTACTGCGGAGACTGACAGGTGTGGTGTTACTGCGGAGACTGACAGGTGTGGTGTTACTGCGGAGACTGACATGTGTGGTGTTACTGCGGAGACTGACAGGTGTGGTGTTACTGCGGCGTCTGACAGGTCTGGTGTCACTGCGGAGTCTGCTGACAGGTGGGGTGTTACTGCAGAGTTTGACAGGTCTGGTGTCACTGCGGAGACTACTGACAGGTGGGGTGTTACTGCGGAGTCTGTCGGGTGTGGTGTTACTTCGGAGTCTGACAGGTGTTGTGTTACTGCGGAGTCTGACATTTGTGGTGCTACTGCGGAGTCTGACAGGTCTGGTGTCACTGCGGAGACTGCTGACAGGTGTGGTGATACTGCGGAGTCTGACAGGTCTGGTGTCACTGCGGAGTCTGCTGACAGGTTGGGTGTTATTGCGAAGTCTGACAGGTGTGGTGTTACAACGGAGACTGCTGACAGGTATGGTGTTACTGCGGAGTCTGACAGGTGTGGTGTTACTGCGGAGTCTGCTGACAGGTGTGGTGTTACTGCGAAGTCTGCTGACAGGTGTGGTGTTACTGCGGAGTCTGCTGACAGGTGTGGTGTTACTGCGGAGTCTGCTGACAGGTGTGGTGATACTGCGAAGTCTGCTGACAAGTGAGATGTTACTGCAGAGACTGCTGAAAGTTGTGGTGTTACTACGAAGACTGACAGATGTAATATTACTGCGGAGTATTACATGTGAGGAGTTACTGCGGAGTGTGGTGTTACTGCGGAATCTGCTGACAGGTGTGGTGTTACTGCGAAGTCTGCTGACAAGTGAGATGTTGCGAAGTCTGACAGGTGTGGTGTTACCTCGGAGACTGCTGGCAGGTGTGGTGTTACTGCAGATACTGCTGACATGTGTGGTGTTACTATGGAGTCTGCTGACAAGTGTGATGTTACTGCAGAGACCGCTGACAGGTGTGGTGTTACCTCGGAGACTGCTGACAGGTGTGGTGTCTGGCAACTGTGGTGTGACTACGGAGGATGGCAGATGTGATGTTACTGCGGAGTATGAAATGTGAGGTGTTACTGTGGAGTATGACAGGTGTGTTGTTACGGCGGAGTCTGCTGACAGGTGTGGTGCTACTGCGGAGTCTGACAGGTGTGGTGTTACTATGGAGACTGACAGGTGTGGTGGTACTGCGGCGTATGACATGTGTGGTGTTACTGCGGAGACTGACATGTGTGCTGCTACTGCGGATTATGACTGGTGTGGTGTAACTGTGGAGTCTGCTGACAGGTGTGGTGTTACTGCGGAGTCTGACAGGTGTGGTGCTAATGCGGAGTCTAACAGGTGTGGTGTTACTGCGGAGTCTGACAGGTGTGGTGTTACTGCAGTGTCTGACATGTGTGGTGTTACTGTGGAGTCTGACATGTGTGGTGTTACTGTGGAGTATAACTGTTGTTGTGTTACTGTGGAGTCTGACATGTGTGGTGTAACTGCGGAGTATGACAGGTGTGGTGTTACTGCGGAGTCTGACAGGTGTGGTGTTACTGCGGAGTCTGACAGGTGTGGTGTTACTGCGGAGACTGCTGACAGGTGTGATGTTACTGTGGAGTATGACAGGTGTTGTGTTACTGCGGAGTATGACAGGTGTGGTTTTACTGCGGAGACTGACAGGTGTGGTGTTACTGCGGAGACTGACATGTGTGGTGTTACTGCGGAGACTGACAGGTGTGGTGCTACTGCGGAGTCTGACAGGTGTGGTGTTACTGCGGAGACTGACAGGTGTGGTGTTACTGCGGAGACTGACATGTGTGGTGTTACTGCGGAGACTGACAGGTGTGGTGTTACTGCGGGGACTGACAGGTGGGGTGTTACTGCGGGGACTGACAGGTGGTGTGTTACTGCGAAGACTGACAGGTGTGGTGTTACTGCGGAGTCTGACAATTGTGGTGTTACTGCGGAGACTGAAATGTGAGGTGTTACTGCGGAGTCTGACAGGTGTGGTGTTACTGCGAAGTTTACTGACAGGTGTAGTGTAACTGCGGAGGCTGACAGGTGTGATGTTACTGCGGAGTCTGACAAGTGTGGTGTTACTGTGGAGTCTGCTGACAGGTGTGGCGTTACTGTGGAGACTGCAGATTTAATGAGATATTTTGGGAGACTACTTTAAATCAGTCAGTTATATAATATAACTAATTAGTTAAAACTTAATTTATTCCTAGAATAACATATCGAAAACTTTACCCCGTTGCTGTTTTCTCCCAATAACGATTTAGATATGGTTCTAGACATGTAAAGTACATGTCTATTTGTTTTAGTTATCTTGATGGTTTCTTACTAATGTATCTATGAGTTAACATTTTTTCTTTTTTAATAGAGCATAGAAAATGTTTGCCCGTTTTGAGTGCTGTTTTATATTTTTCGATTTTATATGAATAATTTACCCTTTTAGTCTTTTTTCATACGTCTGCATACGTCTTCATTAACAAATGCTGACCTTGTTTAACAACTCATGTGAAACTGTACTTGGCGGCTATCTTGTATTTCTCAAATACACACAATTGGTGTAAAATATACCCTACACTCCAATGCCTATAATCTAATACTTATTGTTCGGACAAATATTTAACAAGGATAACCACTTATTAGTAGCATTTGATTAAGTGATTAGGGCTAGAGATTAAACGTGCGAACATTTCCCATATTTTCATACTTGAAAACAGTAATCAAAATCAATATTTATGTCATTTTCTAAGAGTGACAGCTAACAAAATTGTCATTCCATGTTTCGCTATACAACTATGCGGACGTATACATTAATCTTGAGTGCCGAGTACATAGACACGTACTGCGGAACACTTGTAATAGCAATATCCCATCGATATTCATTGATTTATATAGGGGAATGTTTTTTTCAAAAATTATTGTACAAACTCGATGAACTATTTTTTGCCAGTCATGCATAGTTTCGATATAGCATTGATAAAAAAATCCATACCATCATAATATTTTATGACCTGATTTTTACATCTAGCCACTTCGAAATAAGATTACATTTAATCTGGAACTGCCAGTGGTTTTGTGTTTTAACGAAAATTAATTTTCGATTTCACAATTTAAAAGTCCTTATTAGTAAACAAATTAAGTTACATTTTAATTGCTTACTTTAGATTTTCGGGTTTATCTTTACCGAATAATGGAACCATTTAGAGCAGTGTAATATCAGGATGTAGATGTGAGATAAAAATAATGTTTTGATTATGTACACTATGATATTAACACTTTTAATGAACTACCTTTGGAATAAGCCTGTCCCATTATTCAAATAGATCAGCCTTCTTTTCATTAAGAAACCCCTTAGGAAGTGCGACGTTAGAGCTCTCTAAAACCTGTTTAAGGATCCAAAACAGTCCCTTTTGCCGACTGATCTTTCGAAGGCGGTTTGCTCTTTTTGTTTAACGACTCATCAATGGTATGTTCTTATTTTTACATTTGGTTAATTTGTGAATGCCTTTGTCCTGTGCCTTTTCAAATTTTGGTATATATTTCAATGCTCATAGGACTTTGTCATATTTCCTAATCTGAAGTACAAATGGGGATTTTAAAATGAAAATACATGTATTGTGTGTAATTTGAAAAGTAAGTTCTAGACATGAAATTAATAGAAAATTGTTGCGATCACCGTTATAGAAAATCAAGAATATATCAAAATTGTAATGCAACCGTGTTTTGTGATCATCAGTGAAAGGGAATTATATCTTTTTTAATTTTATATTCGTACATCTTAACGACATTTTTATAGTCGTACATCTTAACGACATTTTTATAGTCGTACATCTTTGCCAAATAATTTCATGTGTTTTGTTCGAAATGTCACTCGCTGCAATACATTAAGTGTTGTATCAATTAGAAAACATGACTAGGTCGTATGAATGTTGCAGCATATATTTAAATAGAGAAGCCCCAACAGTTACCGCCATAAAGCAGTCATTCATCAAAGGGGCCGACCGGGGTGCTTAAAAGTACTTTACAACTTGGCGTATTCTGAGGGTATTCAAAATTTGAAATACTATAAAATAGTATGCATACTAATCTCAGGTAGCTGATATAAAGTGCTGTGTATCGGTCATCGGGGATTCAGGGACAGAGTAACAATATCTATGTGGGCGGAGCTTATCGCACGACTTCGGATCTATCAATATTTTAATCTTATGTTTAAACAAAACAGCTCGCAACATCTGTTTGTATCTATACGCCCTATTTATAGATTTTTCTAACAAACAAAAAACATCAACAACAGCAACAGTAAGTGAACGGACTATTTAAAGGGTGAAAGAATACGGACTCTTGTTTGGTTCTCGTAGATTTTGAAAGCCTGGTTATCACTTGACGCAAGCGCCTCGTGAGAACATGTTCTGTCAAAATCGACTCTAACTAAATACAGAAGATCTTCTTCGTTCACTAAACAAGAAAATAATCCTAGAGCATTTTTCCTGTTGACACGTGGATATATGTTTCATTATAATGGCCTTATTTGTAGAACATAGAACTAACATAAGTACGATATGGTTATCACTTTGTAAATAAGTTTAACTTTGAAAAAAATTACAACGACTGAGACAAACAGATAAAAATACGTAATTTAAACCTGCATTTGTTTCGTTCTGTCTGTATTCTATATAGTTTTAACATGTTTCCCTGGTCTTTGACATTTGCTGTATACTACTACTACAACTACTACTACTACTACTACTACTACTACTACTACTACTACTACTACTACTACTACTACTACTACTACTACTACTACTACTTCTACTACTACTACCGCTACTACTACTACTACTACTTGTACTACTACCACTAGTACTACTACTATTCTACTACTACTACTACTACTGCTACTACTACCACTACTACTACTACTACTTCTACTAATACTACCACTTTTACTAATACTACCATTCTACTACTACTACTACTACTACTACTACTACTACTACTACTACTACTACTACTACTACTACCATTCTACTACTACCATTCTACTACTACAACTAATACTTTAACTACTACCAATACTACTACCACTACCACCACTACTACTTCTACTATTACTACTACAACTAATTATACTACTACAAATACTATTCTACTACCACTGCTACCACTACTACTACCACTGCTACTTCTACCACTTCTTCTACTACTACTCTACTACTACTATTCTATTATTACTACAACCACAACAAGAACCACTACTACTACTACTACTACTACTATAACTACCACTTCTACTTCTTCTACTACGACTACTACTACTAATACTATTACTACTACCACTACTACTTGTACTACTACAACTACAACAACAACTACTACTACTACTACTACTACCACCACTGTTACTACTACAACTACTTCTATCACTACTACTTCTACCACTTACACTACTACTACTACCACTTCTTCTACTACGACCACTACCACTACTGCTAAATTGTAAGCATGCATACTAGTGACACTTGAAACAGTTGTACATCCTCATATATAAAACTTTTATTATCTAATTGTCATTATTTGTAATAACATGTTTGTATATATGTGTTTGTTTAGAACAAAGCTATTTATACATTCATAACACTACTACTACTACTACTACTACTACTACTACTACTTCTACTACTACTACTACTACTACTACTACTACTACTACT
Source organism: Sinonovacula constricta (assembly GCA_007844125.1). Classification (NCBI taxonomy): domain Eukaryota; kingdom Metazoa; phylum Mollusca; class Bivalvia; order Cardiida; family Solecurtidae; genus Sinonovacula; species Sinonovacula constricta. The sequence continues at coordinate 5,902,099 of CM017557.1, read as the reverse complement.
ACTACTACTACTACTACTACTACTACTACTACTTCTACTACTACTACTACTACTTCCACTACTACACTACTGCTACTACTACTGCTACTACTACTACTTCAACTAATACTACCACTTTTACTAATACTACCATTCTACTACTACTACTACTACTACTACTTGTACTACTACTTTTAATACTACTCCTACTACTACTACTACTACTATATCAACTTGTCTTAAGAACAAAGCTATTTATACATTCATAACACTACTACAACTACTACTACTAATACTATTCTTCCACAACTACTACTACTACCACTACCACTACTACTACTATTACTACTACTACTTCTACTACTGCTACTTCTACTACTACCACTACTACTACTACTACTACTACTACTTCTACTAGCACTACTGCCACTACTAATATTCTACTACCACTAACACCACTACTACTACCACTTCTACTTCTACTACGACTACCACTACTACCACTACTCTTACTACTATTCTACTATTACTACTACCACAACTAGAACCACTACTACTACTAGTACTATTACTATCACTTCTACTTCTACTACTGCTACTACTACTGCTACTACTACTACTACTACTACTACTGCTACTACTACTTCTACCATTATTGTTCGTACTACCATGACTACTACCACTATTCTACTACTACTACTACTACTACTACTACTACTACCACTACTACTTCTACCACTACTACTATTACTATTCTACTGTTACTACTACCACAACTACTACCGCCACTACTACTATTACTTTTACTACCACTTGTACTACTACTGCAACAACATCTACTACTACTACTACCACTACTTCTAGTACTACTTCAACTACTACTACTATTCCACTACTCCTACTACTACTACTACTACAACTACTCCTACTACTACCCCTACTCCTCCTCCTCCTACTACTACTACTACTACTACTACTACTACTACTACTACTACTACCCCTACTCCTACTACTTCTCCTACTACTACTACTACTACTCCTACTACAACTACTACCCCTACTCCTACTACTACTACTACTCCTACTACTACTACTCCTACTCCTACTCCTACTACTACTACTACTCTATCAACTTGTCTTGAGAACAAAGCTATTTATACATTCCTATTAGAACTATTTAATATTTGTGATGCCTCGATAACGAGGCATTTATTTTGATGAAAGCTGTTTAAGGATAGTGTATGGCTCATACAATTTCATACATGTCTCACGCCGGTTATGTTTCGCTTTGCTATAGCAATCATTAGCGTCGATCTGGAGGGGGGTTGGGGAGGGGTGCCACTGATAATATGCATTTTATTGGGACGATGGTGTAACAGACCAGAACGGAAAATGGCAGTTGTTCTGTGAGACATTTTTCAAAGAAACGAATAGATCATACCGCTTTAAATCGTGTAGCTTGCAACAATAAAGTGTAGCATGTTATTATAAAAAAGTAGCAGGCATTAATAGGAATTCGCAGCTGTTTCTAGGTTTTGTTTCACAGAAGAAACCAAGTATGCCGAGATTCACACTCCACCTTGCAATAACAAAATTATTAAGCAAAGTAGCAGTTAGGTAACCAGCCTTTATCACAACATAGCAGTAGATAGGTAACCAGCCTCTATCGCAACATAGCAGTAGATAGGTAACCAGCCTCTATCGCAACATAGTAGCAGAAAGGTAACCAGCCTCTATCACAACATAGCAGTAGATAGGTAACCAGCCTCTATCGCAACATAGCAGTAGATAGGTAACCAGCCTCTATCACAACATAGCAGTAGATAGGTAACCAGCCTCTATCGCAACATAATAGCAGATAGGTAACCAGCCTTTATCACAACATAGCAGTAGATAGGTAACCAGCCTCTATCGCAACATAATAGCAGAGAGGTAACCAGCCTTTATCGCAACATAGTAGCAAACAGGTAACCAGCCTCTATCACAACATAGCAGTAGATAGGTAACCAGCCTCTATCACAACATAGCAGTAGATAGGTAACCAGCCTCTATCGCAACATAGCAGTAGATAGGTAACCAGCCTCTATCGCAACATAATAGCAGAGAGGTAACCAGCCTTTATCGCAACATAGTAGCAAACAGGTAACCATCCTCTATCGCAACATAATAGCAGATAGGTAACCAGCCTTTATCGCAACATAGTAGCAAACAGGTAACCATCCTCTATCGCAACATAATAGCAGATAGGTAACCAGCCTTTATCGCAACATAGTAGCAAACAGGTAACCAGCCTCTATCGCAACATAATAGCAGAGAGGTAACCAGCCTTTATCGCAACATAGCAGTAGATAGGTAACCAGCCTCTATCGCAACATAATAGCAGATAGGTAACCAGCCTTTATCAAAACACAGTAGCAGATAGGTAGACAGCTTTTATCGCAACACAGTAGTAGATAGGTAACGAGCCACTATCGCAACATAGCAGTAGATAGGTAACCAGCCTCTATCGCAACATAGCAGAAGATAGGTAACCAGCCTTTATCACAACATAGCAGTAGATAGGTAACGAGCCTCTATCGCAACATAATAGCAGATAGGTAACCAGCCTTTATCGCAACATAGTAGCAAACAGGTAACCATCCTCTATCGCAACATAGAAGCAGATAGGTAACCATCCTCTATCGCAACATAGTAGCAGAAAGGTAACCAGCCTCTATCGCAACATAGAAGCAGATAGTTAACCATCCTCTATCGCAACATAGTAGTGAAGAGGTAACCAGCCTTTATCGCAACATAATAGAAGATAGGTAACCAGCCTTTATCGCAACATAGTAGTGAAGAGGTAACCATCCTCTATTGCAACATAGTAGCAGAGAGGTAACCAGCCTTTATCGCAACATAATAGAAGATAGGTAACCAGCCTTTATCGCAACATAGTAGCAGATAGGTAACTAGCCTCTATCGCAACATAGAAGCAGATAGGTAACCGGCCTCTATCGCAACATAGTAGCAGATAGTTAACTAGCCTCTATCGCAACATAGTAGCAGATAGTTAAATATCCTCTAACGCAACATAGTAGCAGATAGTTAACTAGCCTCTATCGCAACATAGTAGCAGAAAGGTAACCATCCTCTATCGCAACATAGTAGCAGATAGGTAACCAGCCTCTATCGCAACATAGTAGCAGATAGTTAAATATCCTCTAACGCAACATAGTAGCAGATAGGTAACCAGCCTCTATCGCAACATTGTAGCAGATAGTTAACTAGCCTCTATCGCAACATAGTAGCAGATAGGTAACCAGCCTCTATCGCAACATAGTAGCAGATAGTTAACTAGCCTCTATCGCAACATAGTAGCAGAAAGGTAACCATCCTCTATCGCAACATAGTAGCAAACAGGTAACCATCCTCTATCGCAACATAGAAGCATATAGTTAACCATCCTCTATCGCAACATAGTAGCAGAAAGGTAACCATCCTCTATCGCAACATAGAAGCAGATAGTTAACCATCCTCTATCGCAACATAGTAGTAGATAGGTAACCAGCCTCTATCGCAACATAGTAGCAGAAAGGTAACCATCCTCTATCGCAACATAGAAGCAGATAGTTAACCATCCTCTATCGCAACATAGTAGTAGATAGGTAACCATCCTCTATCGCAACATAGTAGCAGAAAGGTAACCATCCTCTATCGCAACATAGAAGCAGATAGTTAACCATCCTCTATCGCAACATAGTAGTAGATAGGTAACCAGCCTCTATCGCAACATAGTAGTAGATAGGTAACCATCCTCTATCGCAACATAGAAGTAGATAGTTAACCATCCTCTATCGCAACATAGAAGCAGATAGTTAACCATTCTCTATCGCAACATAGAAGCAGATAGTTAACCATTCTCTATCGCAACATAGAAGCAGATAGGTAACCAGCCTCTATTGCAAACTAGAAGTTGATAGGTAACCACCCTCTATCGCAACATTGTAGTAGATACGTAACCATCCTCTATCGCAACATAGTAGCAGATAGTTAACCATCCTCTATCGCAACATAGAAGCAGATAGGTAACCAGCCTCTATCGCAACATAGAAGTAGATAGGTAACCAGCCACTATCGCAACATAGTAGCAGATAGGTAACCATCCTCTATCGCAACATAGAAGCAGATAGGTAACCATCCTCTATCGCAACATAGTAGCAAACAGGTAACCATCCTCTATCGCAACATAGAAGCAGATAGGTAACCAGCCTCTATCGCAACATAGAAGTAGATAGGTAACCATCCTCTATCGCAACATAGAAGTAGATAGGTAACCATTCTCTATCGCAACATAGAAGTAGATATGTAACCAGTCTTTATCGCAACATAGTAGTGAAGAGGTAACCATCCTCTATCGCAACATAGAAGTAGACAGGTAACCATCCTCTATCGCAACATAGTAGCAGATAGGTAACCAGCCCCTATCGCAACATAGTAGCAGATAGTTAACCAGCCTCTATCGCAACATAGTAGCAGATAGGTAACCAGCCTCTATCTCAACATAGAAGTAGATAGATAACCAGTCCCTATCGCAACATAGTAGCAGATAGTTAACCATCCTCTATCGCAACATAGTAGCAGATAGGTAACCAGCCCCTATCGCAACATAGTAGCAGATAGTTAACCAGCCTCTATCGCAACATAGTAGCAGATAGGTAACCAGCCCCTATCGCAACATAGTAGCAGATAGTTAACCAGCCTTTATCGCAACATAGTAGCAGAGAGGTAACTGACCTTTATCACAACATAGTATCAGAGAGGTAACCAACTTTTATCACAACATAGTATCAGAGAGGTAACCAACCTTTATCACAACATAGTATCAGAGAGGTAACTGACCTTTATCACAACATAGTATCAGAGAGGTAACCAACCTTTATCGCAACATAGTATCAGAGGGGTAACTGACCTTTATCACAACATAGTAGCAGATAGATAACCAGCCTTTATCGCAACATAGTAGCAGAGAGGTAACCAACCTGTATCACAACATAGTATCAGAGAGGTAACTGACCTTTATCGCAACATAGTATCAGAGAGGTAACTGACCTTTATCGCAACATAGTAGCAGAGAGGTAACCAACCTTTATCGCAACATAGTAGCAGATAGATAACCAGCCTTTATCACAACACAGTATCAGAGAGGTAACTGACCTTTATCGCAACATAGTATCAGAGATGTAACTGACCTTTATCGCAACATAGTATCAGAGAGGTAACTGACCTTTATCACAACATAGTATCAGAGAGGTAACTGACCTTTATCACAACATAGTATCAGAGAGGTAACTGACCTTTATCACAACATAGTAGCAGAGAGGTAACTGACCTTTATCGCAACATAGTATCAGAGAGGTAACTATCCTTTATCACAACATAGAAGCAGAGAGGTAACTGACCTTTATCGCAACATAGTATCAGAGAGGTAACTGACCTTTATCACAACATAGTATCAGAGAGGTAACTGACCTTTATCACAACATAGTATCAGAGAGGTAACTGACCTTTATCACAACATAGTATCAGAGAGGTAACTGACCTTTATCACAACATAGTATCAGAGAGGTAACTGACCTTTATCACAACATTGTATCAGAGAGGTAACTGACCTTTATCACAACATAGTATCAGAGGGGTAACTGACCTTTATCACAACACAGTACAGTAGCAGAGAGATGGTTTTTCTATTGCAAAAAAAAATTTTACACTGCCACTCGAGCACTCGAAGAAAATCATTTTAACAATAATCGTTTAGCACACTATTTGCCATTATAAGAAATAGAACGTCCATGTTAGTTGTTAAGTTTACTTTAAAGATCATGTTCGCTGCAGCGCCTTTCTCTTGCGTGTTGCCTTCTTGAACAGAACGTTACCATAGTGGAGATTATGCTTGTAAACGTAATGTTCCATACAATTTAAATGTGAACAAAATCTAATCTATTTATTAAACAATTTAAACATTCCTAAGACTTATCGTTAATTTAAATGAAAATGGTTTACTGTTTAAAAAACAATATCAAAATATTATAACCTCGTTCGTCAAGTACATTAAAGATTTTCATTTTTGGTGGCAGAGGCTTCTGAGATCTGAAAGGCACGTGACATCTGACGTGGCGATTGAAAATTCTGAACGCCCATTAATTAGCGTTTGTCAATATTTAAATTATTGCCTTTGCAGGAAACTAATACGTTAAGCAAAGTTTAATATCCTTAATAAAACACTGTGTAACATATCAGTTTCCTGCAAAGACAATAATTTAATTTATTGCCAGAAGTTCAAAATCAACTCTGTATTTGGGCAACGGTTGATCGGGTAGAGTTTACGATGCATTTTCTTTTTGTCATGAGAAGCCACAGGCCACGATAGGCTCGAGTAAAGGTTAAAATGTTACAAAGTATTAACAGCCATAACGTCAGTAATAACGGGGTTCTCGTATGTCTGAGGCACTCAATTAGGCAGAAGTGTAAATATTTTAAATTATATTGTTTATTATTTATTAACTTGTTAGTTTGTAAAAAACCTAAGTCTTCATTATTTAAGTAAAAACTAAGTGTGTAAAGTCCGTCATAAAAAAATTAACTAACCTCTGCTAGTGTTTATCCACTGGTAAGCTAGTCTTAAGTGCTTGCTTTGACGCTCTTTACACACCCACGCCGTCCGATGTACTCTACGAGAGTGTCAGCCACAACATTGAACTTTTGATCCGTAACAATTATAACGTATCAACCAAATCCGACACTCATGAATGCCTTTGATGGCCCTGGCCCTGGTGCAGGTACTGTATAATTGGAAACATTAATAACAGGACAGGGCCAGAATCCAGCATATATTCATGTACGCTCCTGTCAGTAACAGTGCGTGCAATATCGTCTTGCGCGCGTGAATGTAGGTTATACTGTTAATGTCCGACCCAGTAGAGAGATTATGCCAGACAAGCGCTGTCACCTGTATGTTACAGCATAGGCCCAGGTAATTTCGCTTATTAGAATGTAGTACAATAACATTCTCTAGTCAACATAATTATCTATATTGCTGTCTGCAGAAAAATCTTAGAGAGATTTTCGATGCGCAATCAAAAGCAGTTGCTTATATATACGCCTTCGAACAACAATATCGAGATAGGCTAGTTTATTTATTTATAGACATAGATAAGCTTCAAATACGAGCCACTAGACTTGATAAGACTGATGAGAAATGTTTTTATATCAAATACCACTTCATAAGTTATTTTTAAAATTTGTTATGAAAGGATTGTTGATCATTTAGTTTATTTAGTTTGTCATATATTAATGAAGTGTGCTGCCATTAAAGCCAAAGTGCAATAGATTCTGAAATATATACGTCATTTGTTTCGACAAAAGGACCCTCAGGACAATTTTACTCAACTTCATAAAGTGCGCTGGAAAATAGCATCATACCTCGAGACGTTCACACATCCACCCGTTTATAAAGATTGCAGTAGAAAATATTGCTAGAGGTGTAATTTCAGATGTTTTTAATTTTGTGGCACTTGAAATGTTCCTCTTGTTCAATTCACAATTTATAATTTTGCTAAACAGAAAAAGTATTTTAATTAAGGTCGGCCAAGCACACTAGTTCAATAAGGCGATAAGGGCTTGCTTCCGATTGGCCCAAAATAGGTTCTGACTGATGCTGTGTTAACGTATATGACTCGACAATATAAATATTTATTTTCTCCACAATGTAAAAAGCAAGACATTCATATAATACACAATGAACAGAAGGGACATAAGCAATTCAGCTGGTTTGGTAAGTATTAAGGCAACATAGACGATTGCAAATAAAAGTATGTAGTTCGGAGTATACAATTATAACGAAAGAAAGAGTGTCAACACTTTTTATAATTGGGTTGGGATTAAAGTGATGGGTCAGAAAGAGAAAGATAAATATGGTTAGTAAACTTGTGAAATGACGAAATACAGTAGAAACTAGATAAAACCATAGTTTATACAAATAACAGAGAACAAATATAATTGTCTGAATAGATCAGGAAAAAAAATTAAAGCAATTTTCAACAGTTGAATCTGTTTTCTGTACTCTTTTTACATGGTGTTATATATGCACTGTCTTACGTGTTTTAAAGGTGGAATCCAACATATTGTTCCATTTTTTTCTCAAATAACCAAGTAAGTCATTGTCACATGAAACGGTCCAACAAAATGATGTTCATTGATGTCCTAGATCTGTGTGCACAGTGAAGCATAAATACCCACTCTTCCTAAAAACTCTTATTTCCTATCTGCGTTACGCAGCAGAGATAGCTATTTTTTAACTAACATTAGCTTGTGGCATTTAACTTTTGAAAACATATTATATCGTTTTCAGGTAATCCGCTCTGACGATGATATTCTGTTTATAGGAGAGATTACTATTGTTATTTATAGATTTGGAAAGATTTTAAAGTGTTTTTGTCGTAATTTGTGCTGTCTAATAAAATACATAGTGTTCCAATTGTCGTTACTTAGCTTAAGTACGAGCTTACACATTAATCATGCATAAATCCACTGAAACAGTGAGGAAATACTTTACCTTGTGTGGTGCGCGGGGATTGATACTTGTCCACCTTGGCAAAATGGGTGTATTTTGTCCAGCTTGCCAAGTGTATCGGAAAGGAGGAGAGGGTGTGTATTTGTATACCTGTGCATATTTACTGAGGGTATTTATCATGAAGAGTATTTATTACGTACACCGAAGCAACTTTAAAAACTTCATTTCATTATTATTAAGACGACGTTTTGGTGTTTTAAAACGAAATAATATATTGTGTGCCATCAAAGTTAATTTTGCCATACGGAGTGCATTTTCGAATTGCAAAAATAATTTATAGTTTGCATGCCAAATGTGCAAACACGTGTCCACATACAGTCTACAAAACATGTGAAAACCGCAGACAAAGTTCATTGTCATTAATGTTGCATAATGAGAAATTTTAAGTTTGAGGCACAAAGAGACTAACTACATATGCTGAATTTATGATTAAGTGTTTCAGGTAAAGTGGGCTTCACCTTAAAATTGAAAGAATAAATAAAATGAAGACAACTGACAGATTAAAATGTGTGCTTTATTGTTCGGAATACGCTGTATAATTTTGCTTTAAATCCAATTTATATTTTTTCATTCACACACTAATGTGATTATGGACGGTTATATAAAGAAAACCTCCAAACATAAAAATAAAATACAAATTTATTCTTATTAAATTTCATATTTATCAGGAGACGACTGTAAACTGTACAACGCTTTAAAATGACGCCCATCACTTCTGTGTTCTTGCTTTCTTTTGGATAATTTCTACTAAAATGTGTCACTAACACATATAATATTGTATATTTTATTGTACTTAACTTGTGTAACTTGAAATACATGCAAATGATGTTAAATCGGGCCAGGTGATTCATTATTCTTAGAATCCAATTTGTACAATGTAAAATGTAGCCCAGTTTCAGTGGACTTCAATGAGAGTGATGCTAAGTCGGGAGGATAATTGTTAAATTGAAATCCTATAGTTTACCATTGTATTTATATCCGGCAATATGCGAGGTACAGCATTTTAAACATTCGTAAATTTGCTCGTAAATACACAATTCATCACCATGAGCGGCGTACACAATCAGACCTGTTCGGTACTCTTTGCCGCTTACATGTACTCTTTAGTTCGGGATGTAGAAACTGTCCAAATTTCCTTAATAAAAATAACTGAATGTTACAAGAAGCTTTTTGGGGTAAAAAATCGACAGGAAATTGGCGGCATAAATGAAAGTAGGGATTATTGGTTTGCCTAGAATGGCAACCCTTAAATTTACCATTTAGTATTTGGTTCTTACGCCTCTTACGCTGCTATCGACATTTTGAAATTAAACGAATTTTGTTTTGTGTCCATACGTTCAAAACAGCTTCGATGCCATTTGCATGTTTTAAAAGAAACCCTGTACCGACAATAATACATCCGTGCCAAAATGTGCCAGAACAAAGGGATTACCCAGCGCGGACGACGTTAATGTTGCAAACGTCCCTCACGGCGTTACGACGTAATTATTCGACAAAACGACGTCATTATTTTACATACGTAAATAATAGTGGCTTTACCCGAAATATCAAAATTAAGTAAACATTCAAATAAGTCTGAGGAATAATTTGATAAAAAGTCAATTTCACCAAAATTTCCGAAAGCTTTTTTGTTACATTTTTGGGGTCAAGACTAGGTGCAGGTGTATTTTAATTGTACCATATGCCGTGTAATGTTTTATTGCTGATATTCTCAAACAAACCGTGGGTTTAAGAGTTCGATATGCTGACAATTGTGCAACTTGTGTGATGGTTTTGCCACGAAACTGTCGCTATCTTTAAAAGGATGATATTAACGACTTTTCGAATGATGTAATCCAGACATGGAAATGACACAGACTGTCTTTCATAAGAGATTGTAAGCGGGGTACTGTCAATATTGACCGCACCCATGAGCGTACCCCTGCTTGGCGTGAAAAGCAGCGCCGCATCCACTGTCTTAATAAGGAATTAACCATTCCAAAACAGATTAATCTAACCAATCTGAGAGCGGCAATGCATTAGCCAATTAAAAATGCTCACAAGAGATGAATAGAAATTCTAAATGCATTGCCTGTAATGGGAGTACATGTATTAACGTATATATTCTGAGTAGATAGAATTATGGGGAAAAGTTATATGCATTTTCAATAAGCCCAATAATTGATTTATTATTTGGATCGTCCAAAGTAAAAATGGGTAAAGTAATATATATGTATATAGATTAAAAAATATTGTTGTTTTTGTGCAACTATGCACCTCTATTAAAATACATCTTGTGAGCAAGTAGCAACAATAATTAGGGCCGTGGAATGGATCAGTAAATGTCACACTTACATTATGTTTACTTATGCAAGGATGTCTGGGCAGAGGGTTGGTCTGGTCAGTATATCAGTTGATTAATCGTATCCAAAGATTGTTGTAATTGCCCTTAGGGTAAACTGGGGGTGACCTCTGTCGACAACTAATTATTGTAGTCACAGATGGCTGGCTGTATTGTCGAACTGACCTTACTATGATTTAGAACAGAACAGAACTGGGTCCACAAAAGTGTGAACAAGAAGAATACAAGAAATCATCAAAGTGTTTCTGCAATAGATTATTTTGTATGAAAGGTGCCATCCTATAACCTGATTAATAGTTCTATTGTTAGTGACTTGGACATCATAGTCTGGAAAGGACACTATGTTCTGAATGGTAAGATAAGAATTCACAGCCAAACGAATTATCAATTTATACTCTACTTTCGAGTAACTGCTGTTTCAACCGACTTTACAGTTTACCCCCTTGTCATTGGGTGTATTCGTCAATCCTGTACTATGGCAACCGACACATGGCGCTGAGAAGTCATATTGCTGACGCGAATAACCCTCACAGGTACCCATTGATACACATAAATGGAGTGGAACAATTTGAGGTAAATTTCTTGCTCAATGAAATTATCGGCGACCTAACGGACCCAATGATCCGGTGTCGTGCGTCCTAATACTGGACTATTCCGTTCCACAATATGAAAAGTAAAGAAAACAAGAAGACGATCCAAACGTATCAATAAACATTTGAAGACAATGTCAGTACAGCTGAACTGTAGTTTCTGCTATAGAACTCCCAGGAGAGCAAATAATATTACACAACACAAATAAGACTCAAAACAATACTGGAAACCTTTATAAACATTGCTAATATAAGTATTATTTTAAATAAAAATGCAAATCAAAGAAAAGTGACGTTTCTCTGACTGTAAAATATATAAGCAAACCTAAAGTTAACATATAAACCGGAAAACCTTATTTGTTAAACCTTATACCACATGTATTTGTTAAACCTAATCATATTTGTATTTGTATATTCATATTTTGCCTATGCAAAATAAGCTTAATCAAGTAATATTGTCGTGTCACAAGTCGTGTCACAAGGGTCCCGGCTAGGGATTTAATATGACCCTATGAATAGAATTATGTTCAAACAAACGCTATACATAGTAAACATATGCGAGTAATGTAAATTGACATATCTATATACTCATTAAATTCAATCTCTAATTACCAATCCAAACGTTTGTATTTATATTCTCCCGTGTACTGCAGCTAAGCAAATAAATGTAAATATAACGGTGGCAGATGTAAACATCGTTCTATTTCAAATAGCTTTAACTAATAGCTTTAACTTTAATATCTTAGGTTGTATATTTATTTGCTACCGTATTTATTTTAAAGAGAGCGTCAAGGCACAACTAATACAATAGCATCTAAATGAAATGAAGATTATAACAGGCGTTGTCCTCTTTAAAGACCCACTACATATATCATATTTACATTGTATGGCCAATATGCTACACAAACAAGAATCGGTCGAACTCGTGGTCAGAAATTGTGCCGGTATTTGAAAAGCAGGTAAACAGAAACATGTCTTTTGTAAAAAAATCTTACATACTTTTGAAAATAAAGAGTATAAGATAAGGACATTTAATACGCGCGTGGTAGATTGTACAAGTATCTAGCCGTGTTTTCTTTTTTTGGTTCATGACTTAGCCGCAATAAGATTTCTAGTGGTTGCCGATGTTTCTGGAACAGTCAGTCGAGCGCTGCCGAGCACTGCCGAACGCTGCCAAATGCTTGCCTACTACCGGCATTTTTTCACATCAATCGATTATTTTTAATCTGACAGGCATAGTTTACAGGATAGACGGACAGACTGACAGTTTAACAGTTTATTCGACTCATACATTCTATTATAATCTCTCTCTCTCTCAGTCTGTCTGTCTGTCTGTCTGTCTGTCTGTCTGTCTGTCTGTCTGTCTGTCTGTCTGTCTGTCTGTCTCTCTCTCTCTCTCTCTCTCTCTCTGTCTCTCCTTCTCTCTGTCTCTCCGTCTCTCTCTCTGTCTCTGTCTCTCTTTCTCTCTGTCTCTCCGTCTCTCTCTCTGTCTCTGTCTGTCTGTCTGTCTGTCTGTCTGTCTCTCTCTCTCTCTCTCTCTCTCTGTCCCTCTGTCTCTCTCTGTCTCTCTGTCTCTCTCAATTATTACATTCTGTAACAGTCAGTGCGATTAATAAGGGAGTATATACATATATATATAAGACAAGCGTTTACAATACGTGAGAGTTTCATAAAATATCATAGGCCATAGTCTGCTATACTACTATACTACTGTCTACTATACTACTATACTACTGTCTACTACATAAATAACTTAGCCAATATAATAAATCAACACTCCGATGTTGAATACGTGTATACACATTTTTAATATATTAGATTTTAAGAATGAACCAATTTTATTCAATTTTTCTTTCACTGACTTCCACGAACAATAAATGAATTAAGATACCAGGTGCGTAAACATTTAATGAAATTTGCACTAAATGAATTAAATTCAAAAGATAAAATAAATGACAAAAAATAAACCATGATTTTAATATGAATAGCTGGGGTTTTTTTTATGATATTCCTCGGGTTGATTTATCGGTAGTACAAAATACAAACGTAACAGAACCATATGTCTAGCATTATTATACAACAAATATATTATACAATTAGAACCTAACAGTTATACATTCTCGTAACTAATATACAACACCACATGTTTAAAAAGGGACATGGTTTACGTAAGTCAATTTTTTCAGAGTAAAGCATAAAAGAATGAACAAAACATGAACATCTTTATAGCATTTAAATTTCTTATTACAAAAGCATGTTGTTGTTGTTGTTGTTTTTGATCATGTAAACCAACTTGGTGTTTAATTCGCAGTATATGTATAATTTAAAATATTCAGAAATTGTCTTTCTTTGTTATTTTTTTTACATAATATTATTTTATTATTTTTTCACACACAAAGGTAATTCTCCTAAAACATTATTTTCCCGCACAGCAGAGTCTCTCTCTTCTCTGTATTATATATCATACCTTGCTGTGCTAATCCCAAACATATTGGCAAATGATCTTATTGATGACTCTACATTTGAAAATTAAACAAATTAAATAAATGGTCTGAAAATCGGGGTCGACCCTTTTTCAACAAAAAGATATTTAGCATTTAATAGCCAATTATTCCGGTCAGCCATTTATTTTGCCTATATTCCGGTCAGCCATTTTTTGTCTATATTCGGGTCAGCCATTTATTTTGTCTACATTCCGGTCAGCCATTTTTTTTGTCTATATTCCGGTCAGCCATTTATTTTGCCTATATTCGGGTCAGCCATTTATTTTGCCTATATTCCGGTCAGCCATTTTTTTGTCTACATTCCGGTCAGCCATTTATTTTGTCTGTATTCCGGTAGGCCATTTTTTGACTATATTCCGGTCAGCCATTTATTTTGCCTATATTCCGGTCAGCCATTTTTTGTCTATATTCGGGTCAGCCATTTATTTTGCCTGTATTCCGGTCAGCCATTTATTTTGCCTATATTCCGGTCAGCCATTTATTTTGCCTATATTCCGGTCAGCCATTTATTTTGCCTATATTCCGGTCAGCCATTTATTTTGTCTATATCCAGGTCAGCCATTTATTTTGTCTACATTCCGGTCAGCCATTTATTTTGTCTGTATTCCGGTAGGCCATTTTTTGACTATATTCCGGTCAGCCATTTATTTTGCCTATATTCCGGTCAGCCATTTTTTGTCTATATTCGGGTCAGCCATTTATTTTGCCTGTATTCCGGTCAGCCATTTATTTTGCCTATATTCCGGTCAGCCATTTATTTTGCCTATATTCCGGTCAGCCATTTATTTTGTCTATATCCAGGTCAGCCAATTATTTTGTCTATATCCGGTCAGTCATTTATTTTACCTATAATCAGCTCAGCCATTTATTTTTTCTATTTTTAGGTCAAACATTGATTTTGTTTATATCCAGGTCAGCCAATTATTTTGTCTATATCCGGTCAGTCATTTATTTTACCTATAATCAGCTCAGCCATTTATTTTTTCTATTTTTAGGTCAAACATTGATTTTGCCTATATTCCGGTCAGCCATTTTTTGTCTATATTCGGGTCAGCCATTTATTTTGTCTACATTCCGGTCAGCCATTTTTTTTGTCTATATTCCGGTCAGCCATTTATTTTGCCTATATTCGGGTCAGCCATTTATTTTGCCTGTATTCCGGTCAGCCATTTATTTTGCCTATATTCCGGTCAGCCATTTATTTTGCCTATATTCCGGTCAGCCATTTATTTTGTCTATATCCAGGTCAGCCAATTATTTTGTCTATATCCGGTCAGTCATTTATTTTACCTATAATTATATAAGTCTTCCATTTATTTGGTCTATATTCAGGTCTTCCATTTATTTTGCCTATATTCAGGTCTTCCATTTATTTGGTCTATATTCAGGTCTTCCATTTATTTGGTCTATATTCAGGTCTTCCATTTATTTGGTCTATATTCAGGTCTTCCATTTATTTGGTCTATATTCAGGTCTGTCATTTATTTGGTCTATATTCAGGTCTTCCATTTATTTGGTCTATATTCAGGTCTGTCATTTATTTGGTCTATATTCAGGTCTTCCATTTATTTGGTCTATATTCAGGTCTGTCATTTATTTTACCTATAATTATATAAGTCTTCCATTTATTTGGTCTATATTCAGGTCTTCCATTTATTTTGCCTATATTCAGGTCTTCCATTTATTTGGTCTATATTCAGGTCTTCCATTTATTTGGTCTATATTCAGGTCTTCCATTTATTTGGTCTATATTCAGGTCTTCCATTTATTTGGTCTATATTCAGGTCTGTCATTTATTTGGTCTATATTCAGGTCTTCCATTTATTTGGTCTATATTCAGGTCAGCCATTTATTTGGTCTATATTCAGGTCTGTCATTTATTTGGTCTATATTCAGGTCTGTCATTTATTTGGTCTATATTCAGGTCTTCCATTTATTTGGTCTATATTCAGGTCTTCCATTTATTTGGTCTATATTCAGGTCTTCCATTTATTTGGTCTATATTCAGGTCTTCCATTTATTTTGTCTATATTCAGGTCACAAACAATATATGTTATGGGTAACTTAACTTAACTTAAACTAGTATTTTATTACAATTTGGCAGTGTTACAATGTTATTGTCATACTGGGGACTTCAACCTAATAAATGGTTAAAGAAGGTGCCGGACTTGTGTCTGGGTAGAAAACAGTGGTGCCGCAGGTCAGTAGGATTTTATTCAGTACAATCACGTGTTTGTTAGTGACAATATAATAGAAATCCTTTAACAACAATACTTGATGGCCGGGCGCCGGATTAAATGTGACCAGGACATACCATTGAATGTACTAGTTAAGCAATAATTTGCAGCGTATTATAATGTCATCATTCGTTCTTTCTGCCCTTTTAAGATACATGTATACCTTAAAGCAAAACAAACTGAATGAATGCAATAGTTGAATGGTTACATAAAAGTGGCCTATTGAAATTGGGTTTTATAAAAACATCTTTCCATAAGCCATGTTACTTATAGCGGATTATCAAATATATACAATAGATCTTGGTGAGACTGGTGTAACACCAACAAAACACGTATAAATCTGATCTGAAAATAGCTGTTGCAAGATAATGTCTTAACACAAGTATGTGTTTCAGATAGCTTAGGACTGAGGTCAGTGTGATCTAAGCGTATACTGCCTTTGTTTATCTATTTTTGTAACACCAGTACAGCTATGGACATATCATGGGCGTCCAACTTATTACTGGGGGGCGGAAAATAGTGTTTTCTTCTCGAGAAGAACTACCAGTGAACCGTCAGCTACAAGGCCGGCCTACATGAGAGTTTTTGGCCAGATTTGAACCGTCAGCTACAAGGCCGGCCTACATGAGAGTTTTTGGCCAGATTTGAACCGTCAGCTACAAGGCCGGCCTACATGAGAGTGAACCGTCAGCTACAAGGTCGACCTACATGAGAGTGAACCGTCAGCTACAAGGCCGGCCTACATGAGAGTGAACCGTCAGCTACAAGGCCGGCCTACATGAGAGTTTTTGGCCAGATTTGAACCGTCAGCTACAAGGCCGGCCTACATGAGAGTTTTTGGCCAGATTTGAACCGTCAGCTACAAGGTCGGCCTACATGAGAGCGAACCGTCAGCTACAAGGCCGGCCTACATGAGAGTTTTTGGCCAGATTTGAACCGTCAGCTACAAGGCCGGCCTACATGAGAGTTTTTGGCCAGATTTGAACCGTCAGCTACAAGGTCGGCCTACATGAGAGTTTTTGGCCAGATTTGAACCGTCAGCTACAAGGTCGGCCTACATGAGAGTTTTTGGCCAGATTTGAACCGTCAGCTACAAGGTCGGCCTACATGAGAGTTTTTGGCCAGATTTGAACCGTCAGCTACAAGGTCGGCCTACATGAGAGTTTTTGGGCAGATTCGACAATAAACAGGTTTTCAATGGCTGTGGTATTAATAAGAAATAACTTCAGATAGAACTATTTCACAGAATACGTTTTAAATTGCAAATAACAAAATATGTGTTCATTTAACAAGGCATATTATGTACGACTTGTGTAACAACATATGCCAAAATAATGTATGTTAAATAGATATTACTTTTTTTTGAAATCAGTATAGATCTGCAAATTTAGAAGTTATTTTTACATCTTTCAAAAGCATGCCTATGGTCTATTCGCTTCTTAATAATCAGTCCAATTGTAATCTTATAAGCTTATCTAAAATGTAGTAAACTATATTCTACACTTTTTATTGTTACTTTGTCTAATAAAGTTTAGGATTTATATACAGTAAATAATTGATACATTCGTGAAAGATGCTCGAAAGTAATGGGGGTCCCACTCCTACCGATATACAGAGTTACCCCGCTTGTGGAGTTACGTCCCTTGTCAATGAGTGGTTTCGGTTTGAACCGTTTTGAACCAAAAGACAATGAAGACTATCATAGCAAATAAACGGCGTGTATAAATCAAAGTAAATGAAAATTATATACTTGGTTAGCCATATATAAAATAGCTAGCTTTGCTTTCTACGTAAACAAATTTTCTGTAAAATCTTAAAAGACTGCCATACAATAAAATTGTATGCTGCATATGAATGCTCTAAGTCTGGTAGTTGTAGACAATTTAATTCAATCTTCATTAGGCATAAACATGCAGTTCATTTCCAAAACAGCAAACAGCGTCAATAATCATACAGATAAGTGTACAAGAAAGGTAAAAGTGTGAAGTGAACATATACAAATACAAAGTATGTCATGATGAAAAATTATAATAGACTTATTGATTATTAACTATTTGGTTGTAAATCAAGATGATTTATTTCATTGTCATATGTGGAAAATGTCAAACTCCGTGGTGGCCATGTTTTTTTATATCTATCTATCTTATATAGAGCTTTAAAATGGCGATAACAGTCGTCCTAGCTTGATTTAACAAATGATATTCGCCCACTGTAGAACATATACGTTGAACGAGTGATCAAACACACTGTTTGGAAATTATACTTTAAATTGGGTAAAATTAATTTGACAATTGTATCATAAACCGAGTGAATTTATTCAATAATTCTACTATAAGCTGTGTGAATTAATTCAACAATTCCACACATGAGTAGAACGGATCACTAAACTCTCAGGACTAATGTTGTATTCATGTATCACTTGACACGTCTCTCAAAATACCACGAAAGGATAAAAGTAAAACATCTATTGAAAATTCCGATAATACAGAAAATCATTACAATAACAATAAAAATGGTAAAGAAAATGGTAAAACATAATATCCATAGATCCACTTCGGATATAAAAAAAAGATAATCAAAATTATAAAAAGCATGTGATGAATAATATTAATTATAAACACAATCACATATTTTTAAACAATCTTTTTAAACGCAAGTACTTGCACAGCTTTAACGGATCAAAGTAAATTATAGAACAACCGACAGAATCGCGGTTCTACCGCGACAAGTCAAAATACAGATGTTATTACTCTAAAACAAATAATTAAAAAAAAGACAATCAAGTAACATGTCCATACATTAACTCATTTGGTTGAACGCAAACACAAGAAAGTCCCCTTTTACATATGAACAGTTAAGAAAGACTTAATGGCTCACTAGTAAGCCAGTGTATTGCATACAGTTAAAATTATGTCGCCGTATTCATGTATTAATAACTGCATTATAATTACAACACACTATTTTGCACTCGCCATTAAAACATTATAAAAACGAACATACTCGCGAAGACGTGTGTAGTAATATAAACGAAGACAATGTTTTGGATGATTTTTTTTATCTACACTACAGACTTACACACAGCAGGAACGGTAATACCAAACTCAGGGAATGTTACGTTCTCCGCATTTCAAACAGTTACCACATCCGCAATAAAGCGTGAACACGGAAGTGACACATACCTCGCGTCAAAACATATGATACAAGCAAACTTGTAACCGTGCTTTCAATTCAAACAATAAACAAAGATAGTTTTGTGAATTCCATTGTGTACAAAAATACACACGGGTCAGCGAAGTATACTACAATGTGTTATCATCCGTAAATAAATGAATTGTCTAATGTCAGAGAGTATATTAAGTTTGATACACTTAGACGTGTAAGCATGGATAATCATCCCTATCACTGTCTATGTTTGCCCAAAGAAAATATACGTCGTCACAATTGTTGCAACCTAAATAATACATACATCACTTGACATACACTTTTATATAGGGTCGGTCTTTGTGCTGTTGTTGCACCTAACGTGTAATATGTGTAATCTGTCAACCGGCCCTACCGGAACGGGTATAGAATTCTCCGGCTGCCGCTACCTGAAGCGGGGTAAGAACCCTCAAAAGGTAGCCCACCTGTTTGCCGTGGGTGGCAACCCTGTATCTCTGTGACGAGGGGATCCCGGTGGTTGAGACCTTTGCTGGATTGTCAGGATATGACATATATGTCAGCACTGGTCAACACACCACTTTGGCCCTTAGTTGCGGGGTAGACGGGCGGTTAAATTGGTTCGGTATAACCACTCGGCTGGCCGCGTTGTTCATAGATTACTACTATTTCCCTATTGTATACACTTACTTAGTCCTCTTACTATCCACCCTAATTTCTGCGTTTTCCTTTATTGTATACCGTGTAACGGGCATCGTTTACTTTTTGTATTTTATGTCAGAGTATAGCACTTTGATGTCACTGGCTTTGGGAGTTCGGATACCCACCCCATGTCAACTTCTCCGTGTTGGGCTCCTAGGCGGGTGGTGACTGAGAGTGCCTATATTTTAAATTCAATTCTCATAGATCGCAAACGCAAATGCTTTGACCCTATTCCAACAATGTCTTCAGAAGACACTGATGCCGACACTGCATCAGCAAATTCAAATTTTCCACGTTTTCTTGTAATCCAGTCACTCGAAAAGACTCCAATCACCAAAATTTCCCCGTTTGTTATCGAAAAGTCAATTAAAGGCCTAATTGGAACAGTTGACTCTGGCAAGAAAATAAAAAATGACTGCCTCCTAATTGAAACTAATAGAAAACCTATTTCTTACAAAATTTTAAAACTTAATGAATTTTGTTCACTTAAAGTCAAAACTTTCCCGCGCAATTCCCTCAATTTTTCAAAAGGTGTAATCCGTTACGCTGATCTTTCTGGACTTTCGGAGAAGAAGATCGTAATAGAACTCACACCACAAGGTGTGAGTGGTGTCAGGAGGATCGCCTTCAATGAGGAAGGACGCCGGATACCTACAAACACGTTAGTACTTACATTCAATAATCCTAAACTTCCAACAACAATCAAAGTCGGTTATCTAATTGTCAAAGTTCAAGCCTACATTCCAAATCCATTACGTTGTTTTGATTGAAATTTGGTCACCATAAGTCTAATTGTAAAAACAACATCATCTGCCGACGATTCAATGAACCCGCTCACGCCCCAAACTTTAAGTGTGAAGCTGAACCGAAGTGTCCAAATTGCTCCGGATCTCACAAAAGTATGTCCAGAGATTGTCAAATTTGAGATATCGAGAAAGGGGTGCTTAAAAAAATACACCCTCAACATCTCATTTCCAGAAGCGCGTAAATCAGTGCAAGAGAAACAGAAATCTGTCTCTTCCAAAACATCTTACGCTGCAATTATAAAATCAAACACTTCGGTTTGCCAGGACAATTCGACTCAATATGAATCACTCTCTGGTGACCAAGTCTCTGACAAAATAATAATTCCAACAAAAATAAAAAATAAAAAACCATCTTCGTCTATACAATCTTCAAAACCTTCCTCTACCCAACCTACCAAATCCTCCTCTACCCAACTTTCAGAACCTACTTCAAAGCAGACCAAGGCAGAAAGAAAAGCTGCCGCAATGGCAAAAGTTTCAAGAGAAACTACAAGCCATTCCGGGAAAACAAGACGACCTAGTCCTCCTACTACCCGGTCTAACTCTCTCAATAGATTTGATTGTCTGATGAAGGCAGATTCTCCACCAGACAAGGACAAACCATCAAGGTCACCTGTTAAGGCTCCAAGACTACCAATTAATATCATCCCATGAACCACAAAATAGTGCATTGGAATTGGCGAGGCCCTAGAGACAATTTTAATGAAATTTTACTTTTATTGACCACTTTAAATCCTGCTTTGTTATGCCTTCAGGAGACAAATCTGAAGGAAAGTGATAACATTGACTTTTTTAAAGGATATTCTACTAGTATATATAATCACATTCATACAATGTGTGATAGGGCGTCTGGAGGATAGACAATAATTGTCAACTCCAAACTGCCACATTCAAAGATTAACCTTACTACTGATTTTCAGGCTGTTGCCATTCGTTTAAAAGTCCATAAAGTCATTACAGATTGCTCTGTTTATCTTCCATCTTATTCAGATATCTCAAAATCAAAATTAGATGACTTTTAATATATTCTTATTAATAAATCAATTACCTTCCCCTTTTATTATTGTAGTGGACTTTAATTGACATAACCAATTATGGGGATGTCCTGATTATAATAATATGGGTAAAATGTTAGAGGACTTTATCGCCCAAAATGATATATGCCTAATGAATAATAAAAAGGCAACTTACTTACATCCTGCTTCAGGACGTTATACATCTCTTGATCTTTCTTTATGTCATCCTTCTATATATCTCAATTATAGCTGGGATGTACATGGTGATTTATGTGGAAGTGATCACTTTCCCATAATATTAAACAATGAATATGTAAACTTAAGTGACAACAATACTAACTGGAGGATGAACAAAGCAAATTGGGAGTTATTCTCAATGTTCTGTACTGAAGAATTGACTACCTCAACATTTGAAAATGTGGATGATATAATACACTTATTCTAAAAAATTCTTAATATCATAGCAGAAAAGTAAATACCCAAGACCACGACAAAGTCAAAGCGTAACAAACCTGGGTTTAATGATGAATGCAAAAAATCCATTAGGAAACGAAGAGCGGCACTTAAGAAATTTAATATTCGTCCTACTACTGTTAATTTAAATAATGTCAAAAATGAAAGGGCAAAGAGTAGGCGAATCATTAAACAAAACAGAAAACATCTTGGCAGATAATTGTTTCTGGCATATCCAGCAAAACATCGGTCAAAAATACCTGGTCAGCCATAAGGAGAATCAGCGGTAAATCTTCTTCAACAACTGGAATTTACATTTAATCACTTAAAATCTAACGACTCATCAATAACAAACAAAAAAGAAATTTCAGACACTCTTGCTAAACGTTTTGCAAAAATTCGTCTTCCGAAAATTACTCGAAAGAATTTGAAAATGCAAAGAATCGGGTTGAGAAAAGTAAAATCAACATTAATTAAAATAATACTGAAAATTACAACAACCTTTTTTCTTTAAGAGAACTTAAGGAAGCGCCGAATAAATCTCGTGATACCGCAGCTGGACCTGATGATATTCCCTATCAATTTCTCAAACTCCTACCGGGGGGAACATCATTAAAATTACTTTTATCTATTTATAATGAAATTTGGTTTTCCGGAGCAGTTCCAAAATCGTGGAAAAATCCATTCGTAATTCCTATACTTAAACAGGAAAAGGATCCAACAGATCATTTAAGATACAGACCTATTGCTTTGCCTACTTGTATTTGCAAAACTTTAGAACGGATGATAAATAATCGACTCGTTTGGTATCTTGAATCAAATAATTTACTCCCAGAATTTCAAAGTGGGTTCAGAAACCAATGCAGTACACTCGATCATCTCGTTCGATTTGACACGTTTATAAGAGATGCCTTTATCAAGAAAGAACACATTGTAGCGGTGTTCTTTGACCTTGAAAAGGCATATAATACTACATGGAAACAAGGGTTTTTAAAGATTTGGGTGACCTTGGTCTCAAGGGTCGTTTACCCACATTTATTAACAGTTTTCTCTCTGACAGAAATTTTCAAATTAAAATTGGGTCTACTTTGTCTTCTGTTCATAAACAGGAACAAGGTGTCCCTCAGGGTAGAATATTGTCAGTTACTTTCTTTAACATCAAAGTGAATAAAAGTGTAAAACGCTAAAAAGTGGCGTAGATTGTTCACTATATGTGGACGATTTCCTTATATGTTATTGTTCCAAAAATATAAATACGATAGAAAGGCAATTAGAACAAATTGCAAACTTGGAGAAACAACACTTGTTTTAAATTTCCACCCACCAAAACAAACTACACACACTTCTGTCAGAAGAGAACTTTACACAACAACCCTGAATTATTTCTTAATAACATTCGTTTTTCTGTTGGCAAGGAAACTAAATTTCTTGGTGTAATATTTGACAGTAAATAATCTTTTACACCGAATATTAAATATGTAAAATCTAAAGGTCTTAAATCTCTTCACCTGTTGAAATTTTTATCCCATACCGACTGGAGAGCTGACAGAAAAGTTTTATTGCAACTTTATAGATCACTAGTAAGATCGAAATTAGATTATGGCAGCACTGTTTGCGGCTCTGCCAGGAGATCATATCTCCAGTTGCTAGATTTTGTCCACAACCAGGGACTTCGTCTGGCCCTTAGAGCTTTCAGGACCACTCCTGTAGAGAGCCTTTACGTTGAAGCTAATGAGCCATCATTATACCTTAGGCGATAGAAACATGCTCTTCAGTTCATAACAAAAGTGAAATCTAACACTAAAAATCCCGCATATAGCATAATATTCAATCCTAAGCATTTGTACGAGCGTAAACCAAAGGCAATTAAACCGTTTGGTTTGCGAATGTTAGAAATCATTCACTCATTACATGTTAATTAAAATCAATTAATCAATTAATAGAAAATAATATATTGGGATTTCCACCATGGCAATTAAAACTCCCGCTGTTGATTCAACTCTCTCTACAAATAATAAGTCAAAAACAGACCCTCTCGTACTTCGCTAAAACTTTATCGAACTGGGCGACAAGAAATACTCTTACTACCTCGAAATATATACTGATGGCTCAAAAGCAGATTCATATGTCTGCTGTGCTTTCGTAATTAAAATTCACTGTTTTAAACAAAAATTACCACCAGACTCAGCCATTTTTACAGCCGAAATTCAGGCTATTAAGCTTTTTCTTGACATTTCAAATCATCCTGGTGATAAATTTGTAGCGTTTACAGACTCTTTGTCGATATTACAGTCAATTAAAAATCTCAGTTTTCCGTACCTCATTAGAGAATTACTTTTGAAACTTAACGATGTTGTTCTTAATAAGAATATTGTTTTCTGTTGGCTACCTTGTCATGTAGACATCCGAGGAAACGAGGATGCAGATAAAAGGGCAAAATCTGCTTACTGAGACAGATCTTTGCATCCCACACACAGATTTTAAACCACTTATCAATCGATATATTTTAACCAAATGGCAAACAAGTTGGGACAATACCATTTATAACAAATTACATGTAATATAACCTAACGTCGGTGCCAGTATCTCTACTTGCAGAGAAAGTAGGCGGGAAGACGAAGCTCTTACCCGCTGTCGCATTAGACATACTAAATTAACTCATTGTTATCTTTTAAAAAGAGAAGTTCAACCTGAATGTGTTCCTTGCCAGGAACTTCTTACAGTTTATCATATTTTATTACATTGTATTGACACAGACCATTATTCGGTCTAAATATTTAATGTCAATAACATGCACGAACTATTTAAAACAGTATCCGATGCTAAGCTTGTTTGCTTCCTGAATGAGAATGGTATTCCTAATAAGTTATACATTTTAAACTATTTATTATGCTAAAGTTATACATTTTAACTGCTTAAAATGTAAATCTGGTTTTACTTGTTATTCACACTTTTAACCAGATAAAAAAAATCTACTCACGTATTTCAGTTTTAACCTGATTATATTCTATTTTTGTAAAACTTCAATGTATTCGGCGCCGCATGACTTATCAAGGGTCGCCGTAAAACCCAAAATACAAAAAAGACATAATCTGGCAACTGAAGTTAATGTATAAGCTTGTGCTTTCAGTGCAGCGATATAAAACGTAATTAGATTTGCATGTGTGTCTGTACTGTAGTGTAAATTAGCAGAACTATTCAGAACTGTTACACGCACTCTTACACCATGCCAAGTTGTATACAACCAAGCGCTTTGCAGCTTCAACAGCAGAATGCGAACAAAAACAGGAACACTTATAAACTACATGCCTGTTTTGACCTTTTTCATAAATATTTTTTGTTTTTAAGATTTTGCCTCCAATTCTAACTACAGAGAAACACAAAAACAAGTATCTTCACGGGCTTACTTTCCATGGACCATGTAGGCTAGAGACGAAAGATAATATGTTCTTGGTTCTGTAGAAATGTTTTCGTCTACAGCGGAAAGAAAGGTTTACATAGGATTGTCTACATCAACACACTTCATATTATATTGCCAAATACAAAACAGCATACAGAGCACAACTGGTTATTGGCATTAATATATCAACATTTTGATTGACATATCCTTACTGTCCAGTGGCATCAATATATCAACCTTTTGACTGACACATCCCCGCTCTCTAGTGATATAAATATATCAACGTTTTGAGCGACGCATCCCTTCTGTCAAGTGACATCAATATATCAACACTTTGACACGTCCCCAATGTCTTGTGACATCGATATATCAACACTTTGATTGACAGGTCTCTTCTGTCTAGTGACATCAATATATCAACCGTTTGACTGACCCGTACCTACTGTCTAGTGACATCAATATATCAACCGTTTGACTGACACGTCCATTCTTTCTAGTGACATCAATATAGCAACCATTTGAATGACACATCTATACTGTCTAGTGACATCAATATATAAACATATTGACTGACACGTCCCCAGTGTCTAGTGACATCAATATATCAACCGTTTGACTGACACGTCCATTCTTTCTACTAACATCAATATAGCAACCATTTGAATGACACATCTATACTGTCTAAGTGACATCAATATATCAACATATTGACTGACACGTCCCCAGTGTCTAGTGACATCAATATATCAACCGTTTGACTGACACGTCCATTCTTTTTAGTAACATCAATATAGCAACCATTTGAATGACACATCTATACTGTCTAGTGACATCACTATATCAACATATTGACTGACACGTCCCCAGTGTCTAGTGACATCAATATATCAACCGTTTGACTGACACGTCCATTCTTTCTAGTAACATCAATATAGCAACCATTTGAATGACACATACATACTGTCTAGTGGCATCAATATATAAACATATTGACTGACACGCACCTACCGTCTGGTGATATCAATATATCAACCTTTTCACAGACACGTTCCACTGTCTAGTGACATCAATATATCAATCCTTTGACTGACACGTCCCTACTGTCTAGTGACATCAATATATCAACCTATTGACTGACACGTCCCACTGTCTAGTGACATCAATATATATTAACACTTTGACTGACACGTCCCCACTGTCTAGTGACATCAATATATATTAACACTTTGACTGACAGGTCCCTACTGTCTACTAACATCAATAAATACCAACTCTTTCACTGACACGTCCTTAATGTCTAGTGACATTAATACATCAACCATTTGACTGACACGTGCCTACTGTCTAGTGACATCAACATATCGACCCTTTGACTGACACGTCCCTACAGTCAATTGATATCAGTATATCAACACTTTGACTGACACGTGCCTACTGTCTAGTGACATCAATATATCGATCCTTTGACTGACACGTCCCTACTGTCAATTGATATCAGTATATCAACATTTTGACTGGCACGTCCCTACCGTGAAGTAACATCAATATATTAACCCTTTGACTAACACGTCCCCAATGTCTAGTGACATCAATGTATCAACCTTTTGACTGACCCGTCCCTA
This sequence comes from Sinonovacula constricta, assembly GCA_007844125.1. Classification (NCBI taxonomy): domain Eukaryota; kingdom Metazoa; phylum Mollusca; class Bivalvia; order Cardiida; family Solecurtidae; genus Sinonovacula; species Sinonovacula constricta. Next base: position 5,874,679 of record CM017557.1, on the reverse strand, counting down.
CTGTATAGTGACATCAATATACCAACCCTTTGACTGACACGTCCCTTCTGTCTAGTGACATCAATACATCAAACTTTTGACTGACACATCCCTACCGTCTAGTGACATCAGTATATCAAACTTTTGCTGAAACATCCCTACCGTCTAGTGAAATCAGTATATCAAACTTTTGATTGACACATCCCTACCGTCTAGTGACATCAGTATATCAACCTTTTGCTGAAACATCCCTACTGTCTAGTGACATCAGTATATCAACCTTTTGATTGACACATCCCTACCGTCTAGTGACATCAGTATATCAACCTTTTGCTGAAACATCCCTACCGTCTAGTAACATCAGTATATCAAACTTTTGATTGACACATCCCTAACGTCTAGTGACATCAGTATATCAACCTTTTGCTGAAACATCCCTACCGTCTAGTGACATCAGTATATCAAACTTTTGATTAAGACATCCCTACCGTCTAGTGACATCAGTATATCAACCTTTTGCTGACACATCCCTACCGTCTACTGACATCAATATATCAACCTTTTGACTAACACATCCCCGCTGTTTAGTGATATCATTATATCAACGTTTTGAGCGACGCATCCTTACTGTCTAGTGACATCAATATATCAACCATTTGACTGACGCATCCCTCCTGTCTAGTGACATCAATATACCAGTCTTTTGACTGACACGTCCCTGTAAAGTGACATCAATATATCAACCTTGACCGACACGTCCCTACTGTCTAATGACATCAATATGTCAACACTTTCACTGACAAGTCCCTACCGTCTATTGAAATCAATATATCGATCCTTTGACTTACACGTTCCTTTTTCGCTAGTGACATCAATATATATCAACATTTTCATTGACACATCCCTTCTGTCTAGTGACATCAATAAATCAACCTTTTGCTGACACGTCCCTACTGTCTAGTGACATCAATATATCAACCTTTTCATTGACACATTCCTACTGTCTAGTGACATCAATAAATCAAACTTTTGACTGACCCGTCCCTACTGTCTAGTGACATCAATAAATCAACCTTTTGACTGACCCGTCCCTTTTGTCTAGTGACATCAATATACAAACCCTTTGACTGACCCGCCCCTTCTGTCTAGTGACATCAATATACCAACCCTTTGACTGACCCGTCCCTTCTGTCTAGTGACATCAATACATCAAACTTTTGACTGACCCGTCCCTTCTGTCTAGTTACATCAATATACCAACCCTTTGACTGACCCGTCCCTTCTGTCTAGTGACATCAATAAATCAACCTTTTGACTGACCCGTCCCTTCTGTCTAGTGACATCAATATACCAACCGTTTGACTGACACGTCCCTTCTGTCTAGTGACATTAATATATTAACCCTTTGACTGACACGTCCCTTCTGTCTAGTGACATCAATACATCAAACTTTAGACTGACACATCCCTACCGTCTAGTGACATCAGTATATCAAACATTTGACTGACACATCCCTACCGTCTAGTGACATCAGTATATCAACCTTTTGCTGACACACCCCTACCGTCTAGTGACATCAATATATCAACCTTTTGCTGAAACATCCCGTCCTTCTAGTGACATCAGTATATCAACCTTTTGCTGAAACATCCCGTCCGTCTAGTGACATCAGTATACCAACCTTTGACTGACACGTCCCTTCTCTCTAGTGACATCAATATACCAACCCTTTGACTGGCACGTCCCTTCTGTCTAGTGACATCAATACATCAAACTTTTGACTGACACATTCCTACCGTCTCGTGACATCAGTATATCAAACTTTTGCTGAAACATCCCTACCATCTACTGACATCAGTATATCAAACTTTTGATTGACACATCCCTACCGTCTAGTGACATCAGTATATCAACCTTTTGCTGAAACATCCCTACTGTCTAGTGACATCAGTATATCAACCTTTTGATTGACACATCCCTACCGTCTAGTGACATCAGTATATCAACCTTTTGCTGAAACATCCCTACCGTCTAGTAACAGCAGTATATCAAACTTTTGATTGACACATCCCTAACGTCTAGTGACATCAGTATATCAACCTTTTGCTGAAACATCCCTACCGTCTAGTGACATCAGTATATCAAACTTTTGATTGGCACATCCCTACCGTCTAGTGACATCAGTATATCAACCTTTTGCTGACACATCCCTACCGTCTAGTGACACCAGTATATCAACCTTTTGCTGAAACATCCCTACTGTCTTGTGACATCAGTATATCAACCTTTTGCTGAAACATCCTTACCGTCTAGTGACATCAGTATATCACCCTTTTGCTGAAACACCCCTACCGTCTAGTGACATCAGTATATCAACCTTTTGCTGAAACATCCCTACTGTCTAGTGACACCAGTATATCAACTTTTTGCTGAAACACCCCTACCGTCTAGTGACATCAGTATATCAACCTTTTGCTGAAACATCCCTACCGTCTAGTGACATCAGTGTATCAACCTTTTGCTGAAACATCCATACCGTCTAGTGACATCAGTATATCATCCTTTTGCTGAAACATCCCTACCGTCTAGTGACATCAGTATATCAACCTTTGACTGAAACATCCGTACTGTCTAGTGACATCAATATATCAACCTTTGACTGAAACATCCGTACTGTCTAGTGACATCAGTATATCAACCTTTTGCTGAAACATCCGTACTGTCTAGTGACATCAGTATATCAACCTTTGACTGAAACATCCGTACTGTCTAGTGACATCAGTATATCAACCTTTTGCTGCAACATCCCTACTGTCTAGTGACATCAGTATATCAACCTTTTGCTGAAACATCCGTACTGTCTAGTGACATCAGTATATCAACCTTTTGCTGAAACACCCCTACCGTCTAGTGACATCAGTATATCAACCTTTGACTGAAACATCCGTACTGTCTAGTGACATCAGTATATCAACCTTTGACTGAAACATCCCTACTGTCTAGTGACATCAGTATATCAACCCTTTGCTGAAACATCCATACTGTCTAGTGACATCAGTATATCAACCTTTCACTGAAACATCCGTACTGTCTAGTGACATCAGTATATCAACCTTTGACTGAAACATCCCTACTGTCTAGTGACATCAGTATATCAACCTTTGACTGAAACATCCGTACTGTCTAGTGACATCAGTATATCAACCTTTGACTGAAACATCCGTACTTTCTAGTGATATCAGTATATCAACCTTCGACTGAAACATCCGTACTGTCTAGTGACATCAGTATATCAACCTTTTGACTGAAACATCCCGTCCGTCTAGTGACATCAGTATATCAACCTTTTGCTGAAACATCCGTACTGTCTAGTGACATCAGTATATCAACCTTTGACTGAAACATCCGTTCTGTCTAGTGACACCAGTATATCAACCTTTTGCTGAAACACCCCTACCGTCTAGTGACATCAGTATATCAACCTTTTGACTGAAACATCCCGTCCGTCTAGTGACATCAGTATAACAACCTTTTGCTGAAACATCCCTACTGTCTAGTGACATCAATATATCAACCCTTTGCTGAAACATCCCTACTGTCTAGTGACATCAGTATATCAACCTTTTGCTGAAACATCCCGTCCGTCTAGTGACATCAGTATATCAACCTTTTGCTGAAACATCCCTACTGTCTAGTGACATCAATATATCAACCTTTGCTGAAACATCCCTACTGTCTAGTGACATCAGTATATCAACCTTTGACTGAAACATCCCTACTGTCTAGTGACATCAGTATATCAACCTTTGACTGAAACATCCGTACTGTCTAGTGACATCAGTATATCAACATTTGCTGAAACATTCCTATTGTCTAGTGACATCAATATATCAACCTTTGCTGAAACATCCGTACTGTCTAGTGACATCAGTATATCAACCTTTGACTGAAACATCCGTACTGTCTAGTGACACCAGTATATCAACCTTTTGCTGAAACACCCCTACCGTCTAGTGACATCAGTATATCAACCTTTTGACTGAAACACCCCTACCGTCTAGTGACATCAGTATATCAACCTTTTGACTGAAACATCCCGTCCGTCTAGTGACATCAGTATATCAACCTTTTGCTGAAACATCCCGTCCGTCTAGTGACATCAGTATATCAACCTTTTGCTGAAACATCCCGTCCGTCTAGTGACATCAGTATATCAACCTTTTGCTGAAACATCCCTACTGTCTAGTGACATCAATATATCAACCTTTGCTGAAACATCCCTACTGTCTAGTGACATCAGTATATCAACCTTTTGCTGAAACATCCGTACTGTCTAGTGACATCAGTATATCAACCTTTCACTGAAACATCCCTACCGTCTAGTGACATCAGTATATCAACGTTTGACTGAAACATCCCTACTGTCTAGTGACATAAGTATATCAACCTTTGACTGAAACATCCCTACTGTCTAGTGACATCAGTATATCAACCTTTTGCTGAGACATCCCGTCCGTCTAGTGACATCAGTATATCAACCTTTGACTGAAACATCCCTACTGTCTAGTGACATCAGTATATCAACCTTTGACTATAACATCCCTACTGTCTAGTGACATCAGTATATCAACCTTTGACTTAAACATCCGTACTGTCTAGTGACATCAGTATATCAACCTTTTGCTGAAACATCCGTACTGTCTAGTGACATCAGTATATCAACATTTGACTGAAACATCCGTACTGTCTAGTGACACCAGTATATCAACCTTTTGCTGAAACACCCCTACCGTCTAGTGACATCGGTATATCAACCTTTTGACTGAAACATCCCGTCCGTCTAGTGACATCAGTATATCAACCTTTTGCTGAAACATCCCTACTGTCTAGTGACATCAGTATATCAATCTTTTGACTGAAACATCCCGTCCGTCTAGTGACATCAGTATATCAACCTTTTGCTGAAACATCCCTACTGTCTAGTGACACCAGTATATTAACCTTTTTCTGAAACATCCCTACTGTCTAGTGACAGCAGTATATCAACCTTTTGCTGAAACATCCCTACCGTCTAGTGACATCAATATATCAACCTTTTGCTGAAACATCCCTACCGTCTAGTGACAACAATATATCAACCTTTTGCTGAAACATCCCTACCGTCTAGTGACATCAATATATCAACCTTTTGCTGAAACATCCCTACCGTCTAGTGACATCAGTATATCAACCTTTTGCTGAAACATCCCTACCGTCTAGTGACATCAATATATCAACCTTTTGCTGAAACATCCCTACCGTCTAGTGACATCAATATATCAACCTTTTGCTGAAACATCCCTACCGTCTAGTGACATCAATATATCAACCTTTTGCTGAAACATCCCTACCGTCTAGTGACATCAGTATATCAACCTTTTGCTGAAACATCCCTACCGTCTAGTGACATCAATATATCAACCTTTTGCTGAAACATCCCTACCGTCTAGTGACATCAATATATCAACCTTTTGCTGAAATATCCCTACTGTCTAGTGACATCAGTATATCAACCTTTTGCTGAAACATCCCTACCGTCTAGTGACATCAATATATCAACCTTTTGCTGAAACATCCCTACCGTCTAGTGACATCAGTATATCAACCTTTTGCTGAAACATCCCTACCGTCTAGTGACATCAATATATCAACCTTTTGCTGAAACATCCCTACTGTCTAGTGACATCAGTATATCAACCTTTTGCTGAAACACCCCTACCGTCTAGTGACACCAATATATCAACCTTTTGCTGAAACATCCCTACCGTCTAGTGACATCAGTATATCAACCTTTTGCTGAAACATCCATACTGTCTAGTGACATCAGTATATCAACCTTTTGCTGAAACATCCATACTGTCTAGTGACATCAGTATATTAATCTTTGACTGAAACATCCCTACTGTCTAGTGACATCAGTATATCAACCTTTTGCTGAAACATCCATACTGTCTAGTGACATCAGTATATCAACCTTTAGCTGAAACATCCCTACTGTCTAGTGACACCAGTATATTAACCTTTTGCTGAACATCCATACTGTCTAGTGACATCAGTATATCAACCTTTTGCTGAAACATCCGTACTTTCTAGTGACATCAGTATATCAACCTTTTGCTGAAACATCCATACTGTCTAGTGACATCAGTATATCAACCTTTAGCTGAAACATCCCTACTGTCTAGTGACATCGGTATATTAACCTTTTGCTGAAACATCCATACTGTCTAGTAACTGCTGATGCATACACCTTTATTTTGTTACTTTCTATATGCCTTACGTTGCGCCAGTATGTCTACGTAGGCATGCATGTTTTCTTTCAACAAGCTTGTAGACTGCAATATGTCTATCATATCGCAAAATACCATGGCGGACTTTCCGTTACTATCACAATATTATCAAAGGCAAAGAGGTTTTAGAGAACCTGCGTTAGCTACGATGTGCAATGCGAGAAGCAAATAAAACAATGAAAAAAGTTGCATTACAGAGTGACGTCTGCAGCCGAACATTTCCGTGCATTGTCTGACAAATGTCGGAGATTTATTTTGAGATTTATGCAGTTAAAAGTAATGCATAAATTGACAGACGGAAGTGTCGATGTCAAAGGGATTTAGATATTTTGTCGATTTGACGAATGTCAGACTGCACTTCATTGTATGGCATCGTTCATATATATATATATATCTTTATTTACCGCCTATACAGAATCTCATTTAGCCTCGCTAAAATATTCACCTGTTGTTCTTCAAGATTGTTTCCTGTTAGCGGATGATCCTCTTAGAAAGTGAGCCTGATATATTAAAAAAGACCCATGAGAATTATCACCGATATTAAAATGTATATAAGTGCTAGACAAAAATACACATTAACTTAAGTAATATCTAAGCAGTAAAGCCATGTGTAAAAAACTCTCATGACTGAAATATGTCCTGAACAAGTGGTGTCGCTACATGTAGGGATTTAGTATGTCGTTACTATATTTATCTGTTCTGCAATAAGTGCCTAAGCAGGAAGTCTCCTTACATGTTAGGAACAATCAAATACTCAGGGAAACAAATCATCATAAAAATATTATGTCAAAGTGTTGCCATCACATCAGCTGAGTTACGACATCGTATTACACGTTAAAAAATTGTTGTAAAAAGTTCTAACACAAATCTTTATATCATTGTTTTAATAGTGACTGTCCGTAACTAACGCCTTACTTAGTTACGATTCCCTGTCCAGTCATCTTTCAAATTCCGTCTTTCACCTATCCAGTCCCTATCCAGTCATGCCCATTATATTTAAGTCAATCTGACTTTCTGTTGTTTCATTGCAAGGTTGGAGCGCTCCGTAAACCCGCTTAAGCACAATCTTTCGGTCATTTGGCAGACTGACCGTTCCAAGGCGGTAACTTGAGTTTTTTATCGCTATGTAAAAAGTCTCGTTTCAGATTTTTATGTCACTTTAACATGGTATAGTGCGTTCCTTTGTCTAGCAGTGCTTCAGATTTCAATATATTTGATAATTTTCATAGTAACCTTTAACACGTTTCTATTTAATAGGTAAATAAGAAAGGTCCTATCAAAATAAAAACCATATTTATTTAAATCTAAACTACCTCTAGACCAAGACAAACAGGGTAGTGTAAATGTGATAAAAACACAGAGACGAGACATAACACGCAAAAAGAAAAATCGGCAGTTACCGCCTTGGAACGGTCAGGAGGCAAAAGGACCGACTGGGGTGCTTAAATGCATTTAAGTTATAAATGCTTTAAAAATGCTTGAACTTCGTTTCGTTTGCTTTATGTTGTCTCCTTTTTCATTTTCTACTGTAAATAGGTTATCCACAAATGACGCCACTACCCGTTTATCATATGCCATCATTACCTAGCTTGTATACTACGTCATCTATTAGACTTTTGATAAATCCGTAATTGGCACTTTAGAAAGGAAGAGGTTAATTGCCGATGTATATTATTTGTTAATAACATTTAGTATTCACTTATTTACCCCGAAGCAGTTGCTTACTGTAAATTTGCTCCTAATGATACGTTAACATGGTTTATCTGGGAAACAATTTTTTCTCCACCAACAGCAAGTGCGAGGTTAGCGCTGAGTGAACCGGTTATCCAACAACAGGAAGTGCGAGGTTGAAGCTGAGTGAACCGGTTCTCCACCAACAGGAAGTGCGAGGTTAGAGCTGAGTGAACCGGTTCTCCACCAACAGCAAGTGCGAGGTAAGAGCTGAGTGAAACCGGTTCTCCACCAACAGGAAGTGCGAAGTTGGAGCTGAGTGAACCGGTTCTCAACCAACAGGAAGTGCGAGGTTGAAGCTGAATGAACCGGTTCTCCACCAACAGGAAGTGCGAGGTAAGAGCTGAGTGAAACCGATTCTCCACCAACAGGAAGTGCGAGGTTGGAGCTAAGTTAACCGGATTTGTCGCGGTAACTATTTCTGTCTATTATTGTAGTCTCTCGTGTCAGTATTTATCATTGTTTCCCATTACACGTGCCTGTTTGTGCCTTTGTGTTAGTTCAATTGTAATTCATGTGGTAATCTCTGCCAATCTCGTTTACAAGTTTCGTCCCATGTCATTCGTTTACAAGTTTCGTCCTATATCATTCGTTTATAAGTTTCGTCCTATGTCAGTCGTTTACAAGTTTCGTCCAATGTCATTCGTTTACAAGTTTCGTCCCATATCATTCGTTTACAAGTTTCGTCCCATGTCATTCGTTTACAAGTTTCGTTCTATGTCATTCGTTTACAAGTTTCGTCCCATGTCATTCGTTTACAAGTTTCGTCCCGTGTCAATCGTTTACAAGTTTCGTCCCATGTCATTCGTTTACAAGTTTCGTCCCATGTTATTCGTTTACAAGTTTCGTCCCGTGTCAATCGTTTACAAGTTTCGTCCTATGTCATTCGTTTACAAGTTTCCTCCCATGTCATTCGTTTACAAGTTTCGTCCAATGTCATTCGTTTACAAGTTTCGTCCCATATCATTCGTTTACAAGTTTCGTCCCATGTCATTCGTTTACAAGTTTCGTTCTATGTCATTCGTTTACAAGTTTCGTCCCATGTCATTCGTTTACAAGTTTCGTCCCGTGTCAATCGTTTACAAGTTTCGTCCCATGTCATTCGTTTACAAGTTTCGTCCCATGTTATTCGTTTACAAGTTTCGTCCCGTGTCAATCGTTTACAAGTTTCGTCCTATGTCATTCGTTTACAAGTTTCGTCCCATGTCATTCGTTTACAAGTTTCGTCCTATGTCAGTCGTTTAAAAGTTTCGTCCAATGTCATTCGTTTACAAGTTTCGTCCTATGTCATTCGTTTACAAGTTTCGTCCCATGTCATTCGTTTACAAGTTTCGTCCCACGTCATTCGTTTACAAGTTTCGTCCCATGTCATTCGTTTACAAGCTTCGTCCCATATCATTCGTTTACAAGTTTCGTCCCATCTCATTCGTTTACAAGTTTCGTCCCATGTCATTCGTTTACAAGTTTCGTCCTATGTCATTCGTTTACAAGTTTCGTCCCATGTCATTCGTTTAAAAGTTTCGTCCAATGTCATCCGTTTACAAGTTTCGTCCTATGTCATTCGTTTACAAGTTTCGTTCTATGTCATTCGTTTACAAGTTTCGTCCCGTATCATTCGTTTACAAGTTTTGTCCCATGTCATTCGTTTACAAGTTGCGTCCTATGTCAGTCGTTTACAAGTTTCGTCCCATGTCATTCGTTTACACGTTTCGTCCTATGTCATTCGTTTATATGTTTCGTTCTATGTCATTCGTTTACAAGTATCGTCCCACGTCATTCGTTTACAAGTTTCGTCCTATGTCATTCGTTTAGAAGTTTCATCCCATGTCATTCGTTTACAAGTTTCGTTCTATGTCATTCGTTTACAAGTTTCGTCTCATATCATTCGTTTACAAGTTTCGTCCCATATCATTCGTTTACAAGATTCGTTCTATGTCATTCGTTTACAAGTTTCGTCCCATGTCATTCGTTTACAAGTTTCGTTCTATGTCATTCGTTTACAAGTTTCGTCCCATGTCATTCGTTTACAAGTTTCGTCCCATATCATTCGTTTACAAGTTTCGTCCCATATCATTCGTTTACACGTTCGTCCCATGTCATTCGTTTACAAGTTTTGTTCTATGTCATTCGTTTACAAGTTTAGTCCCATGACAATTGTTTATAAGTATCGTCCCATGTCATTCGTTTACAAGTTTCGTTCTATGTCATTTGTTTACAAGTTTCGTCCTATGTCAGTCGTTTAAAAGTTTCGTTCTATGTCATTCGTTTACAAGTGTCGTCCCATTTCATTCGTTTACAAGTTTCGTCCCATGTCATTCGTTTACGAGTTTCGTTCTATGTCATTCGTTTACAAGTGTCGTCCCATATCATTCGTTTACAAGTTTCGTTCTATGTCATTCGTTTACAAGCTTCGTCCCATATAATTCGTTTACAAGTTTCCTCCTATGTCAGTCGTTTACAAGTGTCGTCCCATTTCATTCGTTTACAAGTTTCGTTCTATGTCATTCGTTTACAAGTTTCGTCCCATATCATTCGTTTACAAGTTTCGTCCCATATCATTCGTTTACAAGTTTCGTTCTATGTCATTCGTTTACAAGTTTCGTCCCATTTCATTCGTTTACAAGTTTCCTCCTATGTCATTCGTTTACAAGTGTCGTCCCATTTCATTCGTTTACAAGTTTCGTTCTATGTCATTCGTTTACAAGTTTCGTCCCATTTCATTCGTTTACAAGTTTCGTCCCATATCATTCGTTTACAAGTTTCGTCCCATGTCATTCGTTTACAAGTTTCGTCCCATATCACTCGTTTACAAGTTTCGTCCCATATCATTCGTTAACAAGTTTCGTCCCATGTCATTCGTTTACAAGTTTCGTCCCATGTCATTCGTTTACAAGTTTCGTCCCATGTCATTCGTTTACACGTTCGTCCCATGTCATTCGTTTACAAGTTTAGTCCCATGTCAATTGTTTATAAGTTTCGTCCTATGTCATTCGTTTACAAGTTTCGTCCCATGTCATTCGTTTACAAGTTTAGTCCCATGTCAATTGTTTATAAGTTTCGTCCTATGTCATTCGTTTACAAGTTTCGTTCTATGTCATTTGTTTACAAGTTTCGTCCTATGTCAGTCGTTTACAAGTTTCGTTCTATGTCATTCGTTTACAAGTGTCGCCCCATTTCATTCGTTTACAAGTTTCGTCCTATGTCATTCGTTTACGAGTTTCGTTCTATGTCATTCGTTTACAAGTGTCGTCCCATGTCATTCGTTTACAAGTTTCGTCCAGTGTCAATCGTTTACAAGTTTCGTCCCATGTCATTCGTTTACAAGTTTTGTTCTATGTCATTTGCTGACAAGTTTCGTCCCACATCATTCGTTTACAAGTTTCGTTCTATGTCATTCGTTTACATGTGTCGTCCCATTTCATTCGTTTACAAGTGTCGTCCCATATCATTCGTTTACAAGTTTCGTCCCATTTCATTCGTTGACAAGTTTCGTCCTTTGTCAGTCGTTTACAAGTTCCGTCCTGTGTCAGTCGTTTACAATAATAAGAATATATAAGACAAAGTCTTATGAGCATTGCAACATATACCAAAATTTGCAAAGGCAGAGGATACAGGTATTCGCATGCAAGACAAATGTACAAGTAAGAACAAGTCTGTGATAATTCATTTCACAAAAAGAGCAAATCAGTTACCGCATTGGAAAGGTCTGTCAGCAATTTGGACAGACTGGGGTGCTATAACCGCTTTTACAGAGCTCTAACTAACCTCGCACTTCCTGACTTCACTTCTCAAATGCAAGCAATACAAAGAAAACGAATCTATATGAATATAAATGTCCAAGCGCTGACGTTTTCTCAGACATTTTTTCAGATGATGCCGTTAAAAAAAAGCAGTGACAGTTAGATCCGCTTATTGAAAGCAATATATATTGATTTTAAATTTGCCCTTCTTTATTTTGTCATTAAACATGTTATATTCAATCTAAACAACCTCCATGAAGGCCCAATGTTTCGTGGATATATCCCTGATTTCACCTAACAAAAGAAAACATGTGGTGGATGTATCTATCTGAATGTAGGTATTATTTTAGCGCCTACATAACTAAGGGCAATTAAATCTATCGTTTTGATATTTATCCAAACTGGATAGCGATAAAGTTCGACATAAATAACGTTTTGAAACTGCTTGATCTGGTCATGTCTAAACAATTGAGTGTCAAGAAAGAATGTAAGCTATTGGTACGTTGATAATAAAGAACGAGCCCCTTCTGTACACAGTGTGCCTTCACATCGAATGAATTCTCTTAATAAAAATGCCAATTAGAGAGACATAATACTTTGTGTTTACGTTTCCATAATTCGCATCTAACCTACTTGCATTCAGTCTGACTGTATACTCCAGGTTTTGCCGATGTAAATTGAGATCTGCATGAGTATTGCATTATTTGAAAATTAAAAAAAACCCATAAACACGCGAACATCTAGGATGGTTTATACTGAATATGTACGGCGGCATTTTTGTGGCTTTCCAAACTTACATGTATTTTGCTGGTGTTATTCTTCATTTTTACTAAAGTTGTGTGACGCCATTTCTAAAAGTATATGTTCGAAATGATAATATTTCAGTGCTAATCACATGGCTAACATTACTGAGTTGCAAGCGTTCCATGCATCGATAACAGTTATAGATTGTTTAGACTATAATAGTACCCTAGTATTCATCACTGCTGCCATGGCATGCCGAGAAGGCTAACATTGACTAATACAGATATCCATATTTAACAATGCTTCATTTAGTGTACCCCTAGATGTGATTTCCCAGCGACATTTTATCTGTGTGTGTGTGTGTGTGTGTGTGTGTGTGTGTGTGTGTGTGTGTGTGTGTGTGTGTGTGTGTGTGTGTGTGTTTGTGTGTGTGTGTGTGTGTGTGTGTGTGTGTGTGTGTGTGTGTGTGTGTGTGTGTGTGTGTGTGTGTGTGTGTGTGTGTGTGTGTGTGTGTGTGTGTGCGTGCGTGCGTGTGTGTGTATATGTGTGTGTGTGCGTGCGTGCGTGCGTGCGCGTGCGTGCGTGCGTGCGTGCGTGCGTGCGTGTGTGTGTGTGTGTGTTGTATATTGTGGTTAACAGAACTCTTAACGGTCTGAATATCGAACATAAGGTTTGGGGAGAAGAGAATCAAGTTCTTTTTTGCTTTGTTTTTGAAATACATCGCAGCGAATAAGTAAGGTCCCTACATCGACGTCCTGCTATTTTCGCGGCGAGAGATACAATTGTATTGGTAGAACCAACGATGCACCGCAGGTTTGCTGGATATGCTGGCGTGGCTTATCCTTTGTCTTGTTGTGTCTCGTTCAGAATAGCGGCGAGACGAATCCATTTCCCGTTCCATATTAAAATTCGCTTCGTCAGGTACATTTTGGTTTGACTGGGCCATGGCTTCAATACTAGATCTTGCTTCACCAGGCACGTTTGATTGGGCCATGGCTTCAATACTAGATCTTGCTTCACCAGGCACGTTTGATTGGGCCATGGCTTCAATACTAGATCTTGCTTCATCAGGCACGTTTGAATGGGTCCCGGTTTCAATACTAGATCTTGCTTCATCAGGCACGTTTGAATGGGTCCTGGTTTCAATACTAGATCTTGCTTCGTCAGGCACGTTTGATTGGGCCATGGCTTCAATACTTGACTGGGCCCTGGTTTTAATACTAGATCTTGCTTCGTCAGGCAAGTTTGATTGGGCCATGGCTTCAATACTAGATCTTGCTTCATCAGGCAAGTTTGATTGGGCCATGGCTTCAATACTAGATCTTGCTTCATCAGGCACGTTTGATTGGGCCCTGGTTTCAATACTAGATCTTGCTTCGTCAGGCACGTTTGATTGGGCCCTGGTTTCAGTACTAGATCTTGCATTATCAGGCACGTTTGATTGGGCCCTGGTTTCAATGGCTTGACGTTTAAGGGATGTTTTGAATGTGAACTGAGTACATGACTGCGAGTGTTTGTATGTATGTACGGATTGCTCATTCTGATAGGTTCTTGTCGCTCCGAACTATTTGGTATCAGACCGTTTTTTTGGTATTAACCCGTATTTATACTGTAGCAAATCGGTGTTCAGCAGTGCACTCGACCTGACACGTGTCGTTCCGTATCAAAACATGTCATTTACGTATTAAACCCTACCGTATTGTAACAGTCCGTATTAATGAAGTCGACAAATGGCCCCTTCTACATTATCCTTGGTAGATACGTCAAACCCCGTAGTCACACCTTTAGGCATCTGTATCGGACCACGATAAGTGTCATATCCGGTATCTGTCGTGAAACCGTCGAGGTGATCCATGAATGTGTGACCTGGACTTTAGCAACCCGTTGCTTATGCATGAAAATGAAGCTTTTTATGTACATGACACTGTCTACAACACTACAATTTATATATTTTTCCATATGAAATACCAGTAATAAAACACTTATGAATAATAACTTAAATATATACTACATTTGACTGACACGTTCTCACCGCCAACTGACAGACACGTTTTAATTGCCAACTTACTGACACGTTCTCACCGCCAACTGATAGACACGTTCTAATTGCCAACTTACTGACACGTTCTCATTGCCAACTGATAGACACGTTCTAATTGCCAACTTACTGACACGTTCTCATTGCCAACTGATAGACACGTTCTAATTGCCAACTTACTGACACGTTCTCATTGCCAACTGATAGACACGTTATCATTGCCAACTTACTGACACGTTCTCATTGCCAACTAATAGACACGTTCTCATTGCCAACTGATAGACACGTTCTCATTGCCAACTGATAGACACGTTCTAATTGCCAACTTACTGACACGTTCTCATTGCCAACTGATAGACACGTTCTAATTGCCAACTTACTGACACGTTCTCATTGCCAACTGATAGACACGTTCTAATTGCCAACTTACTGACACGTTCTCATTGCCAACTGATAGACACGTTCTAATTGCCAACTTACTGACACGTTCTCACCGCCAACTGATAGACACGTTCTAATTGCCAACGTACTGACACGTTCTCATTGCCAACTGATAGACACGTTCTAATTGCCAACTTACTGACACGTTCTCATTGCCAACTGATAGACACGTTCTAATTGCCAACTTACTGACACGTTCTCACTGCCAACTGATAGACACGTTCTAATTGCCAACTTACTGACACGTTCTCACCGCCAACTGATAGACACGTTCTAATTGCCAACTTACTGACACGTTCTCATTGCCAACTGATAGACACGTTCTAATTGCCAACTTACTGACACGTTCTCATTGCCAACTGATAGACACGTTCTAATTGCCAACTTACTGACACGTTCTCACCGCCAACTGATAGACACGTTCTAATTGCCAACGTACTGACACGTTCTCATTGCCAACTGATAGACACGTTCTAATTGCCAACTTACTGACACGTTCTCATTGCCAACTGATAGACACGTTCTAATTGCCAACTTACTGACACGTTCTCATTGCCAACTGATAGACACGTTCTAATTGCCAACTTACTGACACGTTCTCATTGCCAACTAACTGCCGATGCATATTTCTTTTATTGTATGTCTTCTTAATAACCAGCCCTGCGGTAATACGTCTATTTATGTATGCATATTTTTTTTTCAGGGTTATTGGGTTTTACTTATACATCGAATATAAGGTAATATGAGAACTAAATGAAGGTGATCAAGACGCTGTGAAAAAAAGTTGCATAACGTGTATATATAACAAACAGATTTATAAAAAATTCATATTCTTTATATATATATATATATATATATATATATATATATATATATATATATATATACATATATATATATATATATATTTCCACGCTCATCGTGTAGGTAGAGTTATTTTAATACAAACCATTGTTATTGGTCATTTCTTTTTTCAAAATGAACATTCCGTGAATATACAAGAAAAAAAACAAAAAAACAAGCAATTTGACCAACGGTTCGCAAGGTTTGATTAATGCATCGCGGTCGTTTAGGCAAATCTTTGCCAACTAATATCGATATCTTTTGATCCAAGTCAGTCACCAGTTAAATGAGGTGTCCTGGGGTAAGGTGTTTTAATAGAGGCGGCATAGAACATTTTCCTATGAACAAGTGTATTGACTTCAGCCTTCTGACA
Organism: Sinonovacula constricta; assembly: GCA_007844125.1. Taxonomy (NCBI): domain Eukaryota; kingdom Metazoa; phylum Mollusca; class Bivalvia; order Cardiida; family Solecurtidae; genus Sinonovacula; species Sinonovacula constricta. The sequence continues at coordinate 5,858,461 of CM017557.1, read as the reverse complement.
GTCATCGACCTGTTGCATAGAAATCTGGTTGTTCACTGAAGATAGGCCAGGGTTATCAGTGTTATCAGTGTTATCAGTGTTATATTAATTAATTACATCAAATCTTTCCCGCAATCAACTTAAGACGACTAAGTTGTAAGGGAAAATGCGTACAAACCACTGGAAATTGATCTGTATGTGGCATTTATTTTGCAATGGTAACTTTTACCGAGGTAACAGGGTCGGCTCTGCTAACAAAGAACTATATTAGTGTCAACTAAACTACATTTTTCTTATCCAACGATCTGACTTAAATGTATCACCTGTATGCTTCTATCACAAAGGCTGTATATTTTATAAATGATACGATTAATAAATATGCATGCACACACCTAGCTTATTAAAATCAACCAAAACATGAAAATTCGTGTAAATCATACCATCGTCTAATCCAGCTCGTGATTGCGAAAATCATTGCTTTACAACCTATAAAATTAATTAAATGTAACAGGCACAATATATTATAGTATTACGGTATGTAACAGCAAACTTCCCAGCTGATGGTGACGAATCGTCAAAGTCATTGGTTATTTTTGTTTTTACAGTAAATAAACCAAACTGTAATTCGTATTGAATGTGTATTTAATAAGTGGTATAAATTTGGTGGTAATGTGCTTTAAATGGAAACTGTTATTAACTTTGTTGTTGATGATGATGTAACGTCCATATCGCAAAGTCAAAAGCTAATAGCTGTATATTTTGGATTATAAAATAAAAGTGTGGTTTAAAAATCACGTGAGATTATTTATTCCCCGAATATGCAGCTGTTTTTTTATAATCACACATCATCAACACCATTTATAAGCATTATCTACAATAACCATCCACTGACTGGCAAACTTTTGACAATATATATCTTAAAGTTTCTTTAAATATGATAAATGGAGAAATATATTTGCTAATAATTCACTTGACCATTGATCAATCAGAAATACAAAATTAAAACAACAACTCAAAAACTTACGTTAAATACTTAATGTCAAATCCGAAACTAGCATAACAGTTTGATGATTGCATGTAAAAGCTCATTATCCAACACTATTAGACCGAGCTCTAACAACTAGTAATAGTGGTTTTAACAGATTTTCATCATCAAACGCAAAGATTGAAATAACCAGGACAACGCTTGTCATGTTTTCTTTGTTTTCAATGAGACCGCGGACCGGTTGGAAGAGAGTCAATACACTTAGGTGGCAATTACAAATAGTTCCTGCATTAATTCAATTGTATAATTGTTTAATGGCAACCAAATGCGAGTCGGATTATCAATATTAATGCTGTGGAATCGATTTATTGTTATATGTATTGTTTTTAAATTGATTAACTTCACCGAGACGGTTGTTGTTAGCAGGTTTTAAGTAGAAATGTGCTTTCAAAGCCAGGTGACATGGAGCATCGATACTATACTACACATACCCTCTTTTGAATCCTCAGTCTGGCAGGGCATTAACTCGGGCTGGAGCTTAAAGCTAACATCCGGGAATCCCCAAAATATTCCAGCCAGGAGGTAAAACACATCCAAACTGCACAGGATTTATCACATCCTTGATCGATCATTAATTTAAGTGAATATGAAATTAAAATTCAAAACTGATATTGATCTAATCGTTAGTTTAAGCAAATCTTTATCGCACGATTACATCTGCTGACATTTTCATATGGTAGTAACAGTGTTTTATCCATTTATCTGATAAAAAAAGCCGTTTGATTGGAATCCCGTACCAAATACAATCACTGAGATCCAATAATGTTCACATGGTACGATAGTTCCGCGCGGTGATAGCCAGCTAGGGCCGCGTCCACAGCGGCAATGATTGCCAATACCACTGAAGATCTTCTAGACCATCGCCATGGGTCTCTACCGGGTCGTATTGCCTCCCTCGGGGCTTCTGCTAGAGCAGGGGAATAAATGAAGACTTTACCAATATTTGATCTTGCGATGCTCTACCAATATTTGATCTTGCGTTGTTCTACCAATATTTGATGTAGTGATGCTTTGTATCTGATCAATCACGACTTGATCTAACATGGAATGTACACATACAGACATTGGAGAAAGAGAAATTATTCCAAGTGACAAAACTTCTTGCATCTGACCTCTGGCCTTCTTTACGTCCAATTTATCAGTCGATCTTTTCTGTATCCTGATAAGACACACATGCGAACAGAACGATGTTTAACACGTACGTGTTTCTTTTGATATGAGTCTGTTCTTAAAGCGTTCAAGTTGTCTTGCATAAAGATTGGTTAGAAAATGCCTATGGTGTATTTATTTTAATTTGCATGTGATATTCATAAACTTATGTAGTATCCTCTTTCCGGTCGGCTACAATGCCGTTATATGCATCGTGTCTAACATTCTAACTGTCCAGGAAACACAGCCCGTTTTATACATCCTTTCTTACTTTATCATTCTCACAATAGGCGATGGTACTTAAAGATTTTGATGTAATATCAGGTGAAAGCAAGTTTTAACTTAACTATTTTTTACCCTCTGAAGCTGTTAGTGCTCATTTTAATCAACGGGATATTGGGAATTTATACTGTGGTGTTGTTTTCACAAGAATTAAAATTAATAGTTTCATTTATAGTATTTGGATAAGACTATCAGAATAAACGCGATCCTCACTTATACCATCAGCAAATAATGCAACATAAAAGATAAAAAGGTTTAATTAAACTTACTGTTTTCTTCATGCGAAAAGTACTGATTATATAAATTGCGAATTTGTAGTCCTAAATAAACCTAAAAACATGATAACTGACTACTGCATAACGGACAGATTCAGATTAATGTAGGTGCATAAAATATTACTGCTTCATTCACTTTATAAAAGCAGGTGTATCTATGTAGCAGTTCTACTCTGAGACTACAAGAATTTATCAAGAATTTATCCAAAGCAAGTTCGCTGATAGAACGATAAGAGCAATGAAAACCGGTAAATCGGTATGATCAGTAACATTCCAAAGCTGCTGGTAGACTTCTGGGGATAGATCAGACTGGCATAAACGTCATCCACTATTGTAACAGAAATACAGTCGCGAGATAAAATCAGACAGGCTTTGTAGTAGAAAACCTATACGGGCTACCTAAATCCTGGCCAATGAGGAAACCACAGTTATCATAAGAACATGTATTGCGACAAATGTGTTTTTTCACTTCCAAATATCATTAATCTAGAATCATGGTTGATTTACGATCAGCTTTCATCTTCGGGCCAATGACCTAGTACATTTGCTTTACACAAAACAAGATTTACTTATAGCCGGTTTTTAATAGACGAAACCCGTTACTCGAGATATGAGTAACTTATTTATTTATTTCTAGGATACATGCTCTTGGCTTAAATTTTTAATATAAATGCAATCTCGCATTTTGGACTACTTCACTCGTTAACTGTCTTGCCCCTAGATGGGCTCTGGTTAACACTTGCCTACCCTTTTCCTTTATGACAGCATTGCGTGTGTTTACTGCCTAGTTAGATATTATAAATATGTTACTCTCAATGTTGTCAATTCTGTATGTTAATGAGTTGTCTTGCAGCTTTTTTACATTTAATACCCGGAAAAAAGTACCAATGTCACGGTGTTGTTTGTTTGTGTGTGTGTAAACACCTGATTTGTATAGATTTTCTTCTTGATTGCAACAAAATAAACAACTGTTGCTAGCATAGCTTCGAAATGAGATTGTTATTGAATAGTGTGCTGGCTGGGCTTTAAAATGACTTATATTTATAATATTTAAACAAACGTCTAAATCAAGTTTTAAAATTATTTTTTCTTTGCAAAGTTATCAGTAAAAAAACATTTCTGGATACATGTACTTTGTTATAAGAAGCATAAAAAGCTTAGAAATAGGGTATATCGACTGCAAAGAGAACTGAACAAAATTAAGATTGAAGTAAGTACAGTACCAAAGCATTCAGCTTTATTCCCTGGGTGTATAGGAAGCACAATATCTATGGCAGTGAAGGGGTTAATAACACTGAAATAAAACAGGTATTGGTGATTACTTATGATCGATTATATATACTTACCGCATATTTCTACTTTAATATTTCAAAATTGTATGTTTAACCAGACTATGAAGGTGACCAAAAGAAATGCTTTATTAACATTTATTATGTCAATTTACTTATGGATCATAATAAAAACGATCACTGTCATGGCTTGTTAAATATCCGTCATAGGACCTTTCTTTACTGGCAAAATATATGGGTTGATTAGAGAACAATTAGAACAAACACGTGTTACTTTTTTGGTGATAATCTGTTCCCCACCCTAAAAATATATATTTATAGGAAAAAATGCTAAGTGCTAAACAATTCCAGCAATAGTTGATAGCAACACAACGTGTCCTTAAGACGAAAGAAAGGTGCGTGGCTTTGTTATTACTTATTTAAAACAAGCCGTTCTACTGACAAGGCAAGGAGCTAATTGAATCTCCGTTGGCAACCGTCATGCCTAATTATATTGTGTGGCGTTGTAAACCCAAGAGACATTGGTGTTACAGTCGCCAGAAGAAAGGACGGTTAGTTCTGCTGGTTACAAAATGAATATGGAGTCAAACAGTCACTAAATGACAGCCCTGGCGTCTTCAGGAAAATCCCGTATAATACAGTCGCCAAAACAGTTGTGGTGTCTGTATTCACGAGAGGTCGTGTATCATACAGTCGCCAAAAAGATCTGTGGTGTCTGTATTTACGAGAATTTGTCAATCATACAGTTGTTAAACAGCTCTGGTGTTTGTATTCACGATAGGTTGTGTATCATACGACGCCAAAAACAGCTGTGGAGTCAGTATTCACGAAGGTCGTGTATCAAACTGTAACCAACATCAGTTGTGCTGTTTGTATTCACGACGAGTGGTCGAGTATCAAACAGTCGACAAAACAGGTGTGGAGTCAGTATTTACGAGAGGTAGTGTATCATACAGTCGTCAAAACTGTTGTGGTGTCTTTATTTAAAAAAAAGCGTGTATCATACAGTCGCCAAAGCAGCTCTGGTATCTGTATTCACGACGAGAGGTCGTGTATCGTCCTGTCGCCAAAAACAGCTATGTTATTTATATTCACGAGAGGTTGTTTATCATACAGTCGACAAAAACAGCTGCGGTGTCTGTATTCATGAGACGCTATGTATCGTAGTGTTGCATAAACACCTCTGGTGTCTGTATTCGAGGTCGGTCGTGTACCAAAACAGTCGCCAAAACAGCTGTGGTGTCTCTGTTCAAGAGTGTATCCTACAGTCCCCACAACAGCTCTAATTTTTATATTCACGACGAACGGTTGTGTATCACAAAGTCGACATAATCAGCTGTGGTTTCTGTATTCACGAGAGGTCGTCTACCAAACAGTCGCAAAAGAACAGCTCTGGTGTCTGTACTTTATAAGAGGAGTTGTCTTATGTAGTAGTCAAAAGAAAGTTCTTGTGTCTGTATTCATAAGTGGTCCTGTAACTTATAATGGCCAAAACACAGTTCACGTGTCTGTTTTTATAAGGGACCCTGTATCATGCAATGGCCAAAAGAAAGTTCTGGCGTGTGTATTTATAAGTGATCCTGTATCATGTAACGACCAAAAGACAGTTCTGGTGTCAATATTTATAAGGGATCCTGTATCATATGATGGCAAAAAGACAGTTCCGGTATCTGTATTTATAAGTGGTCATGTATCTTGTAATGGCCAAAAGAAAGTTCTGGCGTGTGTATTTATAAGTGTTCCTGTATCATGTAATGACCAAAGGAAAGTTCTGGCGTGTGTATTTATAAATGGTCCTGTATCATGTAATTGCCAAAATGACAGTTCCGATGTCTGTATTTGTAAATGGTCCTGTATCATATAATCGCAAAAGACAGTTCCGGTGTGTGTACTTATAAGTTGTCCTGTATCATGTTATGGCCAAAAGACACTTCCGGTGTCTGTATTTATAAGTGGTCTTGTATCATGTAATGGCCAAAGGACAGTTCCGGTGTCTATATTTATAAGTGTTCCTGTATCATGTAATAGCCAAACGACAGTTCCGGTGTCTGTATTTGTAAGTGATCTTGCATCATGTAGTGGCCAATCGACAGTTAATGAGTCTGTATTTATAAGTGTTCCTGTATCATGTAATAGCCAAACGACAGTTCCGATGTCTGTATTTGTAAGTGATCTTGCATCATATATTGGCCAAAAGACACTTCCGGTGTCTGTATTTGTAAGTGATCTTGCATCATATAGTGGCCAAAAGACACTTCCGGTGCCTGTATTTGTTAGTGATCTTGCATCATGTAGTGGCCAAAAGTCACTTCCGGTGCTTGTATTTATAAGGGGTCCTGTATCATATAATGGCCAAAAGACAGTTCCGGTGTCTGTATTTACAACATGACAAATTTTCCATCGTATATGTCCTTTCTATGCTTAAGCAAGGTTTTTGAATGATTAAATCTGTAATGTTTTACTATCCAATGTGGCGCGTTCTGTTTCTCCATCATTATGCGATACAAGCTTTATTTTTTTGTGATTGCTGTTTCCGAGCATACTAGGTCTCCCTTTTTAGGAATTCATTACATTAAAACCCTGTTTGTGTTTCTTTTTAGTTTAAGTGTTACCAAAACATCTTTCGCTATTTTTACCAAGAACTGACATCTTTATGCCACACCCTTGTGCATTTTGATCTGATTTTCCAGCACATCAAAACATTGGTGGACGACGCCTTTGTATGTCTCAGAGACTCTTTCCGAGATATCTCGTAGTATTTAGGCAAAATTACTCGGATTGTTCCACCTTACATGAATTGACAAAACTTTTGACGGACATTTAAAATTCACGTCATTTAGGGGACTCATCATATAGCTTCAATAGGTTCTGGAAACATATCTGTTGGCCACTGTGATATGCTTTGACAGACTGTCAGTATATAAAATAAATTAAAACATAATAAATGTATCCTGATGTGGCAACTCCTGGGAAATACCAGATATTGATTTTAGTTACAAATCTCACCTGTTGAACAGATTATGGGCCAGCAGGTATACAAATACTTCGTAAATCAATTACACCCGTATTAATCTTTTTCTTAACAATAAACTTTTTTAACTTAATGGCAAACCTTAATTTTGTGAAGCTTATATCGGACAATTTGCAAGTGGATTTTCTTTTCACTTGTGTCAATACATAAACAGTATGACTTGACCTTATTTGGTTAGTATATTTAGGTTAGCAGTAGAGTAATTAATCGCTCATACTTTACATTGTAGAACATCTATTTAAGAAGTACAAATCCAGTTCATTTAATACAAGTTATCATTACAAACAGCATTTAAGTCATACATTTATTGGTAATGTTTGCAAGTATGCCTTAAAATGAACAAGTGACCAAAATCACTTGTTGTGATGTATTCATTAAATTAATTTAAAATGCCTTTAATGTGACTATACTCTGAAATATTACATTTAGAAAGTCCTTTGATTATAACCCCACAAGAACATTTAATCTTAATGTATGTGCTAATCCATATTTACCTTATAACTTCCACTTGTATCTGTTGCCCCCAATAAACCCCATTTCATTCAAAAGTACGTTTTACTTTTAGCTTGAATGAAGCAATTGCATTTTCTTAAATCCAAATAAAAGGCTTAATGAAGAACGGCAGATGTGTTTTCTGGCTGGGCATATATATAATTATGGTTAGTCAATAGTACCATTAACTGAAGAAATTAAATATTGAACACCAGAAGAAAAGTATTGTTATATCACATCAACTGGGTCATATTTTTTTATTCATAGCTTTGCTTAAATTCACGTTATTACAATGTAAGAATTAGACATCACAACCGAAAAATTATTGCAAAAGAACATTTATTTTAGATCTGAAAATGCATTCAAACTTTTTCAAATAGAAGAAATGGTTGTTTTTACAACCTTATATAACTTATATTGTTAATGCAATTAAATAATGTTTAATAAAAATAATAATGAATAATTAGTCTTTGGATAATTAATATACTGCATTAACTGAAGCGTTAAAAACATCTAAGACTTTATACAAATAAAGTTTTTATTTTAAACATTATGTTTATTAAAGTCACGATTTTAGTTAAATACTTAGAAAAAATATATAATGAATCAATTATCATGAGAAATAACTAAAAATAACTGGTACAAGTCAATAATAGACTTATTTAATTTCTTAAAATGTGACTTAGCAATAAAATTATAGAAATTAAAAATGTATACATTTTACCTCTTAATTAAAATTCATTAGAATTTATTAGGACTAACTTGCATGCTTATTAATTTCAAATCTTGAATTTGGAAAAATCTTCAATAAAGTCATTGCCTAAAGTTGTTGTGTTTTTTTTACAATTAAGTAACACGCAATACAGTACAATACACCTGTTTACAGGCAGATTTTTTTATCAAATTCACATGCTAAAATTCAATGATGAAAATTCCGTGGAACTTGAATCAGCGTGTGTCATACTAAGAGAGGTGTATATTTAACTTTTAAAACTGTTCAGTTGGTTTCAATTTGGCTTTTAAATAAAATAAAAATTGAAATTAAACTCTAGTTTAAATTAACAATTTCAAATCTATGTTAAATGATAGCCTCCACTTCAGGAACGATATAAACATTAAACTCCAATATTATGGTTCGTTATAAGCAGACTAAGCTAGACAAATTATGCATTAAGACTGTAATAGACTGGTAGGAGTATGTATATACCTTTAGAAAATGTTGACTTCGTTTGGTTGTTAGCTCTGCATACGAACGAGTCCTCGGCGCTTGGATTTCAGTGATATACGCAATAAGGTAAAATGACAAAGAGACTTGCCATTTTAATTGGCATGACATTATAGGGAGAGGAAAGACTGAGATGAAATAGTCCATAAAATTTATGCTTCAATGAATGGTAAGCAGCCATGTCTTCAGCTGCGAAACAACCATTTCTTCTAAATAGAAATTATACATCGGTACAAGTATTCATGTATGTCTGCATTACACAATTACACAATATTATTACTTGAACACCTTGTTTAAACATATAACAATAATAAGCATAACAATTGAAGCATGCCTGGGCACAACTGACGCGTCTCTTTCGACATAAATATTTCTTATAACACCTACAGCTTAATCCTTCGTGCTTCCGAAATTCAGCTTTCCCATAAATCTGGATGCTGTTGCAATCGACATTGCCAAAAATGGTTTGCTAAAGGGTTTTAAATTAACAAAACATGTATTTCAAAAACATTTTAACAACAGTTGATTCTTTATAATGCAAAGGTGCATGGTTATATGGGATGTTTGTTAAGCCACAAACGTGAGTACAAATGAGAGAGCACGTTTGATCAGTCTGTTAACACACCTGCTGTTTCATATCGCGACTTAGGCAATAAACCAACAATTAGAAATAACGAAGAGTGTGCTGCTTCTGTGTATTGTAACGATATCTTTCACATCTGGCGAGAAACCAGCTCTTGTCATTTTCTGGTGGCGGCGATAGGATTTTTTTTAATCTGTTGTAATCATATATTGCTCCGGTAGACAAACTCTCGTCTATGTGGACAGGTTTAATCTCTACAGGATTTGTAATACAGTAAACACGAGCAACATCTGGTAGAGTCTGTTGGCAAACCGCGATAAAGTGATAAATGTCAGCAATGATATAAAATTAGTGACAGAAAACAGAATTGCTAGTACATATCATATATCATAATTAACTAGTACTTGACGAAGGCATAAAAATAGAACTTAAGTGAAATAGTAAAAAAAACTCTGAGACGAGACATTTTAAAAAGACAGAAAATCCTTCAGTTCGGTATACCTTTAGAACAGCCACCGACGACGGTTTCTTTAACTGAGTTTTGTAGCTCAATCATCGAGTTTCCTTTTCAGACCGAATTATCAAGTTATGTTCAATCGGATCATTCAGAGCTACAATTATAAAATGAAATTGTCTTCTAAAGATCTGCTAAGTTGGAGTTAATCAACCGTGTTATACAACACTACTGTTCTCTGCATACATATTAATGACGCAAAGAGACAGTTTGCAGACTGGCAAAACACTTTTCATGATATAAATAGTATTTGCATTTTATTTATGATGAGGCGAAACTGTTGTGTTTCGTTTTTACTGTTGTTGCAGTTGTTTATGTGGAAGTGGTTAACAATGTTGCGTCTTAATGCATTGTAAATTACTTGCCTAAGGAAGTGTTTAGATCTACATTGACTGTTTGACCCCTACCAGTTGCTTGTCGACAAAAAACAAATCGGAAATGAATTTAACAGCAATGTTAGTTCTTGTCTGTAAAAGGATCAATTGCAAGCAATGCATTAGAACGAAGGATTCTCGGGTTGTAAATATCAGCAATAAATTTCCTGATAAGTTCGTAAAGAGGTCAGAAAAGTTATTGATACCCTTGACTTTCTTGATCTTATATAAAACATTTCCATAAAATGCAGGATGGCTTCTGCCTTCTGTATAAGTATTTTCATAGTGCTATTATATTTTGAGGCAATAAAATAATTGCGGAAAAAGAACTGTGAAAACGCATTTCTTAATTTGTAAAATCAAAAGCCTTGCTGTAACAATTGGAAGTAATCAAATGGTTTCGAGCATTGAAATCTTCTACTTTAGTAAAACCTTTTAAGTTGGGATTTTTAAATACCATTGGAGATAGCACGAGAAGAATCACCATCAAGCCTTAAACCAAATTGTATATGTCTGGTGTTTAAAAACAACATTAACAACTGAACTTTGTGAACATGTAAACACTTTTTGATAAACAAACATGGAAAACACTTTTAACTGACATGTGTATTTCCGTTTTAAAATAAACGTAACAGATGGAGGCTCAACATTTGCCTATAAGTTTATATACAAGATATAACAATATGGCATGTCTTAAAATCGTATTCAGCTTTAGATTGACCACTCTTATATAAACCATAACTATTGCAATACAATTGGATGAAATAATGCATAGAGAAAATAACTGCATACAATGACATGCAATCGTTTATAAAACATAGTTCATGCATTTTAGTGTCAAATTTTGCTCCATTTCTTTGCTTTTGTTAACATAGGCATCGAGCTTACCACGGCGTTGTGACTATAACATGATATATGTTGATACAAGGAAAGAGTAGTTGGCACATATCTTGTGCATGTTCCAGCAGGAAATGAATTTAATTAACTGGTAATTAAATGTTTTCTTTCATAACAGTTCAAAGTTGACTACTTTTTCTCCAACCTAAACAACATGTACTTGGATTTTCATGTGCTTATATTCCTAATTAAACAGTCACTTAATGCAAGAATTCAATCAGATATTTATGCAGACAACATTTCTATTGGCTGTGACAGTTAGCCTCAAAAAGTCAGTCTTTTTGTATATTTGGGGACCTTGAACAAACATACATTAAATAAGATAATGTTGCTTCAGTTACATAAGCAGTTTAAGGTAATCTGAAACAGAATTAAAACTCCAGTCTATCAATAAGAAACTATGACACGGTCCTATGTGTATTGTAGCATATAGTCAAACTTGAAAAAGGCACAAGACGAATGTGTTCACATGCCAATCAAACGTGAAAGTTGCAAAAAATAAGACAAGATCTAACATTAAATACAACAAATCAAACAGTTACCTCCTTGTGACGATAAGTCAACAATGGGACCAATAGGAGTGCTTATACCAGTTTACGGAGCTTATGGTGACATCATAAAATAAGAAATGTAGTGACATACTGTACATAAATAATGTCCAAACATTTTTACAAATTTCAAAATATTTTACCTATTTTTACTACAACATGAAATCATATAAACTGTCGTCAAGCGATGGTGGAAAGGAAATAATTATGAAATGCTTTTGGTGTATTTTCTAGCGCCCGCTATGATGCAGTAGTCACATTTAATGAAAATAAATAATGACTTTTTGAATGAAGGACAAAATCACCAGAAAAGTACAAATAATGTAGAAGAAAATTTTCGGTACATCACACTACAACAAAGCTAAATCAGCAATAAATGTCAGCAAATGAAAAAGGAACGGAAATAAATACCTCTTTAATTTGATTTGAACTTAATTTTTCCAATACAGATTGTTGATAAAAAAGGAGGATTACAACTGAAATGGTACTTTCATTGTAATAGTATAGAATCTTACTCAGTTGACATATCCCGGAACGATAAGAAATATCGGATTACTAAACATTTATTTTAACCACCGTGTGTCTCTACTCAGTTCAATCGTCAGTTCATCGTCAGTTCAATTGTCAGTTCGATCGTCACTAAATAACCATTCTTAGAACCACATCCTGTTGTAAAAACAGCCGTAATTCTATATCTGGCAATGTAGTCGGACTGTAAGACTTATGTAACACATTTATTGTATGTTTATTTAACGCTCAGACGTGCAGATAAAAGAGTGCGAATGTTTGAATTGTCTTTTCACCCATTTGTTATGGTTTTGTGTCGCGACAAAAGCCATGGAACAGCAGTTAAACGTAAACAAAAGAACAATTTGTTTCTGTGAATCAATGGGATATTTAACCCACTTTGGTATCCCATGTTGCTCATGCTGTTTTATGATGAAAGTGACAATAGTGGAATATATATCATATATAACTCCAGTAGACAAACTCTCATACATGTGGAATGACTTCATAAAACGGATCTGTTACACAAACCATCAACACAACTCAAACAACAGCTGGCAGAACAGTCAAGGTTAATCTGGTATTGGCAATAAAAGGAAAGACTAATGCTTCTAACATCACCGCGAATTTCAGATCCGAATAAAGTTAGAACATCTTTTCCTAAAGAAGCATTGAATTTCTTCTTTAAGGCAGAGGTATCAGAGTTGACAAATGGAAAAAAGAAGGAAAATTAAATTACGTCTGTATATAGGAGATATCTAGCTAAAGTGTCCTAATGCAATAACAGGGTGTTTCTATTTTCCCCTGGGATGTGAATAGACTTCTGGCTGTATAGCAATAGAAATATAGCCACAATATGTTGTTATAAAATAAGTCCAAATTCAGTTCTGCTTAAACTTAAGTACTGAAGAGACATCACTTACAAACTTTAATGGGCTTCTATATATAGTGTTTGTCGTTCTCAAAACTCCTTTTCTGAGTTTGGTATATGTTGCAATGCTCATAGGACATTGTCATATATTTTTATCAATGGAAGTTCGAAGTCAACGCTCTATTAAGTGGCCTAGGTACCCAAATCGGTCCATTGGACAACTGATCGTTCAAATAATTGAACAACTGATCGTTCCAATACGATAGGAGTTGTTTCTGTCTATTATATGTACAACCCGTTTGCCTTCTCCCTCTTTACCATTTGAATTTCTCTTTTTACCGAAGTGGGATTGGGATGAGATTAGCCGACATTTTTGCCGATACTGTGCAGTAACATTTCTGTCATTATAGCACAGCGGCATTTATGAGGTGCCCAGGGACTGAACCAGGTCGGTCCACTATACTGACACCGACGAGTCGGACGTAATGCTGTCCCCTTAGCCCCGAGCGTCAGGAGGGAAGCCACAACTACCAACTTTAACGTCTTTGGTTTGACCCAGCCGGGGTTTGAACCCGCGACCTCCCGATCCACAAGCCGACGCTCTACCACCTGAGCTATTGCGGCCGGGTTATACGGAAGTGGTTGAGCGTATGTTAAGCATGTACCACCACAAAATTGTACACTTGATTAACTTAAATTGGTACATTAAAACATAAATTTACAAACTGCACACAATAAGTGTGGGTCAAGGTCATCGCAATGTTGTGGCTAGATAAAAATGATTCAGAGGACGATGTGTTGGCACATCCAGTCGCCAACAGACAGGTTTGGCAGAGTAGTCTCTGGCTAAAATACATATTAAGGATTCACAATTCATACACAGGTAATTTGTTTTATATCGCGACAAAATACAGGCTTTATTTTGTGATAACAGTTTTTTTTTTAATTCCGTTGGTGACTGTCCAGAGCAGTATTGTTGTAATTTCATATCACGACGATATCTATCATAATTATATTTGTTTATTGCTCTTGTAGACACACATTGGCTTGTGTTGTCAGGGCTCCCTATAGTTCTGTACTACAATCAGCAGAAGCAACATCTAGCAGCATTCCTTCATCGGCAAAGAAAACAAGATGGGGCGATATCACGTCAGCGCTGATATAGCATCTTACATTTGATATGGCGACCATGTGTTCTCTAAACTGGAACCTCACAATGCTCGGGTCGACTGATAAAATGGGTGATTACCAAATGACACAAGTATCTGGACGGTATATAAAAGATATCGGACAATACCTACCCTCCCTCGTCCAATCAAATTGCTTGATTTTCCCCAGTTTGTATCCCATATATTGCCCAGGTAAGTCGTACGGTGCTCGCCATGTGATGAAAGAGTAAACAAAATTATTCGCCATCGCAAGCCGTATAACTAAAGGTATATTTACGAAGTGAAGTACCTTAGTCCGTCAACTATATATGGTTACCTCGTCCCCCACCCAGAAAAATGCTTATAACTTTTCCAAAGATGGTGATTTTAGTGAAGCAGATTTGTTTGTTATTTCTGTTGTTTTTATTACAATGGAGATGAAAATAAAAGCCATAAAGATTGAGGTTAACACTTTATTGTCTTTTTTTAGGAATCTGAGTGTAAAATAATGTTAACATAATTCAAATGCATTTTAGTATGGAGTCCTAAACATGACCTAAATTATACAAAGAATAAAATTCCCTAATCACTGTCTTAACTCGATAAACAAAGGTAAAAAGGTACCTGTCTGCTTCTTGAGTCAGCAAAGTAATGAGGGAATCACAGCCCTTGTGTACCCCTAGACGGACCCAGGACTTGGACAGACACAGTGTGCAGCCTGGAATTCTAATGGAGCAGGCTTCAACACTATGGATGGCTAAGCAATGACTGTATAAATACAGGTACAGGGTAATTCAAAGACACATAGCGTACATGTAATATATATGTAAACAACATGTAATTGTACATGTATCCATATGAATGACAACAGGACATTATTATATAATAATAAACTATTATGGCAAAATATCGAAATATGTATTTCTGCTACAGACGTATACACTTTTTACTCAATTTAAGGTTATTAAATGACCATAATCATATGTCAACAATGCAAATTAGCACTTATGAATATTCATAAATTTTAATGAGACTCTAAAAATATACTTTTTTTTAAAGTTGATTAGATTGTTTTCATTTAAAAGCAATTTTCAAAGAAACTCAAAAGTTTTTAGTGTTATATACATACCACTACTTGTCTAACTCATGTTGGTCTAAGTTGCATATGTGATATTTTATGATCTATAATAATTAATTATACAAATTAGCCAAAATGAATTTTCATATATCTTTATGAGATTCTAAAAATAGACTTTATTTTTAAAACTTTGATTAGATTCTTTTATCTAAAAGCAATTTTCAAACAAACTCGACAGTTTCTAAAGTTATATACATACCCCTAGTAGTGAAACACATGTTGGTCTAAGTTTCATATAATTTCGTTCATTTTGTGATTTTTTTATGATTTTTTTTTATTATTTTAATTCCAATTTTGTTCACTCAATCTTAATGTCTAATTTGGTAAGAAGTCTCCTTATAACTAGCCATAATGTTGGAGAATAATTTTTTATCGTTTTTAAATGGAGGCTATCGCTGAACTTAGATTAAAAACTTTTAATTATGTAAATTAGCCAACATGAAGATTTATACATATTAATGAGAATCTAACGATAAATGTCAATTTTGACACGTTGATTAGAATTTATTTCACTTCAAAGTCATATTTGAACAAACTGTACTGGTTTAAAAAGTTTAGTAGGCACCCCTGTTAGTCTGATACGTGTTTGTGTAAGTTTTGCATGAATTGGTACATTATTTAACTTTATTATAATTGTTTAAATTAATTTGGTCTGTGTTTTACTCATTAATTTTTAACACACGAATATGTTAAACGCCTACTTATAACTATTCAATACATGGAAAAATGTTGTTGACTAGTCCTTTGGTGAAGGCTACGAGTTTAAGCTTAGATTTAAAATAATTATGCAAATTAGTTCTCGTGAATTAATCCATAAATGTGAGCTTACACTGTGCACTTTAACACTAAATAAATTTTCAGTCATTATTACAGTTGTATTTTATTCTTCCTCTTTTCATATTTTACATAAAGCATTTAACTAAAAGTCTTTCTGAGTGTATATGAAAGCTTCTAGTAATTATTCTATAAATGAATTTATGCTACATCTTCAAATCCTTATAAACTACCGTAGGTAATAATAAATTATTAAAATGGAATAGGGTTAAACGTTTAAAATTAATTTTGTGAATTAATTATTTCTCCGATTTTCTTAATGAATAAAGTACATAATTTTCTTGACTTTATCTTTAAGGTTAAGATAGCGGGAACTGCATAATTTTTATAAGTTTATTAATTCCTATCATTTTCAATTTCACTTTATATTAACATTTGATATTGTATTATACTCTTTTAAGACATTTATTGACTTTTATACTGTGCAAGGTCTTAAATGGTCAAATCTGTAATTTTTACTATCCAATGTAGTGCATTCTCTTTCATCCAACATTATAATACATTGATATGTTCAACACTTCAAAACAAATGTGGACAACTCCTTTGCATGTTTTGAGGACTATTTCCGCAAAACAATGTCTATTAACGCAACAAACATGTCGTTTTATTTTGTTACAATGTTGTTACATTAACCGATTTCATTGTCAATCCCTCGGATAACATCATTTTAATTAATGATCACTTTAAAATAAAAACATATTTATGGTGTTAAGTTGTTGTAAATGCTGATGGATTATGTTGTTGTTTTTTTATGTGACGCTTATAAAAGTCATAATTGACATAATACAGTTACTACTGCTGCTGTATGACCCTTATGCTGCTTCAGTCAAAATATAAACTGATAATGAGAGGCCCCTGGAGACCAGAGGCTAGCGTCATCAGGTTACTAAACCTTCATCGGAGCGTTTCGACCCCTACGTCACTACGCCCTCAGGTAACGCTGCATCATGAGGTGTCTGGATATAAACAGGTGTTTAACAAACATGGCATTTTATATTACGCATATCCTTGCAGACAACGTGAGCATGTCCTTAGCCGTCGTGCCTATTATTGCCCTTGTATTGGTTTCATATTGCGACATTGACATTACAAGTACATGAAAGAGCATGTGTTATTTTTTGCAGAATTTATATGTATCTTTGATCTGCTTTTCGAGCACACATGGCAAAGAAGTCACATTAAAAGATTAAAAGAGCTATGAGAGGATGTGTAATACAATAAACAAAAGAAACATGTGAAATAATATGTTGGCGAGCCTTAGTGGGGGAGATATCATGTTAAATGTGCCGATACTACACACAATTGAAATGTTTATCATGTGTTAAAAGAAAATATGGCCATGTCTTATAAGTATTGCAACATATATTAAAATTTCAAAAGACGCAGGACAAATGTTTTCACATGCCTATCCAATGTAAAACTAAACTGTGCAGACATAAAATAGGGAAAACCAAACAGTAACCGCCTTATAGCCAGGCTTAATTACTTACAACTATAATAGAAACCTGACATTGCTCGGTGCGACTGTTGGAAGCGAAAGGATATCAGTCTAGTGTATATCAGCTCAAATACCTGGGGATTGTTTAAGGCAAAAATTATAACATCACTTTGGTCGAACAGTTAAATATTTCTTAAAGATATGATTGCTTAGTGTCATGACATGATTGCTTAGTGTCATGTCATGATTGCTTAGTGTCATGTTTATGGCATCAGTGGTTTATATATGACATGACATAGGAAAAGTATGTTGGTTCGTCATCTACTTAACCCATCTGTCAGTCAAATGTGTCTGTAAACGGACAGACTCAAAATAGTGTTTGAGATGAAATTCAAAGAGTATATATAGTTGACTAGCTAACTGCCTAAACCTATAGTTGACTGGCTCATGACTAGCTCACTGCCTAAATCTAAAGTTGACTAGCTAACTGCCTAAACCTATAGTTGACTGGCTCATTGACTAGCTCACTGCCTAAACCTATAGTTGACTGGCTTATTGACTAGCTCACTGCCTAAACCTAAAGTTGACTGGCTCATTGACTAGCTCACTGCCTAAACCTATAGTTGACTGGCTCATTGACTAGCTCACTGCCTAAACCTAAAGTTGACTGGCTCATTGACTAGCTCACTGCCTAAACCTAAAGTTGACTGGCTCATTGACTAGCTCACTGCCTAAATCTATAGTTGACTGGCTCATTGACTAGCTCACTGCCTAAACCTAAAGTTGACTGGCTCATTGACTAGCTCACTGCCTAAACCTAAAGTTGACTGGCTCATTGACTAGCTCACTGCCTAAACCTAAAGTTGACTGGCTTATTGACTAGCTCACTGCCTAAACCTAAAGTTGACTGGCTCATTGACTAGCTCACTGCCTAAACCTAAAGTTGACTGGCTCATTGACTAGCTCACTGCCTAAACCTAAAGTTGACTGGCTTATTGACTAGCTCACTGCCTAAACCTAAAGTTGACTGGCTCATTGACTAGCTCACTGCCTAAACCTATAATTGACTGGCTCATTGACTAGCTCACTGCCTAAACCTATAGTTGACTGGCTCATTGACTAGCTCACTGCCTAAACCTATAGTTGACTGGCTCATTGACTAGCTCACTGCCTAAACCTATAGTTGACTGGCTCATTGACTAGCTCACTGCCTAAACCTATAGTTGACTGGCTCATTGACTAGCTCACTGCCTAAACCTATAGTTGACTGGCTCATTGACTAGCTCACTGCCTAAACCTAAAGTTGACTGGCTCATTGACTAGCTCACTGCCTAAACCTAAAGTTGAATGGCTCATTGACTAGCTCACTGCCTAAACCTAAAGTTGACTGGCTCATTGACTAGCTTACTGCCTAAACCTAAAGTTGACTGGCTCATTGACTAGCTCACTGCCTAAACCTACAGTTGACTGGCTCATTGACTAGCTCACTGCCTAAACCTACAGTTGACTGGCTCATTGACTAGCTCACTGCCTAAACCTACAGTTGACTGGCTCATTGACTAGCTCACTGCCTAAACCTATAGTTGACTGGCTCATTGACTAGCTCACTGCCTAAACCTAAAGTTGACTGGCTCATTGACTAGCTCACTGCCTAAACCTAAAGTTGACTGGCTCATTGACTAGCTCACTGCCTAAACCTAAAGTTGACTGGCTCATTGACTAGCTCACTGCCTAAACCTAAAGTTGACTGGCTCATTGACTAGCTCACTGCCTAAACCTAAAGTTGACTGGCTCATTGACTAGCTCACTGCCTAAACCTAAAGTTGACTGGCTCATTGACTAGCTCACTGCCTAAACCTAAAGTTGACTGGCTCATTGACTAGCTCACTGCCTAAACCTAAAGTTGACTGGCTCATTGACTAGCTCACTGCCTAAACCTAAAGTTGACTGGCTCATTGACTAGCTCACTGCCTAAACCTAAAGTTGACTGGCTCATTGACTAGCTCACTGCCTAAACCTAAAGTTGACTGGCTCATTGACTAGCTCACTGCCTAAACCTAAAGTTGACTGGCTCATTGACTAGCTCACTGCCTAAACCTACAGTTGACTGGCTCATTGACTAGCTCACTGCCTAAACCTTAAGTTGACTGGTTCATTGACTAGCTCACTGCCTAAACCTAAAGTTGACTGGCTCATTGACTAGCTCACTGCCTAAACCTATAGTTGACTGGCTCATTGACTAGCTCACTGCCTAAACCTAAAGTTGACTGGCTCATTGACTAGCTCACTGCCTAAACCTATAGTTGACTGGCTCATTGGCTCATTGACTAGCTCACTGCCTAAACCTAAAGTTGACTGGCTCATTGACTAGCTCACTGCCTAAACCTAAAATTGACTGGCTCATTGACTAGCTCACTGCCTAAACCTAAAGTTGACTGGCTCATTGACTAGCTCACTGCCTAAACCTACAGTTGACTGGCTCATTGACTAGCTCACTGCCTAAACCTACAGTTGACTGGCTCATTGACTAGCTCACTGCCTAAACCTAAAGTTGACTGGCTCATTGACTAGCTCACTGCCTAAACCTATAGTTGACTGGCTCATTGGCTCATTGACTAGCTCACTGCCTAAACCTATAGTTGACTGGCTCATTGACTAGCTCACTGCCTAAACCTAAAGTTGACTGGCTTATTGACTAGCTTACTGCCTAAACCTATAGTTGACTAGCTCATTGACTAGCTCACTGCCTAAACCTAAAGTTGACTGGCTCATTGACTAGCTCACTGCCTAAACCTATAGTTGACTGGCTCATTGACTAGCTCACTGCCTAAACCTAAAGTTGACTGGCTCATTGACTAGCTCACTGCCTAAACCTAAAGTTGACTGGCTCATTGACTAGCTCACTGCCTAAACCTAAAGTTGACTGGCTCATTGACTAGCTCACTGCCTAAACCTATAGTTGACTGGCTCATTGACTAGCTCACTGCCTAAACCTATAGTTGACTGGCTCATTGACTAGCTCACTGCCTAAACCTAAAGTTGACTGGCTCATTGACTAGCTCACTGCCTAAACCTAAAGTTGACTGGCTCATTGACTAGCTCACTGCCTAAACCTATAGTTGACTGGCTCATTGACTAGCTCACTGCCTAAACCTAAAGTTGACTGGCTCATTGACTAGCTCACTGCCTAAACCTATAGTTGACTGGCTCATTGACTAGCTCACTGCCTAAACCTAAAGTTGACTGGCTCATTGACTAGCTCACTGCCTAAACCTATAGTTGACTGGCTCATTGGCTCATTGACTAGCTCACTGCCTAAATCATTGACTTGCTCACTGATATGACAGGTTTAATGCCTAAATCTATCGTTGACAAACTCACTGTATTAACCTATACTTCACTGGCTAACTGCCTAAATATACAATTGACTTGCCCACCGACTGGACAAGCATATTGCCTAAATCTATCACTGTAATAACCTGTAGTAGACTAGCTCACTGCATGAATTGATGTTCTCTGAACATTATACCGATTTGCTGTTCAATGTACTGCAAAACAGCCGATTAAACTACTACCACAATCTTCATATTATAATATCGGTCTGTTTCGCCTTAGTATGAACAAATGAAAGACCGAATAATCAATTAAATGAAATAACTTATTCTTATGCGCTAACGCATATAGCAGTCGTACTGTTCGTCCGACCGTGCATCTGATCGTTCGATTTTCGTTTCTCAGCCACACTTCAACTAATATTGACAGTACTTTGATTACATTTGAAGGTGACTATTTACAGCGGCAACCATAAAGATCAATGTCATATAAAAGGTAAAATCTAGCTTTTAATCAAACTTCGCCATCTTTCTGACAAACGATTAGATGCGTTTCACACATACCATTTACAGGTGCACCCTCAAGGTCAATTTTAATCTTTAAGGTCATTGACACTTCAGGGAGAGGCATATGTTCATTTCAGTAACATTTATTTTTCTTAGTCAGTATTGTCTTTTCGTAATTCCGCAATTTAAACAACTTGCCGCTATTTTTGATGATAGTTTCTACCAAGAAATCAAATTGTGGACTTAGCGATGGCAAAACAATGAACAAGAATACTTCATTGTCAGTGAAACATTAAGTCAAGCGTGTAAACACATGTATCCAAACATTACACAGATATTAACTCTTTTGTTACTAACGTTCGTGACAGCGGCCAGCTGCGAACGCTCAAACTCGTCTCCGAGATTTATTAAAAATTTTCACAGAAGCACGATTGGACAGCTGGGTTTCAACGCTTTGATGTTACTGTTCTGTCACCGTGACATTGGTCAAATCACTGACAGTTATGCAAGGAAATATCCCCGGCGAATGCTTCTCATGGACCCGTTGTCAGTATAAAAATATGAGTTGTCTTCGTTTTGCAGTTTTGAAACCATAATTGCTTATGTTTGCCCACCATAGTATCGAAATATTGAACATTCAAAACGTCTCCCAAATATAGCAAAACAACTTAGGAAAGTATGAAAATAGATTACTTTAGCAAGCATTTATCAATGTTGGTAGCTCTGGTTGACAAAACATGATTAAAAATTCACGCCCCTGCGCCCCCTTGCTAGAAATCCTGGATCCGGCACTGAGTTTTAACCATTTCATTAATTTATTTAAGACTATTGTGAAAAAGTATGTTTCTTAATGAGTTACCTCTCTCAAACATGAATAGTCATCTATTTTGTAAATACAATTTAGTTTAGAAGTCAACGGAATGGGAAAAATAAAATACAAAGTTTACATGATATTTTATTGAAAGTCATAACAAATATATCTTCCTTTGATATTAAACAAAGTTGTTGATGAATGAAATGACATAATAACAGTAACAAGAGCAGAATTTATAGTAAACTAAGAGTGAATGACATCATCAGCAATTTAACTGCAATTAAGATCCAATCAAATTAATTCATGCAAGTTATATCAGACAAGTAACATTGAGAAGTGTGAATGGCTTGATCAGCCTTTGTGCACAATTCTTGGCACATTAATATAACATGGTATTCACTATCAGACCGATTTAGCATCCATGTCTAATAAGATCAATCAGTGCATCAGTTGAAGAATGGATCTGTCCAATACAAACAGTTCTGTAAGGACAGGATGCATTAGCTGTTTATATCACTGTTACATGAATACAGAAAATATCTCCAATAGGCTGTGATGATATTTACAGTGCTGGCTACCAGAACTGTGATGATATTTACAGTGCTGGTTACCAGAACTGTGATGATATTTACAGTGCTGGCTACCAGAACTTTGATGATATTTACAGTGCTGGCTACCAGGACTGTGATGATATTTACAGTGCTGGTTACCAGAACTGTGATGATATTTACAGTGCTGGTTACCAGAACTGTGATGATATTTACAGTGCTGGTTACCAGAACTGTGATGATATTTACAGTGCTGGCTACCAGAACTGTGATGATATTTACAGTGCTGGTTACCAGAACCATGATGATATTTACAGTGCTGGTTACCAGAACTGTGATGATATTTACAGTGCTGGTTACCAGAACTGTGATGATATTTACAGTGCTGGTTACCAGAACTGTGATGATATTTACAGTGCTGGCTACCAGAACTGTGATGATATTTACAGTGCTGGCTACCAGAACTGAGATGATATTTACAGTGCTGGTTACCAGAACTGTGATGATATTTACAGTGCTGGCTACCAGAACTGTGATGATATTTACAGTGCTGGTTACCAGAACCGTGATGATATTTACAGTGCTGGTTACCAGAACGGTGATGATATTTACAGTGCTGGTTACCAGAACCGTGATGATATTTACAGTGCTGGTTACCAGAACTGTGATGATATTTACAGTGCTGGCTACCAGAACTGTGATGATATTTACAGTGCTGGTTACCAGAACTGTGATGATATTTACAGTGCTGGCTACCAGAACTGTGATGATATTTACAGTGCTGGTTACCAGAACTGTGATGATATTTACAGTGCTGGTTACCAGAACTGTGATGATATTTACAGTGCTGGCTACCAGAACTGTGATGATATTTACAGTGCTGGTTACCAGAACTGTGATGATATTTACAGTGCTGGCTACCAGAACTGTGATGATATTTACAGTGCTGGTTACCAGAACTGTGATGATATTTACAGTGCTGGTTACCAGAACTGTGATGATATTTACAGTGCTGGTTACCAGAACTGTGATGATATTTACAGTGCTGGCTACCAGAACTGTGATGATATTTACAGTGCTGGTTACCAGAACTGTGATGATATTTACAGTGCTGGCTACCAGAACTGTGATGATATTTACAGTGCTGGTTACCAGAAATGTGATGATATTTACAGTGCTGGTTACCAGAACTGTGATGATATTTACAGTGCTGGCTACCAGAACTGTGATGATATTTACAGTGCTGGCTACCAGAACTGTGATGATATTTACAGTGCTGGTTACCAGAACTGTGATGATATTTACAGTGCTGGCTACCAGAACTGTGATGATATTTACAGTGCTGGTTACCAAAACTGTGATGATATTTACAGTACTGGCTACCAGAACTGTGATGATATTTACAGTGCTGGCTACCAGAACTGTGATGATATTTACAGTGCTGGCTACCAGAACTGTGATTATATTTACACTATGCATGTTATTTAAAGAAATAAAAAAGTATTCTGTGAGTAAGGGTTTATAAGTCAAGAAATATATTTTCATGAAGATACATCATATATTGGAAGCTTCCATTTTCAGATCTGCATCAACTCTGAAGATCTTATCAAAAACGAACACTAAAATTTGTTTTAAATACAGAAGAGTTTATGACAATAGTCCATCTGATTGAATTACATCTGTATACAGGGAAGATCTAACTCAACTAGTCTAATGTAATGGCATGTTCTCCCCAATTTCCTTTGGGAAAGATGCCTCCAGGCTTCAGATTATCAAATCAGAAATGTACCCAAAATAGCTTTCTTTTATAGTAAGATTACGTGTATTTCCAGATAACAAAAAAAAGGGTCAGACTTTTAACAAATAGGTCACATTTTAAACATATTTAATAAGATTTGTTCATCTTTTATAAATATTCAGGTGTGAAAATATGTCAAAATATATTTAATTTACAATGTTAAAAAACTTAATAACATAAAATTTAACAAAGAACTAAGCTGTAAAATAATACGGAAAATAACTCTGTACAGTCAGCACAATTTCTTCAAAACAATATATTTAACAAAGTTAACACCAACAACAAATAAAAATAAAAAATATTTAACTAATTAATTAACAAGTCTTTATACAAGACTTAAATATTCCTTACAATTATTGCAATTAGCAAAATAAATGGTACAGATGTTTGTACTAAAGATACATATAACTGCAATATAATTAAAGGGATAATATATGTACATAAAAAGCATGTGCACATAAATAACAGCATGCAATATTACATGTAATAAAAATAATTCTTGTGCCATAGTACATTTACATGTCCTGAATAGCCAACTAATTACAAAGTAAATGTTGAAACTTGTGGTCAAATATATGATTGATTATAAAATAAGTTATTCTTAACTAATGTAATACGTTAACTTTTAAAATACTGTTGCTCATATAAAATCTGAGCGCAACTTTAACAAGCTGGATAATGTGGTTCACCATAAGATATAAGTACAAATCTGCTGAAGATTTTGATACAAGACATACAGATTATTTTCATGTGATTTTATCACTAGCAGATTAACAAAATCTCAGAGGACAGTTAAACCTTGAAAACCCATTACAATACCAAATGTCTTTTTCTAATTTGGTTTTACTTAGTCTTTCTAGTTTTTCTCATATCACTGTTCTAAAAATGATAAATCTCACAAATACAGTAGATGTGAAAGATAATAAATATTTCAGGACACAACACCCTTTAACTTTACAGAATTTACAGAAACTTGTTTAATGTAACTTTTATTTTTTACATCTTTAAACCAACACCTAACAAGTATTTGGTCCTTCTCAGAGTCATGTTTGTATTTTATCTTTTAACCTAGCAATTTTATTTAATCTAAGCAACATTGAAAGATACAATCAATATTGACAAAAATGAGGTCCTGAAATCTTGGAAACATTTCAGAACTTTGGTGACTTTTTATTCTTCAGGAAAAATCTGAGGTTTTTTTTTATTTGCATGCCCTGTGAATGCGTCCTTTTCGCTCTAAATATTAGTATTACTAGAGCTATTATAGGTCAGGACCGCTAACAAATCCCACAAACATACAGACAACACAGTGTTCCTGATTAACACAGTATTGGTTCTGTTTAATCCCATTCATTTCATTACAAGACAAATACTAGATTTCTCTTAAGAAGTATCATAAAGATAATGTTAGAAAAGGAAAATAAAAAAGTTAATTGAGAATTATTGGATTATGAAGAAAACAATGTCTGGTTTAGGTCTCTTGTAATGCTCCAACAAAAGACACTCATTTTAGAGAAAATTCTATACATTTTTTTTATATTTTACATTTTGTTAAAAAATCCAACACACACATCCTGATAAAGGTATACATATGTGTACAGAAGTAAATAATGTATACAATGTTTCTTACAGTTTTTTTACAAGCATATATAATACATATAATCTGTATACAGTGCACACTGTTGAATTGTTGAGGAGTCGCTTTGTGTTACTGCGATGTAAAAGAACAAACAGAACACTATAAGAGCACATTTATAAAAGGATATATTGTGAACAAACAAAATATTTCTACAATAATTGTTGTTTCTATGCTTATTGTATACAAGTGCCTTCCTGCTGTGTTTTTATGTAGGTTAAATCTAACTAATGATCTTGTTTATTCAAATTCTGTTGACTGATTTCCAATGGTTCCTTTTTTGTAAAGCTTCTTCAAGAGTATTCAACAATGTTAAGTACATATATAAGTCTATATATGTCTAGTACATCTGTAAGTATTTCTTGCACAAGACAAAAACAAACAAAGCATTGTAGGTGCATGTAAGATATGATAGATTTATGTTACACAAACATTCTTTTGAATTCTACACAAAAGGTGTAGTAGTTGATTTGTATAAGTGAGAGTCATCTTTAATTTGGTTTTTACCATACATGTCTGAATGAAAATTATATTAAAACAAGAAAACAAATCTACATTTTACTTCAATAGAAAATCCTATATACAAAAGGACATATCTCAATAGCAAGTTGGGAATATCTTAACAGCCTTATCCCTGATTACAAACAAATCCTTCTCTATCTGTATTCACATTAACAACAATCTCTTATATTATATACAATACTGAAGTAGGAATATCTAGTCACAGGGGTTTCCAGATTTAAACATCATATTGCATTTTATGATTGCATTTTGGCTGGACAACAGACGGATTAGCCAAAATAAAATGATTTTGTTAAAAACACATGAATTTTACAACAGGTCATTTACTTAGGAACCTTTAATTGAAGAACATTTTAAAGCTATTAATAATGGAAGACACATCAAAACATGTACAATGTGTGAAGGGAACACATAAGCATGCATCATTATAATTATTTGATAACTGTTCTCATGTTACATAAGGTTATAAGTGGGACCATATTTGTAGGTCTTTGCTTACACTTACTAGGCCAAGGTAATGAAATGTACTGATAAAGATATTGGAACAAAAAGTGTAGATCCAGATCATACAGCTGCCAGCTGGAGTAGACTGATTTGGGTCCGCATTTTTTACCTAACTTAAGTGGGTCAAGCATGAAAAGCATATATCATTTTAAACATCAGTTTTAGAAAACTTAAAATTATTGAGACCAAGTTCTAATTTACTTAATATCAAGCAATATGTAGTAAACATATTAAGACAATTAAGTTACATCAAAAAAAGAACAGTAACCTTAATTCAATGTTTGCAGGTAGGAAATACAGTAGTTATTTATACTGAACAATATTAAACTCATCTAGTATCGTAGAAGTGGTTATATACCAATCAACCAGTCAATTTACCAAGACCGATCTGTAACAGGTCAGATTACTGTAAGGTGAGCATTGAGCATGGATTATATAAAAGAGACATAATGATTTGCCAGTTTATCAAGACCTTTCTGTATGAAATAACAGTAACATGCCTTGTAATGGGTTAATATTGCCAAGTTCTAATTGAAAGACATCCAATGATTGGTAAGTTTAGCCAAGTTTAAATTTCACAATGCCTAGTAGTTAGTTATTACAGCCATTGTCTATCAATGAGATGTTGATTGGTCAGTTAACCCACAGACTCTCTGCAGGATGCCTTATGATTGGTCAATACAGCCATGGACTGTCTGTTAGATGCCATGGGATTGGTCAATTTGGCCATGGGCTGTTTGTAAGTGTGATTGCCAAGTGATTAGACAAAGAGGCAAACACATGCTAGGGGGCTTCCCTCTAACTGTTCCGTGTATCATATATCATCTTGAAGGCCTAAAAAAATAAAGATTGCATTGTTAAGATGTCGTAATGAGACATAGTTCAATATTATTTAGTAGTTCATTTGTTTGAACATGATGCATATTCCAATTATTGCTTTATAAAACTGTTTATCTTCAAGGTACAGGGCTATCCAGTGCAGTTTAGCACACTATATTTGTACAACAGGAAAATTACTCCAAGTAGTACAATTGTTTATTGCAGGTAAGGCTTCTTAAATGTATAAAACAGATAAAATAATGATTCAATTACCAAGAAGAGAAAAACAAATTACATTTTAAAAGGTTATCAACAAATTAACAAATTGATATTTATGTCTAATTTCCCACGTAGCAAATACATGTATGGCAATACCAATTAGGTATCAATTTTTATATTTGAAACTTTTCTAAATGGAAACTTGACCTTATGATCAGACCTTTGTATTGACCTGAGGATTCTGATTGGTTACAAAGCAACAAGTGACTAACCACATCTCTGCAGTTAGACCTTTATTATTATGAACTACTGCTTGGTTTTGTAACTACTTAAAACAGTTTACCTTCTGCATGCTGGCCACCCACTTTTGGGCCTGCTTCAGCATAGCACCTGGCTTGACCAACATTTTCAGCACCTGCCTCTCACCATGACTGTCCTTATATCGCAGTGCAAGACCACTGGCAATACTGTTACCTGCAAAAACATTTGGCAAAAGAAAATTCATTTATTAATTGCTTTATTTCATATTGAATGTGGTTTTGCACTTTCTGCCTTGCTTGTAGAAAGTTTACATTGAGAATATTTTACAAACATTGGGAAAATACAGAAAATCAAGGCCAATACAGCGCAACAGGACCAAAACAGTGAAGTGATTAGGGCCAATAGAACAAAATAGGCCCAATATGGACATGAAGCCATTTGATTGGCTGATAAAACTGGGCCAATCAACAAAACAGGGTAATTATGGGCTATAGCCAATTAAACAGTCCTTGGTCCAATAACAGGGCCAGCATTAAATCACCAATTAAAAACATTATATTACAAACCTGGCAAACATTTAGCTGTAGGTTAATCAATTACAAACTTTATCTTGCAACACATTCAGCCATAAGTTTGGCAATTGCAAACTTAACCTGGCAACAAGTTCACTCATAAATTGAGCAATTATAAAGATTATCTAGCAACACATTCAGCCAAAGATCAAGCAATTACAAAGTGAACCTGGCATTACATTCCATAACAAGTTAATCAATTACTAAACTAATTGTTCAGATCCCCACCCCCAACCATCAGTGAGGCCACATGGATCTAGTATTTTTCAATATGAACATAAGATACTTAACTGTTCTATACTTTCTATAAGCATGGTCTCATGACAGTGGAACATAGTATGTAAGAAGCATAATCCTCCATGCTTAATAACAACTACTATGGAAGTAAACCACAACTTCCATGATTTTGTAAGTCAGACAAGTGGCCAATAAGGACAACATTGCCTCTGCTTATTCAGTAGTACCAAATTGGCTGTCATATTATACACCATAAGAGCATGACCATCGTGTACCACTACCACGATAAGTGTGTATTGCACACAGCTCTTGTGATGGGGATGTATTGGCTCCACCAGTCACAAACTACTTACTGTAACTACCATTGTTCTCAAGGGTATTATAACACTTATCATTATTAACAGCTGCAGTTCATGAATTGTGTAAAGTCATGGTACTTGTTGGCCATAAAACATACTCAGACATCAAACAGACCTTTCTTTCTATGAAGGAGAATACCTCTGGACCTTCTTCACTGGCATTTATTTTCTGAAGAATAATTTCTAATAATCAACCTTAACAATGTGAATATATCATTTCTTAGAAATAATGAGTTAACTGTCATGACTGTACTTACTTATATGTATGTGGTTACAAAAAGCATCTTATGCAATGTTACATAACACCATGTAAACATATTCATGCGACATTAAGAATCACATGTTCATTATGTGCCAGTAGTTATACTCAGACATTTGTCTGTGGTCTTCTAGCTGACATACAGTGTGCCAGTAGTTATACTCTGACATTTGTCTGGGGTCTTCCTGCTGACATACAGTGTGCCAGTGGTTATACTCTGACATTTGTCTGGGGTCTTCCAGCTGACATACAGTGTGCCAGTAGTTATACTCAGACATTTGTCTGGGGTCTTCCTGCTGACATACAGTGTGCCAGTGGTTATACTCAGACATTTGTCTGTGGTCTTCCTGCTGACATACAGTGTGCCAGTGGTTATACTCAGACATTTGTCTGGGGTCCTCCAGCTGACACACAGTGTGCCAGTGGTTATACTCAGACATTTGTCTGGGGTCTTACAGCTGACATACAGTGTGCCAGTGGTTATACTCAGACATTTGTCTGGGGTCCTCCAGCTGACACACAGTGTGCCAGTGGTTATACTCAGACATTTGTCTGGGGTCCTCCAGCTGACATACAGTGTGCCAGTGGTTATACTCAGACATTTGTCTGGGGTCCTCCAGCTGACATACAGTGTGCCAGTGGTTATACTCAGACATTTGTCTGGGGTCTTCCAGCTGACATACAGTGTGCCAGTAGTTATACTCAGACATTTGTCTGGGGTCCTCCAGCTGACATACAGTGTGCCAATAGTTATACTCAGACATTTGTCTGGGGTCTTACAGCTGACATACAGTGTGCCAGTGGTTATACTCAGACATTTGTCTGGGGTCCTCCAGCTGACACACAGTGTGCCAGTGGTTATACTCAGACATTTGTCTGGGGTCCTCCAGCTGACATACAGTGTGCCAGTGGTTATACTCAGACATTTGTCTGGGGTCCTCCAGCTGACATACAGTGTGCCAGTGGTTATACTCAGACATTTGTCTGGGGTCCTCCAGCTGACATACAGTGTGCCAGTGGTTATACTCAGACATTTGTCTGGGGTCCTCCAGCTGACATACAGTGTGCCAGTGGTTATACTCAGACATTTGTCTGGGGTCCTCCAGCTGACACACAGTGTGCCAGTGGTTATACTCAGACATTTGTCTGGGGTCTTACAGCTGACATACAGTGTGCCAGTGGTTATACTCA
Organism: Sinonovacula constricta; assembly: GCA_007844125.1. Taxonomy (NCBI): domain Eukaryota; kingdom Metazoa; phylum Mollusca; class Bivalvia; order Cardiida; family Solecurtidae; genus Sinonovacula; species Sinonovacula constricta. The sequence continues at coordinate 5,827,264 of CM017557.1, read as the reverse complement.
GACATTTGTCTGGGGTCCTCCAGCTGACACACAGTGTGCCAGTGGTTATACTCAGACATTTGTCTGGGGTCCTCCAGCTGACATACAGTGTGCCAGTAGTTATACTCAGACATTTGTCTGCGGTCTTACAGCTGACATACAGTGTGCCAGTAGTTATACTCAGACATTTGTCTGGGGTCTTCTAGCTGACATACAGTGTGCCAGTAGTTATACTCAGACATTTGTCTGGGGTCTTACAGCTGACATACAGTGTGCCTGTGGTTATACTCTGACATTTGTCTGGGGTCCTCTAGCTGACATACAGTGTGCCAGTTGTTATACTCTGACATTTGTCTGGGGTCCTCCAGCTGACATACAGTGTGCCAGTAGTTATACTCAGACATTTGTCTGTGGTCTTCTAGCTGACATACAGTGTGCCAGTAGTTATACTCTGACATTTGTCTGGGGTCTTCCTGCTGACATACAGTGTGCCAGTAGTTATACTCAGACATTTGTCTGTGGTCTTCTAGCTGACATACAGTGTGCCAGTAGTTATACTCTGACATTTGTCTGGGGTCTTCCTGCTGACATACAGTGTGCCAGTGGTTATACTCTGACATTTGTCTGGGGTCTTCCTGCTGACATACAGTGTGCCAGTAGTTATACTCTGACATTTGTCTGGGGTCTTCTAGCTGCCATACAGTGTGCCAGTGGTTATACTCTGACATTTGTCTGGGGTCTTCCTGCTGACATACAGTGTGCAAGTGGTTACTCAGACATTTGTCTGGGGTCTTCCAGCTGACATACAGTGTGCCAGTAGATATACTCTGACATTTGTCTGGGGTCTTCCTGCTGACATACAGTGTGCCAGTGGTTATACTCTGACATTTGTCTGGGGTCTTACAGCTGACATACAGTGTGCCAGTGGTTATACTCTGACATTTGTCTGGGGTCTTACAGCTGACATACAGTGTGCCAGTAGTTATACTCTGACATTTGTCTGGGGTCTTCCTGCTGACATACAGTGTGCCAGTGGTTATACTCTGACATTTGTCTGTGGTCTTCAAGCTGACATACAGTGTGTCAGTAGTTATACTCTGACATTTGTCTGGGGTCTTCCTGCTGACATACAGTGTGCCAGTGGTTATACTCTGACATTTGTCTGGGGTCTTCCTACTGACATACAGTGTGTCAGTAGTTATACTCTGACATTTGTTTGGGGTCTTCCTGCTGACATACAGTGTGCCAGTGGTTATACTCTGACATTTGTCTGTGGTCTTCCAGCTGACATACAGTGTGTCAGTGGTTATACTCTGACATTTGTCTGGGGTCTTCCTGCTGACATACAGTGTGCCAGTGGTTATACTCTGACATTTGTCTGGGGTCCTCCAGCTGACATACAGTGTGCCAGTGGTTATACTCTGACATTTGTCTGGGGTCCTCCAGCTGACATACAGTGTGCCAGTGGTTATACTCTGACATTTGTCTGGGGTCTTCAAGCTGACATACAGTGTGTCAGTAGTTATACTCTGACATTTGTCTGGGGTCTTCCTGCTGACATACAGTGTGTCAGTGGTTATACTCAGACATTTGTCTGGGGTCTTCTAGCTGACATACAGTGTGCCAGTAGTTATACTCAGACATTTGTCTGGGGTCTTCTAGCTGACATACAGTGTGCCAGTGGTTATACTCAGACATTTGTCTGGGGTCCTCCAGCTGACATACAGTGTGCCAGTGGTTATACTCTGACATTTGTCTGGGGTCTTCTAGCTGACATACAGTGTGCAAGTGGTTATACTCAGACATTTATCTGGGGTCTTCCAGCTGACATACAGTGTGCCAGTGGTTATACTCTGACATTTGTCTGGGGTCCTCCAGCTGACATACAGTGTGCCAGTGGTTATACTCTGACATTTGTCTGGGGTCTTCAAGCTGACATACAGTGTGTCAGTAGTTATACTCTGACATTTGTCTGGGGTCTTCCTGCTGACATACAGTGTGCCAGTGGTTATACTCTGACATTTGTCTGTGGTCTTCCAGCTGACATACAGTGTGTCAGTGGTTATACTCTGACATTTGTCTGGGGTCTTCCTGCTGACATACAGTGTGCCAGTGGTTATACTCTGACATTTGTCTGTGGTCTTCCAGCTGACATACAGTGTGTCAGTGGTTATACTCTGACATTTGTCTGGGGTCTTCCTGCTGACATACAGTGTGCCAGTGGTTATACTCTGACATTTGTCTGGGGTCCTCCAGCTGACATACAGTGTGCCAGTGGTTATACTCTGACATTTGTCTGGGGTCTTCAAGCTGACATACAGTGTGTCAGTAGTTATACTCTGACATTTGTCTGGGGTCTTCCTGCTGACATACAGTGTGCCAGTGGTTATACTATGACATTTGTCTGTGGTCTTCCAGCTGACATACAGTGTGTCATTGGTTATACTCTGACATTTGTCTGGGGTCTTCCTGCTGACATACAGTGTGCCAGTGGTTATACTCTGACATTTGTCTGGGGTCCTCCAGCTGACATACAGTGTGCCAGTGGTTATACTCTGACATTTGTCTGGGGTCTTCAAGCTGACATACAGTGTGTCAGTAGTTATACTCTGACATTTGTCTGGGGTCTTCCTGCTGACATACAGTGTGCCAGCGGTTATACTCAGACATTTGTCTGGGGTCCTCCAGCTGACATACAGTGTGTCAGTGGTTATACTCAGACATTTGTCTGGGGTCTTCTAGCTGACATACAGTGTGCCAGTGGTTATACTCAGACATTTGTCTGGGGTCCTCCAGCTGACATACAGTGTGCCAGTGGTTATACTCTGACATTTGTCTGGGGTCTTCTAGCTGACATACAGTGTGCAAGTGGTTATACTCAGACATTTATCTGGGGTCTTCCAGCTGACATACAGTGTGCCAGTGGTTATACTCAGACATTTGTCTGGGGTCCTCCAGCTGACATACAGTGTGCCAGTAGTTAAACTCAGACATTTGTCTGAGGTCTTCTAGCTGACATAGTGTGTCAGTAGTTATACTCTGACATTTGTCTGTGGTCTTCCAGCTGACATACAGTGTGCCAGTGGTTATACTCTGACATTTATCTGGGGTCTTCCAGCTGACATACAGTGTGCCAGTAGTTATACTCAGACATTTGTCTGTGGTCTTCCAGCTGACATACAGTGTGCCAGTAGTTATATTCTGACATTTGTCTGGGGTCTTCCAGCTGACATACAGTGTGCCAGTGGTTATACTCTGACATTTGTCTGGGGTCCTCCAGCTGACATACAGTGTGCCAGTAGTTATACTCGGACATTTATCTGGGGTCTTCCAGCTGACATACAGTGTGCCAGTGGTTATACTCTGACATTTGTCTGGGGTCTTCCAGCTGACATACAGTGTGCCAGTGGTTATACTCAGACATTTGTCTGGGGTCTTCTAGCTGACATACAGTGTGCCAGTGGTTATACTCAGACATTTATCTGGGGTCTTACAGCTGACATACAGTGTGCCAGTGGTTATACTCAGACATTTGTCTGGGGTCTTCTAGCTGACATACAGTGTGCCAGTGGTTATACTCAGACATTTGTCTGTGGTCTTCTAGCTGACATACAGTGTGCCAGTGGTTATACTCAGACATTTGTCTGGGGTCTTCTAGCTGACATACAGTGTGCCAGTGGTTATACTCAGACATTTATCTGGGGTCTTACAGCTGACATACAGTGTGCCAGTGGTTATACTCAGACATTTGTCTGGGGTCTTCCAGCTGACATACAGTGTGCCAGTGGTAATACTCTGATATTTGTCTGTGGACTTACAGCTGACATACAGTGTGCCAGTGGTTATACTCTGATATTTGTTTGGGGTCTTCCAGCTGACATACAGTGTGCCAGTGGTTATACTCTGATATTTGTTTGGGGTCTTCCAGCTGACATACAGTGTGCCAGTGGTAATACTCTGATATTTGTTTGGGGACTTCCAGCTGACATACAGTGTGCCAGTGGTTATACTCTGACATCTGTCTGGGGTCTTCCAGCTGACATACAGTGTGCCAGTGGTTATAATCTGACATTTATCTGGGGTCTTCCAGCTGACATACAGTGTGCCAGTGGTTATACTCTGACATTTATCTGGGGTCTTCCAGCTGACATACAGTGTGCCAGTAGTTATACTCAGACATTTGTCTGGTCTTCCAGCTGACATACAGTGTGCCAGTTGTTATACTCAGACATTTGTCTGTGGTCTTACAGCTGATATACAGTGTGCCAGTGGTTATACTCAGACATTTGTCTAGGGTCTTCCAGCTGACATACAGTGTGCCAGTGGTTATACTCTGACATTTGTCTGGGGTCTTCAAGCTGACATACAGTGTGCCAGTGGTTATACTCAGACATTTGTCTGGGGTCTTCAAGCTGACATACAGTGTGCCAGTAGTTATACTCAGACATTTGTCTGAGGTCTTCTAGCTGACATAGTGTGTCAGTAGTTATACTCTGACATTTGTCTGTGGTCTTCCAGCTGACATACAGTGTGCCAGTAGTTATACTCAGACATTTGTCTGTGGTCTTACAGCTGATATACAGTGTGCCAGTGGTTATACTCAGACATTTGTCTGGGGTCTTCCAGCTGACACACAGTGTGCCAGTGGTTATACTCTGACATTTGTCTGTGGTCTTCAAGCTGACATACAGTGTGCCAGTGGTTATACTCAGACATTTGTCTGGGGTCTTCAAGCTGACATACAGTGTGCCAGTGGTTATACTCAGACATTTGTCTGGGGTCTTCTAGCTGACATACAGTGTGCCAGTGGTTATACTCAGACATTTGTCTGGGGTCTTCCTGCTGACATACAGTGTGCAAGTGGTTATACTCAGACATTTGTCTGGGGTCTTCCAGCTGACACACAGTGTGCCAGTAGTTATACTCAGACATTTGTCTGGGGTCCTCCAGCTGACATACAGTGTGCCAGTGGTTATACTCTGACATTTGTCTGGGGTCTTCAAGCTGACATACAGTGTGCCAGTGGTTATACTCAGACATTTGTCTGGGGTCTTCAAGCTGACATACAGTGTGCCAGTGGTTATACTCAGACATTTGTCTGGGGTCTTCCAGCTGACACACAGTGTGCCAGTGGTTATACTCTGACATTTGTCTCTGGTCTTCCTGCTGACATACAGTGTGCCAGTGGTTATACTCAGACATTTGTCTGTGGTCTTCCAGCTGACATACAGTGTGCCAGTAGTTATACTCAGACATTTGTCTGTGGTCTTACAGCTGATATACAGTGTGCCAGTGGTTATACTCAGACATTTGTCTGGGGTCTTCCAGCTGACACACAGTGTGCCAGTGGTTATACTCTGACATTTGTCTGTGGTCTTCAAGCTGACATACAGTGTGCCAGTGGTTATACTCAGACATTTGTCTGGGGTCTTCAAGCTGACATACAGTGTGCCAGTGGTTATACTCTGACATTTGTCTGGGGTCTTCAAGCTGACATACAGTGTGCCAGTGGTTATACTCAGACATTTGTCTGGGGTCTTCAAGCTGACATACAGTGTGCCAGTGGTTATACTCAGACATTTGTCTGGGGTCTTCAAGCTGACATACAGTGTTCCAGTGGTTATACTCTGACATTTGTCTGGGGTCTTCCTGCTGACATACAGTGTGCCAGTGGTTATACTCTGATATTTGTCTGGGGTCTTCAAGCTGACATACAGTGTGCCAGTGGTTATACTCTGACATTTGTCTGGGGTCTTCAAGCTGACATACAGTGTGCCAGTGGTTATACTCAGACATTTGTCTGGGGTCTTCTAGCTGACATACAGTGTGCCAGTGGTTATACTCTGACATTTGTCTGGGGTCTTCAAGCTGACATACAGTTTGCCAGTGGTTATACTCTGACTTTTGTCTGGGGTCTTCAAGCTGACATACAGTGTGCCAGTGGTTATACTCAGACATTTGTCTGGGGTCTTCAAGCTGACATACAGTGTGCCAGTAGTTATACTCTGACATTTGTCTGTGGTCTTCCAGCTGACATACAGTGTCAGTGGTTATACTCTGACATTTGTCTGTGGTCTTACAGCTGACATACAGTGTGCCAGTGGTTATACTCAGACATTTGTCTGGGGTCTTCAAGCTGACATACAGTGTGCCAGTGGTTATACTCTGACATTTATCTGGGGTCTTCCTGCTGACATACAGTGTGCCAGTGGTAATACTCAGACATTTGTCTTGGGTCCTCCAGCTGACATACAGTGTGCCAGTGGTTATACTCAGACATTTGTCTGGGGTCTTCCTGCTGACATACAGTGTGCCAGTGGTTATACTCAGACATTTATCTGGGGTCTTCCAGCTGACATACAGTGTGCCAGTGGTTATACTCAGACATTTTGTCTGGGGTCTTCCTGCTGACATACAGTGTGCCAGTGGTTATACTCAGACATTTATCTGGGGTCTTCCTGCTGACATACAGTGTGTCAGTGGTTATACTCAGACATTTGTCTGTGGTCTTCCAGCTGACATACAGTGTGCCAGTGGTTATACTCAGACATTTGTCTGGGGTCTTCCTCCACTGAAATACCATGTTTGTGTCACTGTGATGTAGAAACAAACAGAACAAACATTATAAGAGCACATTTACAAAAGGAAATATTCTGAACACACAAAATATTTTTAAAATGATAGATGACATAGAAAACACAGAATTGAAATAAGAGAGTATATTTGTGTCATTGTTTGACATCAGAAAACGTTCATACATGTGCAAGTCAAAACACAACCTGACAGGGCAGACATGGAAATAAAGTCTGAGGTGCAAAAACGGAGATGTAATCTTTTAACGAAGTGTTTGTAGCAACACCTTTTATTTTTGGAGGATTTCAAAAGAAATAAACCAAATATAAAAGTCTGTGAAACTACGTCATCATCCAAGATTTTCTCTGAGAAAATATTAATGTAAAAAGTACAATAAAAAATTTAAATATGTAATGTACAGAAAAATACAACATGAATATTACCTTCACCTAAATGTGTTCACCTTCTAACAACCTTACCTGCATCCTCATCTGCAGGCATAGGATAAATAGACATGTGAAGACATTTAATGGTAGATTAATTATTTCTACATCCTAGTACCCTTTCAATTTCTAATTAATATCACATGTACATGTCTTCAATGTTATTACCAACAATTTTATGAACACCTAATTTTAATATTTTTTTCCTTTATTTTTATATTACATCTATTTACATTTTTAGGTTTCTGGAGAAAAATAATGATAACTATGTTAGAATAATGAATTGATCTGATTCTTTTAACTATATCATAACTATGCATTTGTTTTATCAAACTGGTGATGTAAAGTGTCAATGACAATTAAATCATTAAAAAAAGTAAAACATAATATAGAATGTACTATTATGAACAATATGCATATATTGCTTAGGACTGGGACACATATTCCAATGAAATATATTATTTAATTATATACATTTATAGATACACAACATTTAAAGCTAAAGAATCTCAATCCCTCTAATCTGGAAAATGTGGAGTAAATCTGTGATAAGATGATCATTTATGTTTCTTGTTTCTCTCTGAAAACCGAAGGCCAGCCCTGGAAGTGTTGTCGGTCAATGTATTGTTGAAGCAATACCAGATAGGAGATGGGATTTCTACTGATTTCCCATATGCATTGGGTAATAAACACAATATTGAAGAAGGAAATAAAACCTATTGATCCAGTTTTGTCTAGTGCATAAGCAATTCTTTTTATTGCTGTAATGAAATAAAGCTTTTGAAAGAAATCAATTACTGTCTAAAATTGTGTTATTCACAGGTCTTGTATAGGGTTACAAGCCAGCTCAAGCTTTATATACAGCAGCTCATATAGAAGTTCAGCCAGCAACAATTGAGCAACTGTCACCATAGAACAGTGTCCACAATGATCAGCTGCCTGAGGGTGTTCCTGCGAAACAATTAGATGCCCTAGTCTCGTATCGTGCTAACTGGAAAAGTCGCATCCAGCTAGGTGCATTTTGCGCTTTGGGGTAAAGCTCATGGTTAGGATTCAAAGAGTTTTGTTCCCTCTTATAACTTATGAGGCTTTTTATATTGTATGGACTTTTCAGTGGAGTTTCTTGTATGCACTTTTGGGGGCTTGTCTTCATTCAGGTCAACCTTACAAGACATGGCATGCCACCCAAGTGGCAGATAAATCTCTGCTACATATTGGCCCAGTCAATGTTCTGCCAGAGATTCAGGGCTTGAAGCTCTCAGACAACATCCCTACCAAAAGAATATTGACAGAATACTATTGATAATACACTCTGAAGATTATGCCATGGGTAAATGGCATTTGGACTGTGATTATATGCACTTAAGTAAGTCACATCAGTTCAATGCACTTAAATACATATGAGTGTAGTGGCAATAGAACATACCATCTGTGTCCGTCTCTGTGGTGAGGATCTGTAGAGATTCAATGTCAGTGAGGAGAATATCATCTAGTCTTACATCAGCATTTTCAAACTGCAGCAGCCTGCAAGTACAACAGTTACTGGTGTCAGGGAAATGGGGTTTAAAAGTCTAATACGGAACACTGCTTAAACATTACTTAACAAGTAAATTGTACATCAGATGGTGTAAATTGCAAATTTCTTTTGATTTCTCAACATTAACTCATTGCAGACACTGTCACTTGATGACTACTACATGAAACACACCATTAACTATGTAAACAGTACAGCAATTAACCATTTACAACTTACTGCACAAACTGGCTTTATCACATGTACCAAAAATAATTACAACATTTTAAAGTTTAAATAAAATAAATTCTTTAATTAACTTGTGTTTCATTCACATGTTAACCATGAAACATGAAAGAAATACATGACTACCAACTCTCTCTCTCTCTCTCTCTCTCTCTCTCTCTCTCTCTCTCTCATTACAACATCATAGATCAATGATAATATTACAATAATAGCTCACAATGACAGTGTCAATCCCATTCTTAATTAGCAGTTTCACTTGATAAAAGGGATGGCATCATCTCATAACCTCATGACCTCATCACATAACCTCATCACATAACCTCATCACATTATCTCATCACATGTAAGTTAACCTTATCACATGCAGGTAAACCCTTTCACTTGTAGGTTAACTATTTATGAATTATGATACCAGTTTATCGCTCATAATATTAATATACAGAATTTGTTATACATTGTTTATGATGTTTCATTTGTGTCTATCATAATCACTTGACAAAGTGATGTCTACATCCCTTCCTACTTATCTGCGAATTACAGAGTGATTGATAGCATAGCACGCCAGGGTGTGACTCCACAGTGTAATAAACTCTGTTGTAAACTGTCACAAGATAGCTCATTATAGCAACATGTGTTCATTAGCCCCAGCCCCTACTTCCCTCTTCTTCCCATCTAAAGGTATCTCTATGATGACCTTGTTCTATCTAGTGTGCTTGTTATAACAAAAACAGCATGTCAGAGCATCAAAAACACCTAACTCTGTGACAACAGTCTCTCCAATATCTACAGGAAGCGTGAATAATGACTACTTGAAAATATCTTAGCTTTGGTACAAAATAGTTCAACTGTACAGACTTACCAAGCAAACATTTGATAAATAGGTTAACAGGTTACTGATTTCGTAAATTTTAACATGCCTCCTTGATAACTTTTACATGCATCAAAAACAAAAACAGCATTTTCAGACTTAAATAAATTGGTAAATAATATCTTTAAATGTCGGTAAGCAATATCTTTAAATGTCGGTAAGCAATATCTTTAAATGTCGGTAAGCAATATCATTAAATGTGTATTCCATTGACATATAACTGTGAAACTTCAAAGTAATTTCATGTCTGTAAACACTAAATCTCTAATTACAGCATCATTGATCTTACATAGATTACAATTATTACACAAAATGACTTCCAAACTACTATTATGAGATTTTTATCTCTTGAAATCTAGGCTTTATTCGTAGTGAATATCTTAACTACTGTACATATACTTATTTTGCTATCATTAACAAAATGGATGGAGAATTAATTATTGCAAGAGGTTTAAAGGTAATTAAAAAAAATGATTCAAATGTAGCATCATTTAACACAAATATCTGCAGCATGTTCAGGATGCCATTTGCTTGGGAAGAACAGTAAAGGTCCACTAGGTAGTGTCCTTGGTCATTTGGTTAAAACATGAAACTCCTTATAAAAGGATCTGTTTGTTTGGGTGTTTGATCCCAAGATCACATGAAATAAGTCACTGGGTGATATGTCTAATCCCCAGATCACATGATATAAGTCAATGAGTGAAATGTTGGATCCCCAGATCACATGATATGAGTCACTGAGTGACACGTCTAACCCCCAGATCACATGACATAAGTCATTGGGTGACACGTCTAATCCCCAGATCACATGATATAAGTCAATGAGTGAGATGTTGGATCCCCAGATCACATAATATGAGTCACTGAGTGACACGTCTAATCCCCAGATCACATGATATAAGTCAATGAGTGAGATGTTGGATCCCCAGATCACATAATATGAGTCACTGAGTGACACGTCTAATCCCCAGATCACATAATATGAGTCACTGAGTGACACGTCTAATCCCCAGATCACATAATATGAGTCACTGAGTGACACGTCTAATCCCCAGATCACATAATATGAGTCACTGAGTGACACGTCTAATCCCCAGATCACATGAAATAAGTCACTGGGTGACACGTCTAATCCCCAGATCACATGATATTAGTCAATGAGTGACACGTCTAATCCCCAGATCACATGACATAAGTCACTGGGTGACACGTCTAATACCCAGATCACATGACATAAGTCACTGGGTGACACGTCTAATCCCCAGATCACATGACATAAGTCACTGGGTGACACGTCTAATCCCCAGATCAACATGACATAAGTCACTGGGTGACACGTCTAATCCCCAGATCACATGACATAAGTCACTGGGCGACACGTCTAATCCCCAGATCACATGACATAAGTCACTGGGTGACACATCTAATCCCCAGATCACATGACATAAGTCACTGGGTGACACGTCTAAACCCCAGATCACATGACATAAGTCACTGGGTGACACGTCTAATCCCCAGATCACATGACATAAGTCACTGGGTGACACGTCTAATCCCCAGATCACATGACATAAGTCACTGGGTGACACATCTAATCCCCAGATCACATGACATAAGTCACTGGGTGACACGTCTAATCCCCAGATCACATGACATAAGTCACTGGGTGACACATCTAATCCCCAGATCACATGACATAAGTCACTGGGTGACACGTCTAATCCCCAGATCACATGACATAAGTCACTGGGTGACACGTCTAAACCCCAGATCACATGACATAAGTCACTGGGTGACACGTCTAATCCCCAGATCACATGATATGAGTCACTGGGTGACACGTCTAATCCCCAGATCACATGATATAAGTCACTAAGTGAGATGTTTAATCCCCAGATCAACATTTTACAACAAATTGCTTCATATGGTTACTTCTTAAATTCTAGGTCTGAGATGGTAATTGAGCAGAATAAATTTATAAAGTTGACATGTTTCCTAAATCCACCACCAACAAATATGTTGAATTTAATCTGTTAGGAAAATATTGTTATACAATATAGACCTGAAAAATATGGCTAATAAATTAGCAGGTTAAAGATAATTTTTAAGCATTCGGCATTTATATGTGTAGACATGAAATGTTAAATGCAGAATAAGAATCTAACACATGTAATACTCAAAACATGCAACGATATTATCATCCTACATAAAATTGAGATCATTCTAAATATTCTAAATATTTAATTTCAGACTAACCACAGGCTGAGTCAAGTTATTTCCTGCCTCTACTAATACCACAGCTAGCAGACTGTGTAAACAATGAACATATTGATAAAGCATTGGGCCACTGTCTTATGTTGGGAGATCAGTTAGTGTTAAATGAAGACTGACAGTCAGAGAAACACATTAAGGGAGATTGGAGAGCTAATCCAATTGTGATAGATTTCTGTACTTATTGTAAACATCTCCCTACTTCACACACACAGAGATTCTCAGCACTGAGTTCAGACAAACTAGTCTTACATGCCGCAATCAAATCTTCACTTTGAGGGCCTATCCCACAAATGGAAGAATAGACAATCTTTAGACAAGTTTGATAAAAATGTACTTTAATTTCAAACTTAAAAATATAAAATATGATAAAAAAACAAAAGATAATGAAACATGTAGGTTGAGTGGTTAAACCCTATCAGATATGTATTTAAATATACTTAAGTTGTTTGATATCAATAGTACAAAGTTCATTATAACATCAACAAATGTTTAGTAATTTCTTGTATTTTCTTCACTTCTCGAATTCTGTGTTTCTTAATTGTTTGGACAAACATAAAGACATCAGATTTTACAAATGTGCTTCCAAAAATGCAAACCATTTGAAATATTTCAGAACATTAATAAACAGTAACTAGAGGGCCATGATGGCCCTTACTCGCTCACCTCAAGACACAGATTTTTAGAAGGCATAAGGAGGCAAACATTCTGGCCAAGTTTAATGAAGATTGGGCCATTAATGTGGCCTCTAGCATATTCACAAGGTTTTTCTTAAATACAACCTAGTGCCCTACTTTTCAACCTCACTTTGGCCAGTTACATACTTATCTGTATTTTCATGCAGACAAACATTCTGGCCAAATTTAAGTGAAGATTGGGCCATAAATGTGGTCTCTAACTTGTTCACAAAGTTCTTCTAAAATATGAATTAGTGTCCCACTTTTTGATCCAAAATGACAGAATTATGAACTCATCCAATATTTCTAGCAGACAAACATTCTGACCAAGTTTGATGAAGATTGGATAAAAACTGTTGCCTCTAGTGTGTTCACAAGCAAATTTTGTGATGCTGTATGGCAGACACCGGACAACTGACAAAGTTGTATCAAAAAAGCTAAAGCATGACTATTTTATAAAAAACATATATACACCATTACTAGTGGAGTCTGTATGTACACTCCCCTTTGATATTATTATAACAGGTTTACAGAGAACAAAGCAGTTGATGCATAACTAACTTGATAGAAAATATCACTGGAAGAATTGCAGTTATTAAGATGGGAGGAGAATGGCACAGATCAAACAAAAGGAAGACAAAGACAAAATCTGGCCATGTCATTCAAGAAGACATTTTTAAGAAAACTGTGGCTTCTTTAAATAAACTTGTGTTTAAATTTTAAACAACATTCTAAAATGTTTCATTGCTTCAACTTTGGTTCAGGAAACTGCATATAAAAGATTATTTTGTCACAAAATCAATGTTAATCTGTCAACCTCTAGATTTGACACAAAATGACTCTTCTTTCAAACCTATACATATGACACAGAATGCCTCTGCTAGTCTGCTTAAAAACCTCTTGATTTGACTTAGAATGACTTTGCCCTCAAACCCCTAGATTTGACACAGAATGCCTCTGCTCGCAAACCCCTAGATTTGACACAGAATGTCTTTGCTTTCAAACCCCTAGATTTGACACAGAATGTCTTTGCTTTCAAACCCCTAGATTTGACACAGAATGTCTCTGCTCTGAAACCCCTAGATTTGACACAAAATGCCTCTGCTTTCAAACCCCTAGATGTGACCCAGAATGATTCTGCTTTCAAACCCCTAGATTTTACACAGAATGACTCTGCTCTCAAACCTCTAGATTTTACACAGAATGACTCTCCTTTCAAACCTCTAGATTTGACACAGAATGACTCTGCTCTCAAACCTCTAGATTTTACACAGAATGACTCTCCTTTCAAACCTCTAGATTTGACACAGAATGACTCTGCTCTCAAACCCATAGATTTGACACAGAATGACTCTCCTTTCAAACCCATAGATTTGACACAGAATGTCTTTGCTCTCAAACCTCTAGATTTGATACATAATGACTCTGCTTTCAAACCCATAGATTTTACACAGAATGCCTCTGCTCTCAAACCCCTAGATTTGACACAGAATGACTGTGCTCTTAAACCCCTAGATTTGACACAGAATGACTCTGCTCTCAAACCCCTAGATTTGACACAGAATGACTCTGCTCTCAAACCCCTAGATTTGACACAGAATGACTGTGCTCTTAAACCCCTAGATTTGACACAGAATGACTCTGCTCTCAAACCTCTTGATTTGACACAGAATGACTGTGCTCTTAAACCCCTAGATTTGACACAGAATGACTGTGCTCTTAAACCCCTAGATTTGACACAGAATGACTCTGCCCTTAAACCCCTAGATTTGACACAGGATGACTCTGCTCTCAAACCCCTAGATTTTACACCTAGCTTTTATTACAGTGCCTACACAGTTATTCCTGTCAAGTAAAGCACCTAAATGATGGATGATAGATATGTTCCACTTTATTCATCTTAAGTCAGTAATTATGGTCTTCACACATATTTATGATAATCAAATTTGACTGCTTATAGAATGAACATGCACAAAATTTATTTAAATTGATTGAACTAACACTATTGTGTGTGTGGCATAATTGCCAATGTGGATTAGTTGCTACAGCTTCAGACTGATAAATGGTAAGCAATCCATTGACAGGCAACAGAAATGAGAACATGTTGTCTCTGGCTGATCCAGTGCCATTCTGACTATGCATATCTGTCTGGTTCCGTGTAATACATACAAAAACTTGTTACATGTGTGCTAAATCTTGTCCAAAGTTACATAGCCAGATCAATATGTCAGAATAGGATGGCAAACTGCTGTACTAGAAGTTGAGAACAAAATCTTAATCATAAATTTGTATTTCATATGGAAAATCAACATGAAAAATTAACTGCTGCACCTAGGACTCAAGCCATTGACATCTTGATCACAGGTGAAATAGCACTTGACTGGTAAGTAAAAGGTTAGTGGTTCGAGCCCCAGCTGCTACTTTCAAATATACTGAGTCGTCTCATTCATATTATAGTAGAATCTAAAATAGTGGCTATAATAGTGACATTTAGTGACATAATCCCCTTGGGCAGCATTCTGAGGAAGTACACTGGAAATGCTGCCAAATATGTAAGTGAACATTTTGTTTATACCTCATATGACCATATGTGTTACCACCATCCATGGGATAGGACATTTATATGTTAATAAGCTCTGTCCACAATCATAGCACCAGTCCAGTAAATATTGCTATTTTCTCTCTAAGGTTCAATGGCTTGTAGGAAAACTATTTTACAACAGTCACTCACTTGAAATAGTTAACCATAACATATCCAATCTTCTATATGTTTATTCAATGTTTGAATCTGTTCTATATAAAAATATTTTGGCGAATAAAATGTATGTAATTATGTTATATTTATTTTTATGTAATCATTGCACAAACATTTTATCTTCCAACCAACTTTTAAAACCTAACAATTTAACTGCTTTATTATTTTAACAATATCAAGGACATGCCAACAAGATTGGGACCACAATGAAAATCTGATCTACAGTCCTTTATACAGATATGTTTTAGGAAGTATAATGTATTCATATAAGTAAACAGCATCTTACAAAAAAACATTTTACATCATATTTATGACTGTTATTTATGGATATTTTGCAAAGAATACCATAACTAAACTAACTGAAACAAAAGTTATCAATTAAAAAAATTGGTTAATGAACCAATGGGAAAGTACAATGTTTAACTATTTCTTATGCCATTCACAGTTATGCCCCCTCATTAATGGTAATATTAAACAGACAAGGCAGTGAAGCAAAAATCTGATAATTAAAAAAGTTGGCCTCATTTTCTATGGATAAGGTGGATTGGATGGTTTATTATAAATGTTGAATGTAACAATTGATTTATGATAATAATTTTAAAGGTTCGGTCAATCAGTTTTTTATCATAATATTGTAACAGTTCCCATAATTAACAAAATGATCAAATAAATAAATAAAGGTTAAAAATAGCAGCATGGAGGATTGTGGTCTCAAGAACATGAAACAAGCACATAAATGCTCAACAATCTAGACAGATGGTAAATTGTTGCCATTAATAAACAGTATTTGTTTAACTTGACAATCTATCTAAGAAGCTATTTTTCAAACTGACTTCACAACATTTGGTGACTAATGTTTAGGTTAAAAAGGTGTAAAATTAAACTTAATGTAGCCATTCAAAAGGTATAAGCTTTTCTCTAAATTTTGCCTTTTTCTTTTGAATATTGGCAGACAGGATTATAACACTAATAGTATGATAAGGTCTGATAAACTGTTCATTAGACAGCCAGCCTTCTGTATAAATAACAATCAAAGTTTTCTAACTGGTTAATAGACAATACCTTACATACTGCTTATATAATTCTTTGTATGTTTTTGTTAATAAAACATACTTGGTTAGAACATGAGTACTTGCTTGCTTGATTTGAACTGATTCATTGAAGGGTTTGGATTTCATCGTGACCCCATCATGTTGCTCAATCATGACTTAAAGTTGTTTGGCTAATGTTTCTAAAGTAGGATTCCTATCATTTACCTAATTTCTGGTACCTATTTAACAATGTGTAAGGATGACTAATTTCAGTTTTTTACCCGTGGTGAACTACAGGTGTATTGCATATGATTTTCACATCCAAATAGTATATAATGGACAGATTATTTACCTTGTGTTGTAATATAAATTCTGTAATGGATATCAGACTTAATCAGGAGTATATGACTATTTTAATGACTTAGTTTGGTTTTCGGTTGTTGTTGTTTTGTTATATCGCACCAACACAATTATGTCATATTGGCCATGTTCAGATAATAATAGGTGGAGGAAGACCCCAAACTCATGTCTGGGTAGAACCACAGGCACATCGCAAATGAGCTGGAAAACCTCTCCCAATTTAAGTTTTCTAACTGACCAGGCTTTGAACCCATGCGGTGAAGGGTTTAATTTCATGAAGAACAAATCAAGTCACCTTATGCTGACATATAACCAGCCTTAGAACAGGGTTGATTAATCCTTGGCTTGCTAAGTACATATTTGTATGACTGGCAAATACTGTGAGCTGTTCTTTTGCTGTATGACTAGTCTAGGCACCTTTGCCAGTTAATGTAAGAAGATAAAATGTAGCATTGCCAGTTAATGTAAGAAGATAAAATGTAGCAAGCTTAGGGTAAAAACTATAGAGAGAGTTAGGCTTAGCAGAGCATAAGCACACTAGAGAAAAGTTTAATATAAAGAAAATGTCCTAAAGTATTTAAGAAGAAAAGAAAGTACAACACAGACTAACACTTGAAGACAGTAGATATATAATATGAGAGAGAAAGAAAGAAAGAAATCATTTAGATATTGTTTGAAAAAGTATTAAATAAAACAGTTTTAAGTAAAGAAAATATGTTTCTTTTCTGTACTAAAAATATTAATAGAGTCCAAGTTGGCATTTCATTAATTTCAAACATAAATCTTTGGCTACTTTGGACAACAACAAAGAAGAGTAAATCTATCCAATTATTTTAAGACTAAAACTACTAAGATATTATGACCATTATATTAATGAAGCAGTGAAACAAAACAGAATATTTTATGTTCAAGACATTATGGAAACTTGTACATTTCAGGTTCAATGAATTAACTTCCTTTCTGATATAAACTCATAGCCTGCTATAAAATGGTAAGGCTTTTGCAAATAATTGGATTAGATCAGGCCAACCCTGCTGGGAGGTTTTTGATCAGGGTTTACACTGTCTGCTATTCAGTGTCAATTAGTATATCTTGCAGTGAAGTTGTAAGCAGAATTTAGTGTTTGTTTTTAGAATGTAGCACAATAGTACAGTTCTGGAACCAAAACAGTTGTCACATGATACGATTTACGTATGGTAGGATTGCGTTCAATGTACGATACCATGAGCGTGTTTTACACGATACCATACAGTTCGCTAACATACATGATATGCATAACGATAGAAAACCTACACGTTACGATGCGATACAGTGTGCGCTTCGATACAACACACTGTATGGTTTCTGTTTACGCCACATTACAAGAAATACCATGGCAAATGCAGCATGTTGTTAAGTAAGGATTCAACTCAGCCTATTAATAGTGTAATGGGTAGATCGGAAAAAATTACTTGACAAACTACATAGATTTCAAAACAGAGCTTTTATATAATATTGAGGAACACCATTACTCTCACCCACAGAGCAAATACATGCAGCGATAGGAGATAATTCTTTTTCATACCAAATAGAAATAGGCAGCTTAAAGTACTGGGCCCGCTTAATATAATGAGACTAAGAAACCCATTACGCACAACAAAAGATATATTTAACATGGTAGGAGAGTATCTAAGCCAACTAACAGTACCATACACACAATATACTATTATGAGACAAAATTGGACTAACAGCTGACAAATTAACATAACCGATAAGATAGATTATCCCCTTAGTTAAACTCAACTCAACTCAAATACTAACAGGAGTTATTATAATTGAAAATCAACAGAATAAATAAACAAGGCCAAAATAAAACTAGACACTAGGCATTCTATATTTAGATGCGAATTGTTAATTTTAACCAATAATATGTGTAAATAGAACAAAATTGTCGATCAACAATAAATATTTACTCTGGCTCTCTTAGTTATTTAAAAGCATTTCAGACAATTTACGGAAAAAATAGACTAGATAAGAACTAATCAAAGAAAAGTATAGATTAAAATACAAATGTTAAGCAAAATCTCTTAATATGAATATGGAGATTGGAACTCCAAGGTCAAAATTCAGCATCATAATATAGCCTATGATTGACTATTTACTAGACTCAGACTCGGATCCAGCTACCTAGCTGAAGAAAATAAAGCCCCCACCTCTTCATTAAATATTTTATTAATAATATAGGATAACACCTACATAAACTGAATTAATACAATGTCCAACCGATATCATATCCAAATCAAACAAAAACTAAAGTTTCCAAACCCACAAGACACTTGATGGGGTGAAATCTCCTTAAAATCTAAACATTCCTAGTGTACCCATTCTCTGATTGGCTGAACCCCAATTAGGCGGAAGACTATGACTGCTCTTTGTTGAAAGGCATTATACCTCAAAGAAATTATTTCTTAAAATTTTCACCACTGAAATGTTTCTACTGCTGATTAGA
Source organism: Sinonovacula constricta (assembly GCA_007844125.1). Classification (NCBI taxonomy): domain Eukaryota; kingdom Metazoa; phylum Mollusca; class Bivalvia; order Cardiida; family Solecurtidae; genus Sinonovacula; species Sinonovacula constricta. The sequence goes on along the minus strand of CM017557.1, from coordinate 5,808,060 downwards.
GCTGGCACTTTTTGAACTAAAAGTGGACATGAAATCGGATAGATTATGAACAAAATAACACATTAAGAGTAAACACCTGAATAACGTATCACCATACAAAATTAAGGCAAATAGATGGAGAGTAGCTGAACAAATGGTGGACTCATAAAGTCCCAGTAAAAAGCAAGGCATCTAACATAAACTATATATATATTGATAGAAATATATTTCATCTTTCTTCTAAAGGCGTTATCCGACACATTGCCTGTGTAAAATATATGTAACAATATCTAAACCCTGTGTGGGGTATTTGGGCATAATTTATGCAGAAAAATCATTATTCTGTCTACGCTTAAACGATTATAAGCAGTATCTCCATTTTAGGGTAGTAAAACTTAACCAATTCTAATATGTTCATTCTTTTCAAACCTATAAATAAGAACAAATGAAATTCCTGCTAAATATAGACATCGACATCAGAGCAGATGACGTAGATGAGCTGAAACATGAGTGGCCACGTGGCCTTTCTAGTTTAAAAATAGCTTACTGTACAGTGTGGCTCCGATAGGAAATATATTTTTAAATGGCGCTTGTGGCATTATGGTTCACTTTATATGCAGGTTTGTGACATCAATAAACAATTTTTATGAGAACTGTTCAGGTAACATTGATTTTAATATACATATTTTTGTCCAAACTGCCGGATACCACCTGTAAATGGGTAAATTAATTAGGTACCCAGTAAGGGCCCAATTTAGACCATACTTCAGGCAAATAACCTTCAATAAGAATATATGACAAAGTCCTATGAGCATTAAAACATATACCAATCTCCGAAAAAGGCACAAAACAAAGGTATTTCACATGCAACTAAGCCAAGCGAAAAGTAAGAACACATTTGTGATGAGTCATTTAACGAAAAGACCAAACCCGACAGTTACTGCCTTGGAATGGTCAATCGGCAATATGGACCGACTGGGGTCCTTAAACCGGTTTTACAGAGCTCTAACCTCACACTTCCTGATGAGTTTCTCAAATGCAAGCAAAAAAAAGAAAAACAATCTATTTGAGTACAAAATGTCCATGGGCTGATATTTTCTATATGTTATGACGAAAGTAGTAACGTCATTGAAAAATAATGTCCACATAGTGACCATGCATGGGTAACATGGCAGGGTCAAGAGAAAATCCGAAAGGATGTGCTGACCCTCATTAAACTAGTTCCAACCTACCAACAGACTTATAGTTGTTGCTGTTTATGGCTCTTCAAAGGAGTTCTGTTCATCAGACGAATGCTATTTTTGAGGTTCAGAACTCTTCTTATCATGCCCTGATGATGATTTTAATAAAAAATTTAGGCGCCCAAAGTTGTGATTTTAGTGTATTTATTTGCTTATTTAGAAGAATAGACTTTATGGATTCGGAGTATGTATATTTTTTCCATATTTTTACGTTTAACTACATTTAAATTAGGAACTAAGACTTACACGGTAGTATTGCTTCAAAGTAGTTGTCAATTGTATTTCCTGCCAAATTTGAAATCAGCCGGTTTGGATGAGGCATAGGATTATTTTAAAGTCGTACTATTTACGAGGATGTTTGAAAGTGAAAAAAAGTGTGTAAATAGTTAAGCTTGGGATGGTTATTCAGTTAGTTTAGTATATAGAATATAATATATATTTTAGTAGAGAACTTAATGTATTTATTGTATTTATTATCTTCTAGGTATTTAAGTGTTGTATTTTTTCATTAAATCTGCCTTTTTTCGCTGGTAAAAAAAGCAATGATATTGTATTTACCAAAATGAGTCATGTCTGAATAATAGAGTTCTTTGTAGCTAATCTCTTGCTTTTGTGTGCTGCCTTATCCAAAACAGCACAGGGTTAAAGGATTTCTCTATGTCATAGTAAGGACAGTTCCTATTGGTGAACTTGCATTATTCACCAAGGTAGCTTGCTACTAGTTTTTATTGCGTGTAATAAAAATATCCTAAACTAAATATATTGCAGCAGTGAATATTGTCCTTAGAGTCCTACCACTATATCTGAATTTATGCGTTAATTTGCACTCAGAAAAAATTATTTATTGGCTTCTTTTTGTACTGTGCTCTGGTGAAATTATAGCCATTTCTCCATGGCTTGGTATCTACCCTAGTTTTATAAAGGTATTGACCTTTTTTTGACAGTAGACTGTAAAGATTATATATATAACAAAGGACAATTTCGTTATAAGAGGAAATCGATTTAAGAACAGACCAATAAACACCTCCCAAAAACAAGTTAGGGATCAAACCAATCAACATAACGAATGGCTTAAAATCCTACTTCCTTTACGATAAGGGGTGTCATAAAATTGACACCAATTAATTGGAATAACGCACGTGCACGTGATTGGCAGGGCGGGAAAATGTACCGAAGTTAAGAGAGCCTGATGTCAGATGTTTACTAATATTTATGAAACAAGCATATTGTTTTGAGAAACGTTTGACCACATCACTGGCAGAAGAATAGTGGCTTTATATTAGTTTCTTTGCTACACTTGTGAACATACTTTTATTGAATTTCCGTTGAGCACTTAATTGCTTTCAAGTTTATTTAAATTCGCATAAATGTGTATAAAATTAACGAGTATAAAATAGTTTGGGGAAGAGACTATATCAGTGTTGATTGTGCCCAGGGATGACATAATTAAGCTAGCTTTAAAATTAACTAACTTGTCAGAGCATTAGAGATGATTCTACTTGGTCCAATTATTTATAAACGATGTTCATTGTATATGACCTGTATCATTCAAATCCCATATTTTAGACAAACATCTTTTCCATAACCCCACATAGAGCTAGATTGTGTTATAGCTAGTTTTTCCAGCTGTATGTTTATTCCAATTGCATCTAACTGCTCTTTATTTTCCATAAAAGTGTGGGCAAATAACCAGAATCACTTCCCTAGTTTTCATGATTATTTTCCTATACGTCCATTCATATTCAATCTACGCATATTATTGTCATTCAAGTAATAAGTATGAAAACTTCATAGGTGAGCATTATTAATTTGCGTGTAAAAATATGCTCATCGATAGTATGCATGTACCGGAAATGTAATATAAAGTTTAGTTTCTGTTTACAATCATAAACTTTTTTTGTATTTGTGTAGCATTTATTATGGCACTTAGATTTCCAGTGAACTTTTGTATAAGCATGATAATATCATTAGAAAAATGTCATTATATATGTATCAAAGAATTATGTGATGGCACAGTACAATTTTCCTTGTGTTATGTTACCATACTATACATTCCGTTATGATACCACAGTCTTGTCATAAGCGTTACGTTCCGTTACGGTACGATGTACCATTTATGATGTGGCTTTTTACGTTACTTTATGATAGGCCTATTACGTTACACGATATGCTAAGTTACCATACGATACTTTTACAATAGAAATATGCACGACACATGATGTTTTGGACAACTGGTATGTGGCAAGACGGATTGCTAGAAACTCATCAACAAATAGTGTAGATCTTGATCTGACAGCTCCCAGCAGAAGCTGGATGATTTGGATGTACACTTCTTGCCTAAGCTTGAGTAATATGTGCTTGAGAGGATAAGAGCTAGTATTGATGTTTCTACGTGCTACAGCTTCCTGCTTGGGAGGGAGAGGAATCAGTTTACAATTTATAGGCCAACATGCTGTGTTCTAACTTATCTAATGATTTACATAATGATAATAACTTGTTTCAATATGTCTGAAATGCAAATGTGCCCTTAGGTAATGCAAATAGGCAAGAAAATACTTATGCAGTGTAAGAAAAGAAAAAATTAAGACAAAAAACAAATAAATAAGTCAAAAAATTAACTTAACACTATATATATATATAGCATTGGTGAGACTTTTATGAACAAAGTTGTGTTGACAATTTTTATTAAGAAAAAAAGCAGCTTGTAATTTGTCACATGATAGAAAGAACATTTTTGAGGAATATTAGACATCTTACAATACCAGTCATACCTTAACAACTCCAGTAAAAGAAAAAAAAACAAACACACAAAAACATTTTGTAAAAACATTACAAATACCATCTAGTAATACTGCAATATTCTACCAATATTTGTTTACCTTATCACATTCAATGATTATGTAAAACAAGCTTTTTGTGGCTGTAAAATTCACCTTTAAACATAGCTAGTTGGGGATGTATCTGAGATCTATTATGTATTCAACAATGCAAAAGTAATCACCTTTTAAGTTATTAAAATTAACATACAGTTCACTGCAATCAACACTTAATATAACCCAACAAGGTTAATCTCTATCAAGCGGGGAAGAAATGTCACAAGTTTAAAGACTAGTGTGGCAGTATTGGCAGCAAGTGGTAACTCATTCACTTTATTTATCCTTTGTTTGTTATATAAGTGTGGAAAAAAGTAGCCTTGGGGGTGACTGTTGACAGTATGATGCCCATTGCACACACTGTGTCTTTAGTTTGTTGGTTTAATGATGCATGTCTAGTTACAATGAGTGTATGATGATACCAGAACTTCTACAAATGTGACTTGCCATGATATTTATCCCAGCTGACCTTGAGTCAACATGTATAAGTAGGTAGAAAATGAGATTAGACACCTATACTGAAGATTTAAATGAACAAGTAATGATTGGTTAAAAAGCAACTCTTAGAAAATGGTACTAAAAACAAGTAATTTACACAAAGACAACAGTTATATTTGTTTGTTGGGTTTATCATCCCTTCAACAGTATTTCAGTTATCTCGAGATGGTGTCCACTTGAAGCAGATATAGTGCTGCCTTCACTGTGTATAGCATGCTGTGAACACCTGGCACAATACCACACCCAGCCACATTATCCTGACACCGGGCCAACCAGTCTTGGAACTGCCCTTATATTTGCTTGAGCGTTAGCAAGGGAGCTATACCACTTCCATTTTTTTTTCGACTTTGGTATATCGCGGCCCGAGTTTGAACCCAGGGCCTCTCGTACATGGAGCCGATGCTTTACCCATTGCGCTACCAGGTCCAGTCACAATTATATTTGTCAAGAACAAAAGAGAGAGGGGTAAGAAAATCCTCCTCACCTGGTGTCTGTGGAAAGTTTACAGAGAAACTCTGGGTCAGCAGTATCTGTGCTGACACTGTTCTGGCTGATCAGGAATGAGCCACCTGGAATAAAAACACACCTAAAATTACTTTGGTTCAACACCACACATTAATATTTCTCCATCTGAAATGAACATAAACACTTGAAATTTGAGTTACATCTCAAACAAATTTCCACCACGTAAAAAATCAAGGTGTGGTCATGGCCATTTTGCTTTTTGATATTGATGCAGAAACATCTGTCAAACAATTCTCAGTTTTTGCTGTGTCTCTAAACTGTAATGCCACCAAGAAAGTGGGTCATCACAAAAGTGTTGCTGCTGATGCTGGTAGTAATGATATAAGTCCGCTGGATAAGGAGCCACACAGGGAGGAAGTAACGCCTCAGGGCACGGAGAACAATCACAGAAACTATGAGAGGGTGGATGTTTCTGCTGCTCCAACTGCCAAGAAGAAGAGCCTCTCTGTAAGATGCATGTGGATCAAGACAAAGGTGTCAAGGCCCATCAAGAACTATTCAGCAAGGTGACACCCAGAGGTTTTACAGAAAGGACAAAAAATATTAACACATTGCTTACCCTTCCCTTACCCTAGTTAAGTCCTAGTTAACCAAACCTAACATAATTATGAACTTAATTCATACTTAGTCCAGCTGTCGTATCTCCCTTGTTGATTATAGTGTAAACTGTAGTGAGAATGGTTGTGCCATGTTACTTCCATCAACTATGGTAAACACTACAGTCAAGTCAAGTCAAGTAAATTAAAGTAGGGTCAACTACATTCAAGATATGGTGGCAGTAACATCCAGTCACCCTAGTGGATTGTAGATTTTTAAACATTTTGAAAGATTTTGGGCCTTCTATGGGCAAATCAGGAGTTTGAACTATGTTAATAACTATACTGAATTACGTCTTGTATGTTTAACCAAGTTTTTCTATGGCCAACTATGGTTATCCTCCATTACAGTCAATTATGATCAACTAGTTATGATGTAAACATGGCTTTAAATATTGTTACAATAACACCTGCAATTTTCATATGACCAAAACAAAAACAGCAGTTACACAGGTTCCTTTGGAGACAAATGAAGAGCTGCCTCTGTTTGAGCCCAGCACAAGCTAGCCTTAATGACAATGGAAATGATTAATATATCTTCAATGTTGCTAATTTAATAACAGTATAAAGAGAGACATTGAGAGCTGCCATTGCTTAAGTCCAGGTGTACGGGCAAATCACGAATTTGAACTACATTAATGACTATGTTGAATTATCATAGCCAGAACATTGTGGACAGTAGCCATGACAATCAATGATGATGCTGATGATGACAATAATGACGACAGTAGTGATGATGATGAATAAAATAGCCACTATGTTGCTAATTGTTACACTATACAGAATGTGTTTATATAAACTGTATTTATTTGACCTCAAAAGGGGGAAAAGGCTCAAAATAACAACTAATTAAAATATATATGAATACAGAAAATGTATACATATATGCAAACAAAACTTACTGTTTTTACATGCGTTATAATATGTTGTTTAAAAAGTCCAATTCTTTTGTTCATTCCAACAAACAAATAAAACTAAGAACTTGTGATATGTTTATATGAGTTGCTACGCATAATTATGTATTATTCTGTCTACTGTTCCACTGGATAAATTGGGACCATTCGTTGGCTAAGGGATTGAGCCTAAATGTGTCTAATTTAAACTTACTTCTGACTCTTTATGAAGGAAATACCTCTTGAATTAAGAATAATGTTACTAATGTTGTTGTTTTTGAGATGGTTTGGAGTCCATCATCACCCACTGAAGAGCAAGCTCTCAGTTCAATACAGAAGTTAAATGTTTTGATATTTTTTTAGAAAGTTGTTTTAGGCCCATTTCAGTATTTGCTGTCACGAGTTAAGTCAAAAGAATAGCTTAATATAGCGCCACTTTTGGCCTTTCTGATATCTAGGTTACTTCCCTTGATTTCAAAGGAAGGCTACTCGCCGCTGACCCTCTGGGGACTAATAAAAAAAAGATAGTGAAAAAAGATAAAGAAATCAATTATGCGTGTGTAAACAACAAAGAATTGGACCATTTCAAGCTAACAGATTTGAAACAGTACTTAGCAATTGTATAGTGAATATTTCCAGACAGAAATGTGAGCTAATCAAGCGAATTATCGGCGCTCACAGGCTAGCTATTACTGACAAATATGAATTGAAAAGGAGAGACAAACTTGAGAAGATGAAGAGGGACCCTGAACGGTTTATTCTTCCTTTTGGAAAAGGGATTTCACCTCCATGGACTTGATTGGTCATAGTTCGCCCTAAGTTTAATTATGAATCTACTTGAAAGATATTTAAAATAATGCACAAATCTTGAGAGAGACGTATTGTTTCTTGCAATGTATTTTTTATATTACGTTTCAAGTAATAAAAATCAGAGAAAACACAATTTAATATCGCGTCTATAGAATGATATCAAAGTAGATTAAATTAATAAAAGTAAGATCTGTTTGATGACCGATGAAAACCATTAACAAGGAGGTGCACACTTACATAGTTTTTAAATGAACAACACATTCAATATTCACTTGTAATAGAGCATGTTACGTAGAAGTCCATTTATATAACATTGTTAACAAACTCATAAATGATCAATATATGGGACTAACTATGAAACAAGAATTGCATGTGTGCTATCATCACAATAATTACGGAAGACAAACATCAATTAAAGATTACACTTTTGTTGTATTGTTGTGCAATTATGAAATAACTAAATACTCCAAATTGCCATGAGTGTGAAAACCTTATTAAATTATGGGCAACAAAATATGTATGCCAATAAGTAGTAACAGTAACAACATTGTAACAGCAGAGCTTCAATAAATTATAAAATTAATAAACTTTACATAGGCCTTGCTTCTTTCTTTTTTTAATAAAAAATAAAGGAAAATCAGGCACATTTAAGTTATTTCATATAAATGTGTTCCATTCCAGTATTTGTATAGATTTTATTTGATTATCTAGATTTTAACTTGTTTATTTTAACACATTTTTATATGAAGTAACATTGCATTAAAAGGAATTTAAGGAATAGTTACTGTTCATATATTTTTATTCAGGTTAAGATTTTTACCCTGGTTACGACAAGTTTAAAATATGAAAAAGTAGATTTTGCTAAAAAGGATCATAAATGCTCATAATATAATTTCCAGTCTGTGAAGATGAAAGAAACCTAAATACAATGCAAATGCGAAGAAATATTTAGATATAAATTAACAAGTATACATTTTTTACTTTTGATACATTTAAGATTTAAAAGGGTAAAGTGTAACTCATAAACTTCGATCAGAAGGCGACATGTTTTTGAGCAAGCATGGTTCACCTCTGGGTGAAGCATGGTTAACCAGGGCGAAAGCAACGGGTGAAAAAAGTGATGATCAGATTGGTCTGAAAACAATGAAATATCCCTAGTTGTCTGTGAAAATGATATATATAACTATATCTCTTTAACATGAACTCAAAGCGGCAGCTTCTAAAGTTTTATGAAAGTACAAATATATATATATAAAAAATCTGCTTAAAACTTCTCCTTACTGTCCAACATCATTGAATCCAAATGTGCCATAGTAGTTTGTTTTGAGGAAATTGGTGCAATGAAGCTGTTCTGTTTTGGACCAACCTCCCACAAGAAACACCTTTACAATGCAGCAATACTTCGGCGATTTCGATTTCAGTTTTGTTTCTTTCTTAAATAAACTTTCCATGTCACTCGACATTTGTGTTATACACACTGATAAAATTTCTGCTAATGCCCAGAACGTTAAATCAGCTTGAGTGTGCAGGCGCATTTGGAGAGTGCTCAAGAGCAGACAACTTAGTTATCAGAAAGGCCAATAGGCATACAATTTTGGTCAAAGCCTTCTATCACAGTTAATTCTGCTTTTATATACATGGCTTTCTCAGGTGAGATAAGTGGGTGTAGAAGCAATGTTTCATTTACATGAAAGTGTGCATAAAATTGATTTATATTCCTTGTCCAAACCTGTTTTTTTTCTTTAAAGCGTCTATATATTGGCAGTATACTATTTTTACTGTGAGGTCTAACGAATTTGATATGAATAGAAGAAACACATTTACTGTTTGACATGGCAACTTCTGGTGTTAATTCTGGAATATAAACTTGCTGATTTGCAACTTCTTGTAAAAACAATGGGTTTGTAAAGGTTCATCACTTTTTCTATTATGTCAAACAGCCATTATGATGTCATTGACAAGACAGTGTCACTAAAGTGCATTTCATATATGAGAAGATATGTTTATTGTTATCAATTCTTTACTGAATTATTTATATATCCACAACTTGAGGCACAAGATTATTTCTCATTTGACATTATAATATCAGTTTATAGGTTTTTTGGCATTGTCTGCATGTTTTCACAGATACAAGTTTAAAATGTGAAACTGGATTATGTAACATGACAGGGTCAATTAAAACAATGTGATAACACAAAGTGGATTGGTTGTAGGATCCATTCAGTCCTCCAACTGACAAACAGTGCAAGGGTATTGATAGACTAAGGGTTTTGTAACAATACTTCCTGTTGTCACGTATGTTTTAAAAAGATGTTTATCTTCTACAAATAATATTGTTGGGATTGATCAACAGGATGGATTGATCAACAGGAAATCAAATACTTCCTTAAGTGTTTCAACACATTTTGAGTTTAACAAATAAGTGAAAAAAACTATCAGACAAGAAATACTTAGTATAAGCCAGTCATAAAGCATTCCTTTCAACAACAAAAAAACAATGGCCTCTCTTGTCTTGTAAATTAATCAGTCCTTTCAAATAAACATGTATGTCACATACTATTTTAAACTGTGTGCTACCACTTAATTCCTAAAATTTAACACCTTCTAATAAAACACAGGATTTGTTTTGAAATTTTTTAAATTTAATTACTGTACATGCTTTAATAAATGATAGTTGCTTCAAAATATATCTTTCTTTTTTTCAATCATATAGCAAATATCTAAATAAAAATAACTCTTTTGCAATCATATAGCATGTATTTTATTAAAAAAATCCCTTTTTTCAATCATACAGCATAAATATTATTTAAAATATCCATATTTTCAGTTACATAGCATAAATTTAATTAAACATGACATTTTTTTTCAATTATATAGCATAAATCTAATTCAAAGTGCATAATTTGTAAAAAAGAAAAAAAAAACACATAAAAACAAAGGATTTTTGATGGTTTTAAGGTGTGATGCATTTACATTTTTACAAACCAGAACAATGCTTACTATTTGACAACATAATGAATATCTTACCTAGGATGCTGTCACATCCCAAGTCCTGAACATATTGACCGTCAAAAGATCAGTTTTCATGCAAGGTGATCAGTCAGAAAATAAGGCTGCATGTATTCAAACTGTGCTTGTGGTTATTAGTATATCCATCAACTATAGACTGATCGGTCCAGGAGTGACCAGACATTTTAATAACTGTGTATTAAGGTGCACATGTACCATCATCTGAACTGTTATCGCAACTGCCTTAACATCATGTCATATTTTACCTTGTGTAAGTACTTTCATGTGTTTCTCAAAAAACTCGCCCTCCTTCTTACTGAGGTTGCTGCAGGCTATACAGTGGCGTACCGGGTCTACAAACAACATCCGCGGTAACATCACCTTGTATGAGCAGCACGTGTCACAGAAACATTTGCCACAGCGACGACAATGGTGCTAAAAAGTAACATGGATGTGATTTGATTGTGACTACAGAATTCTTAAGAGTTCACTTACTATAAAAGCATTCATTATTAGCGGCAGTCAAGAGTACAAATCCTACCTGACATGTATTCAGGTACTTGAACTACAAGTTTCCTCTCCTATCAGACAATGAGACTTCATTAAGTGTTAGTGATGGGCCCAAGATAAAACACTGTAATGACAGCTGAGGATTTTTCATTACACATAATGAATGTTTCAAAACCAATAAATGATAGCTAACAATTATAAGACAATTGGCTACTATTTTTTCTAGTGAGTGTTTTGTATTCTATGTGCACCAACTTTGCTGATATTGTTGATTATTTTTTCTTTACATAAATACTTAAGTCTTACAGATTTCTCTTATGTATCACTGAGAATTCAAGCTTGCTGTTTTCTGACCATTTCATGTGTACATGAATGCAAATGTAAAAATTGAGCTATTGAGCGCAAAAGAGGAATATGGTGAACATGTACATTTCTGATCTTGTTTTATTCTTTTTTACCATATTTTGGCATATACAGTAAAACCTCTCGAAGCGGCACCTCTAAGCAGCGGCTACCTCTAAGCAGCGGCAGTTAAATTTACCCCCATTAGTTTTCAGTGCATTTTAACATCTAAGCAGCAACTCCTCCGCGAAAGGGTAAGCGGCCGTGTAAATCTCTTCCCTGAGGCTAGTTTAACCTCTGCGAAGCAACAACAGTGCAGCTATTTTTAGAACAGCCTGTCACGTACACCAGAAATGTCACGCAGTTGGCTGATAACTGCTTGTACCCTGTTGAGAAGGTGTTAATTGGAATCAAGTTACAGCTGGACGGGAAACCAGCTGCATGCTACAAACATGCCGTTGTAGATCTAGGGTATTGCGGGAACGTGTGAAAGAAGTGTCAACTATTGATGATGTCAACAGTTGGTTTGTTTTCTTTAATTGATCAGAAGATTAAAAGATATCACTGCATCAATTGCTTACTTAAAAAGATGTTTACGTTAAGTGCTAAATGCAAACTGTCATTGTTTTAGGATGTCTGACTATAAATTCGATTTTTTAATGGTAAATCAGTCTTTGCATGACCCAATACTGGAATACTGATCATTTTGTCTTGAAATGTCTTATAAAAAGATTTACCTTACATTAGAGCAGAGGGTTACTGCAAATCATCATCAATAAAATATTTAAAAAATCATCTTCTGTTTTCTCTTTTAACAATACATTGCATTTTCATAACAAAAGCAAAATTAACTAAAACAACTAATACTTAGGAAAATCTAATATCAGTACAAAACAATTAAAAAAAAACACATTTTCTTCTCGTCTCATTGAAACCTCTAAGCAGCAACACCTCTCAGCAGCAACACTGTTTAGTGCCTCTGCCAGATGTTGCTGTGGAGAGGTTTTACTGTAGTAAATAAATGACATTAATTAGAAAGTTATTTATTTATAAATATGAACTCTCTTGTATTTTTATGGAGACACTTAATTTTAAGGTTAAAAACTATTTTAAAATGAATGGTGCTTACTCGTTTTTAGAAATCTGCCTATGTAGAGAGAGATAACTTCCTTCTTTGTGTATATGAAAATAACAAATCTCCCACTTTGCAAGTGAAAATCTTCCACTTTGGCCTCAGAAAAAGTTCATGATCCTAATGTGACCCAATCACTGACATCCCTGACATCACTAAATGGCTCATTTTAATGGAGTAATCAACATTGTAAAAATAGTAGAACATTAAGTAATTGGACTATTTGTGTGAAACATCTATTGTAAGAAACCTAAAACAGGCAATATATAATATATTATTGATATAATGGTCAAATGAGCAATTTGAATGTATAATGTAAAGAAGTATAATTTTTACTCAGAACTTTTGCACTTAAACAAAAATGATTTTAGATAAAAAAAAGAAAAGTATTTTATACAATGGTACATTACGAAAGAAACATTATGTTTCATTTTAATCAGAAAGCAAGACAGCAGTTTTCTGTTTCTTAGCATTTCTCTTCATATTGTTTTTTTTTTTATATACAATATGTTATGGATCTTATATGTTTTTCATATGTATGATTTTGAAGGAAAATTTAAGTGTAGCAGTAATACTAATTACTTATCATCTAACTTATCAATTATGAAACTCTTTCTAAACTGTTTCAGCTATATGAATAAAAAAACAGTATTGATAGCAAAGTTACCTTTCTTGTTATAAGGTCAAATTTCCCCTGGCACTGGGCACAGTTTGGACACTGTAAAAGAATTGAAAAAATCTGTAAACAAAACAAATACTCAAAGTTACTCACCACATGCCAACTACCCTCAGAACTATAATAATATATCTGCGGCATTGCACTATTTAATGCAATAATTTCCAATAATATGGAATAACACTATTTAATCAACACTTTTAAATTAAACATCCACAAATTGAAACCAGCACACCCAACTCAATTGACCTTTTTCACTCAGCCGACATAACACTGTCTGGGAATATTTACACACAATATATAAATTTACTCATTCATAATCCAGCCGACCAATCAGTGACGAGTGACGTAATTCTAGTTCACACGCCTGTAATATACATTCTATAGCCCATTTCAGTAAGATCTTATCAATATTGTTTAGCTTTACCATATGTAAAAAAATCTATGTTAGAATATTAAAGACATGATCAGACAGCTGTAAAATCTATTCCCCTTTTGTTTCCTGACAAAGATATTTGAACAAACTCAGACCCTTTGTTTTATATACATAAGTGTCGTTTCCACCATGTCAAGTGTATCATTTATGTTGCATCTTGTGTTCCCCTTCTTTTGTATACTCATGTACGGTATATTTCACTGTTTGAGTTATAATAAAGTTTTTGTTCTGTTCTGTTTTGTAAACAGTTTATATAAGGAGAATTGGAGAATAAAAGGTCTTGTAAGCTGAACAACTTTTTCTATAAAAATGGCTGGTGCAATACCTTGTGCTTATGTATATGCAGACACACCATTAGTTTTCAATTTTAAAAGACAGATTATGGTCAAATTCAACAAATAAAAGTCCCATTTAACATTTGGAAAATGGTCATTAAGTACAGTAAGAAGCAGAAAAAAGGAGTGATCATTGCAACCAATCTTATGGCTACACTTCTGCCATGTAAGAAAAATAATAATGTGAATATGACCCAAGGACAAATGTCATGAAATATTTTTCCATCAAACAAGTTAAAAAGCCAAAGGCATGGTCACTGTTAAACATATATACTTTATACATAGCCTGCACTTTGTAATTATTAAAATCATTGCTTCATTATTGAGTCAGTTGGTGGGCTGTTATGGATGAGAAAACATTACTTACACATTCACAGTTTTGAGATATAAACATTTACAATTAGTTTCAAGCACTTATTTCACTTTTAATTCTCCTAACACAAAAATTACATAATCTTTTGATATGAGAACAAAAAGTTAAAAAATAAACTAGTGTTCTGAGGTAACTGTTAATCTATTTTATTGCTACAACCCGGGTAATTTTAACCATTCTAGCTACATATACTGTTTACTCTACATCAACAATAACTCTTAGGAGACTATTGAAATGCAACCAAACAGAATTTAACTGTTTATTCTTAAAAACAGCGAAAATAGTACGATCAATATCACCATAACTGCTATTACTTGTTGTATATTAAACCTATGTCCATAAAAATCGTTTTAGACAACGGGGTGTGTCATCGAACTTAGACCTGAGAAAACGATCGTTATGCGCATAAATTTTTAGCCTGCTGCTCAAAGTGCCCCTCAATTCGTACCTGTGAATCCGGTACCCATCTTGGTTCTGCGATTGAGAATGGACTTGCGTGTGCTGTATCGACAGGAACCATACGCAACCCACTTTTACTCTTCACTAACTTTTTCTCAGCAGCCATGTTTACATGTCAAATTCGGAATACTCGGTTCAAGTCTGTAATTGCATTTCTCGGACAAGCCACTTCGGTAATTTCCGATTGTGTACGTAAACTGTAAACTTGTTTAAATATTGTTTGCTATCTCAATCGATGTAATTGAAGCGAAATCTGGCAATCTTCATAGAAAGAAATGTCTATAACGTTATTTATATTTACATGGATCTTGATTTAAAAAGAAAATGTATCGGATATGTAGCCTTACACAAGAATTAAGTCCCTAAAACATCTGTCTCTAGCTAAAAAAAACATAACAGTTTATTGATAACTAAAGAGGTAAAGCAGATGAACAGTTGGCATGGAACAATATGAAACTGACCCACAAACTCTAGCACTTACAGTTTAGACTCTGCCCAAAAGAAAATTATAAATATCTTTTGTAAATATATTTGGATCCAAGACAGATCTGATCATACGACTTCCATCTTTTGCGTCTGGAGGAATAAACATTAACAGAAATAGCGGTTATTGTTTTATTTGAAAAGTTATATGTGGCTGAAAGCCTGACGCGGAATTAATTTTATATGATATGCCTTGGTGCGTGTATATGCCATAGATTTCTGCTGGGTGTTGTGCATTAAAGTGTGTTGGTTATTTCGTACTTATATGCTACATGTATAAGAATGGTGTAAGAAGGTCCTATAAAATCTAATCATATAAGACTGACCGAAGTAGAAACTTATGTATCATTAATCTTTTTAAAATATATTTTAAATGTATTTAACCAGCACATTTTAAATTTAAGAATGATCGGCAGCGATTTGATAAACAAGCTTGGTATGTTTGCTTACATTTTGTTAATGCATTTTCATGTGTGTTTGAACTGATTTTCAGATATATTCAATATTTGCCATTCCTACCTTTCTACGTATGAACCAACTAACTTTTGATAATAAACAACTATTACACGAATGGAAAGTCTGATGCCTTCAAGGTGGTAACCGAGAGTTTGCCTAAATCAAATACATATAGCAATACCGAACCACTGCTTTGGGGAATTCGGGCATGATTTTTGTATAAACCCATACGTTGGTTTCAACAAATACAATTTTGAACTGAATTGTTAGACAGAACTAATCGCAAAAAATCACTTTAAATATGTATTCTTTCCAAATGTTTTAAAAGCTCGATTTTCTGTGTTTGAAAAAAGAATTCTCTGCCGCGTGGCTCGGATAGGTAATATCTGTTTGCAGTGACGAGTGAGGATTTGTGCTTGACTGTGCACACAGACCTAGGACATCAATGAACATGATTTTACAGGACATTTTCAGGTAACAATGACTTATTTGGTTATCTGAGAATAGAAATTTTGGTCCAAAATGTCGGATACCACCATTAAACCGTCCCAGTAGAAGGGTGAATAAATGCCCAACAATGAACCGTATACTACTGGTGAGGTTGTTACGTCCCAGTAGAAGGGTGAATAAATGCCCAACAATGAACCGTATACTACTGGTGAGGTTGTTACGTCCCAGTAGAAGGGTGAATAAATGCCCAACGATGAACCGTATACTACTGGTGAGGTTGTTACGTCCCAGTAGAAGGATGAATAAATGCCCAACAATGAACCGTATACTACTGATGAGGTTGTTATTATAATAGACCAAACCATGCTCTTGTCTTGTGGTGAATACTATTGTCTCAGGCTTGTGATAAACTACCAGTGACGCCCGAGCACATCGCTATAATTTTGTTTAATGTTTATTGAATAATGGTTATTGAACAATTCTTTTACGTAACATCGCCGTTATTTACTGACATAAAAATAGTCACTGCTGAAACTCGTCAGTCAAGTGTTGTTGAAAGGGAAGGATGTGGGGGAGGGTGGATGGAGGGGAGGATACGTCCTCCTGCACACATTGTTTATTTTGTAGTAACTGGTAGGAAACATAAGGTGTAATCATTAACTCTTCGTCCGAAAAGAAAGTTTCCATAAGACATAAAGTGTATATCCAGATTCTTATCCAATCGTCTTGTAACATTCGCACGAAGTTGTAAAAGAGAAACTAAGAATGAAGTATGATTTGTTAACAAAACAACAACAACAAAAACAAAACGAGCGTTAATCACGTGTGGCATGTACGTCTGCTTACATCAGAAGGCAAAGACTCGAGCATTATCAACAAGAATAAACAGTTCGTACTTTCAAAACATTGTTATACCCGGGGTCGCTATATAAGTTTATTTATAAAATGGCACATTTACTAAACGGCGAAATGGTGTAACAGAAAGAACAAGCCAGCAACAAACTAGTACAATAATGTTTTATTTTAATAAACAATGAAAACTATGGCGTAATAAAACAATAACAAATAAATGAAACAAAATTTCGGAAGGCAAAATAAATGTTAGCTTACAGTTTGTCCCTTTTAGAGGTGTCCCTTTAATAGTCCAATTAATAATCCAGCGTCGAATAATCCTGAAGAGTTTTCGGTAGAATGTCATCGTAGATAAGCACAATTGAAATAATCCAAAGGAAGAACAATACACGAATGTTAATAATATAATTCCAAATTCAACACTTATATCACTGTAGAATATAGTAAGTCCACGTAAGTTCCAACACAGAAAGATTTAAGATAGAAGCTGCAAGTATTTCTAAACTATATGTCCAATCTCTAAAGCAAACTTTTTATCCAGACTACCAAACTTAACTTTATATCGGCAAACACGCCCTTATATATATACCCAAAGAATTTCCAGAACATTCACGAACCCAGAATATTCTCGAAAACCAGTTAAAAATAAACAATTGAACTTTCTAGCACGATCCTTTTCTTCTAGCAGTTACGCGAATGCTACGTCATCAAAACCACAACGGTAAACAACCCTTAACCTGACTAGCGTAACCTTAAACGCTGGTGTACTACTGTACATAACAACATGTATATCTTAAAACTGATGAGAAGTGTTCTTGCACAATAAAACACAATAGCGGTTACATGTTGTATGCGTGTCTTAACTCGGGAACTTTAAAACAATATACATATACATGTACTGCAAATCAGTAAACAAAACGTATGTATTAAATTAAGCTAACCACAGGCCTTCTAAGCCCGTTTTAATAAAGCAAAGGGAGCTTTTGTAAATTCAGGATCTGTACTTTTTGCTGCTGAGTCACTAGAAAAGTACCGCGTACACTTTGTGTGTATTGTAGGCAAAAGACTAAGATTTTACTTTAATTTATAAATGTAACATATGATAGACCTTAAATATGCTTATCATGAACAGAAATGTTCTAAACCCTCCAGAGGAATGGTTATGTAGTATTTGGTAAAAATGGAAAATACATGCACTCGAATAATGTTTTGAAAGTATTTAATAATGTGCTAAGCGATTACATCCAATTTTCAGGGTTGTCCCGTAAGGACTCACAATCAATTTATGTGAGTAATGCTCAACATTATTGTCAACATAGTACTCTATCATGACAACATGACCGATCCTCTCTGTATCATTACATCAACGTACCAAAACGCAGTTGTTAACATTACTTATTCTAGTTTATCACAGTTGAATCTTATTGCAAACGAAATCAGATGGCGACTTTGTGTACAAGACCCCCAAACAAAGCATCGTCGCAGAAAATCCGATATCTGAAGACAAACTAAAAGATATCTTTCAATCAAATAAGTAAACGTGCTCTCTTTTAACATATTCTCACAAAATCAATAAAACACAATGGCGTAGCAGACAAAACCATGGGTTCCTACAATGAGAGCGCTTTTATAAAGATGCTTGCTTGACAGCTATCGTTCCTACTGTATTATTCCATTCACTTTGTGATTCAAACGGAATTTTCGTCACGATTGGAGCTCAGAGATTCAAACCTCAAATGTACCGTTTAAGCTTCTATTCAAGTTTTATTGTGAACATCATCTAATAGAATTATAAAGGTGAAAAAATGAAAATCTGACGATGTGGTTGGCTTGTTAGCTCCATTACTTGCTTTTGCCATGTTTGCAACAAAATCAACGAATGGATGAAATGATTA
The DNA here is from genome assembly GCA_007844125.1 of Sinonovacula constricta. NCBI lineage: Eukaryota > Metazoa > Mollusca > Bivalvia > Cardiida > Solecurtidae > Sinonovacula > Sinonovacula constricta. Next base: position 5,789,237 of record CM017557.1, on the reverse strand, counting down.
AAACGGATGTTATGAGTCCGACACAAATTATAAACAAGCTGCAAAATATCTGTATACTCCGTATAATAAAATTATTTATATATGATGAAATGTCGCCTAAATGGTTCAATTAACTGTACTCAGACCATTTACAGGTCTATATTCGCCACAGTTTAAAATATCAATGTTTAAACAAAATTCAACTAGACGTTATATCGTTGTCCCACTCTATTTATACGCACTGTAAGTGGGTACCCCATACCTATAACTAAAAGTGGTTTGCTGATAGAAATACCACGCGGACACGTTATTCTTCAATTCAATACTACATTGAAATACATGGAGGTTTGTCAGGAGATACCATTTTATTTTATATGTCATTCTGACAGAGTGTCTTCATTTTTGGCATGTTTGCAATAATCATAAACCGACAAAAGGATTCTTTTTCATTAAACAAAATAGGTAAAACCAAATTTTATGGAACAGACCACCATTTAAACTTAAAAACAGCGCGCGGTTTTCGAAGTAACAACCTCATGAACGAGACGCGATAACCCTTTCCAGTAAGCCATGAACGCAGAGTGATGTTTAAATATTAATCGTTCAACTTTAATGCTTCAGAATGCTGCAAACATTTTTGTTGAAATAAATTTAAAGCGATTCATTTTTTATCTGTTTTCAGTAACTTACTAGTAAATTTCGTGAAAATAAAAACTATGTATACCCGGAGAAGTTAAAAAGTACATCATTCATAAAATTACACTGAATTCGGTGCAACAAATACGCGACTTAAGCTTGCTCTCAAGGAAGTAATCAACTGTCGGACAGGACGTGTGCAAGGTAGAACAACGTAGATTACAACATTATTATAGGGATTCCATTCTATGAATTCTGAATTATTTTCTTTCGCTTTTATATCGCTTTAATGTTTTCCATCTAAGTGTCCATGGGCGCCACCATTATCTTGCCCGACCTAAACAGATCCCAACCTCCTGGAAGCTGGCTCCAGCAGCTGTCGCGTGTTTAATATAGACCTCCATTAAGATATTTAATCCAGCTTATGCAAATAAATAAGATAATAGTAATAAGATACATGCAGTCCTAATCGCAAGCAAAACGATATTCTATATATCAGTCGTCCTTATCACAAACAAAACAATATTCTATATATCAGTTGTCCTCATCACAAGCAAAACTATGTGCTAGATATCGGTAATCCTCTGCATAAGCAAAACAATTCGCTAGATATCAGTTGTCCTCATCAAAAACAAAACAATATTCTTGATATCGGATGTCCTCATCACAATCAAAACATATTCTAGATATTGCTCATCCTCATCAAAAGCAAAACAATATTTTAGATGTCGGTCATCGTCGTCACAAGCAAAACAATATTCTAGATATTGGTTATTCTAAATCAAAAGAAAAACGATATTCTAGATATCAGTCGTCCTCACCACAAGCAAAATGATTTACTAGATATCGGTCGTCCTCATTTCAAGCAAAATGATGTTCGAGATATCGGTCGTCCTCACCACAAGCAAAATGATGCGCTAGATATCTGTCGTCCTCATCACAAGCAAAATGATATTCTAGATATCGATTGTCCTCTTCAACATGCAAAACGATGTTCTAGATATTGGTCGTCTTCATCACAAGCAAAACGATATTCTAGATATCAGTCTTCCTCATCACAAGGAAAACAATATTCTAGATATCAGTCATCCTCATCACAAGGAAAACAATATTCTAGATATCAGTCTTCCTCATCACAAGGAAAACAATATTCTTGATAACAGTCATCCTCATCACAAGCAAAAGGATGTGTTAGATATTCTAGATATCGTTCGTCCTCATCACAAGAAAAATGATGTGCTAGATATCGGTCAACCTTATCACAAGTAAAAGGATATTCTAGATATCGCCTGTACTCATCACAAGCAAACAATACTCTAGATATTGCTCATCCTCATTACAAGCAAAACTATGCGCTAGATATCAGTCATCCTCATCACAAGCAAAATGATATTCTAGATATCATTTGTCCTTGTCAGAAGCAAAACTATATTTTAGATATAGCTCGTCCTCATCACAAGCAAAATGATATTCTAGATATCGGTCATCCTCATTACAAGGAAAACAATATTCTAGATATAAGTTATCCTTATCACAAGCAAAAAGATTTGTTTGTTTATTGGGTTTATCGTCCCACCAACAGTATTTTAGTTATTTGGAGACTGTGTCCACTTGAAGCAGATATAGTGCTGCCTTCACTGTGTATAGCATGCCGTGAACACCTGGCATGATACCACACCCAGTCACATTATCCTGACACCGGGCCAACCAGTCGTGGAACTACCCTTATATTTGCTTGAGCGTTAGCAAGGGACACGCAAAAAGATATTCTTGATATCGGTCATCCTCATTACAAGCAAAACGATATTCTAGCTTTCGGTCATCCTCATCATAAGCAAAACGATATTCTAGATATCGGTCATCCTCATCTCAAACAAAACAATATTCTGGATATCGGACGTCGTCGTGAAAAAGACACACATCTCTAAAAATACGAAAAAGAGACAAGATCCTATGGGTTTTGCAATACGACTGCAAATACATACAAATATAGGCACTTTGAGATGATTATGCTACAATAAAGCTGGTAACAAAACTGCCACTAACATTAAGTGGTTGTCATTTATGCATGGTTTTTAACATTAAAAAGCAAAAGATAATGAAGCTTCAACATATCAAAAAAAAAAGTAAAAAAGACGCCCAGTCTCAAGATGGTTTCGTTGGCATGGAAGTGTGACTGCTTGATATCAATGTAAGGATAAACAGAACCAGAATGAAAACTAACAGTCTTAGGCACAACGGTTGCATTTCGTGGTGTTTTTCAAGACTGTTTTTAATCAGGGAAATGCATACACAGCTGTCGGTAAAGACCTGAAGCAACATGTGTCAGGCATACTTTAAATGTCAACATAGATATGATAAACTTGATTAAACTACATGTAAAAGCAATCGCACTGTGTAATAAAATTTAGAATTTATAAATGACCAACACAAAAACACAACAGATCATACTTTTTCTTAGAGACAAAGGCCTAATTTTCGAATACATCTTGTGTTGTGATCCATACAGGTAAATGCAACTCAGTTAGATGCACTGAAGTCAGGCTGAACAACTCGAAATGTTTGATGTAGGTTGTCCGTTATCGTGGCTAGCCTTTGAGTTGTCCATTATCGTGATTATCTTGACTAGCAGTTGGGTTCTCTATTGTCGTGACTAGCCTTTGGGTTGTCCGTTATTGTGACTAGCCTTTGGGTTGTCCGTTATTGTGACTAGCCTTTGGGTTGTCCGTTATTGTGACTAGCCTTGGGGTTGTCTGTGGTCGTGGGTTGTCCGTTATCGTAACTAGCCTTGGGTTGTCCGTTATTGTGACTAGCCTTTGGGGTGTCCGTTATTGTGACTAGCCTTGGGGTTGTCTGTGGTCGTGGGTTGTCCGTTATCGTAACTAGCCTTGGGTTGTCCGTTATTGTGGGTTGTCCGTTATCGTGATCAGCCTTTGCAGAACATTTAAGCACTTCTAGTAATAAAAAAGTAACGTTTATGGGGTTACTTTAGACAACGTGTATATTTTGTGTAAGCAAATAAAAAATTACACAACAGCATTGAATAAAGTAACAATTTTACAAAAGACATCTTAAAGCTCATCAACTAACAATCCTTTATGCTTTGTTAAAAAATGGGGAAGCGTAATGGTGCCCTGCGCAATCTGAGGTTTTGTTATTATTTGTGGAGCAATATCCCTTTTGAATTAAAAAAAACATAAACTTAAAATGACATGATATTTTGTTCAACACTGTCATGTTTCAATGCATAAAATATCTATTTTGCAATGAGACATTCTACATAAACACAGCGCTTGTGCTGCTTTCAGCCATATTCAAGGAAATATCGATAAAATATTCGCCGCTGGCGCCAGTTTGTTAAATTTAGAAGAGCAGCAACGTGTAGCGTGGTCTCGTGGCGCATTTGGTGACACTTACGCAAGCCAGACATCGAGGACTTGTGCAAAAGGCTGCGATTAATTTTTAACCCGTGTCACGGTCATTGTGAAGACATTCCTTGTTTATGCGACTACCGGAAAGATGGAACATTCCGTGATGTTTATATATTCATAACAAAAAGTTAAATGATGGACTAAAACACACAAATGACTTCTATTTTACATCCACATTAACAAGATTTAAGGCTGTGTTTTACCAAGATAAGTTACCGACTGATGGATAATATCTTAACAAAATATCAGAAACCAAACAGGTATAAGAATTTCAGTTATTCAAGGCAACCAGAAGGTAAAACAAAGTTAGTTGTAAGAATTTGAAATTCTTATATTCAGCGTCTTAAACTATCCAAACGGCCAACCTGTGCACGTTTTTGAGGACTGAATTTCCAGCACACTGTCTAAAAGTGATAAAAGTAATACAGGACACAAAACACAATTAGGAACAGATTGTTTGAGCTCGACGGATCTATCGCCTAGACCAGTGCATATGTTCGAGTTGTTAGGTCTTCTGAATGGAACTTTTCAAGCCACATGCGAAAGAAGTTCCAGTAGCTACAATCTGTATGCACGCGACTCACTTAGCACCCGTGGAGACAACACAATTACAGTGATACTCAGGTCAGATTCTTTGTGCTCGTGGAGATAACACAAGTACAGTGATACTCAGGTCAGATTCTTAGCACCCGTGGAGACAACACAATTACAGTGATACTCAGGTCAGATTCTTTGTGCCCGAGGAGATAACACAATTACAGTGATACTCTGATTTCGAGCTGTGTCAAAGAAATTCCAAAAGCAGCGGAAACACCAGAAAACATGCTTGAACAACAGGCTATAGGCCACTTCCCCTGGGTCGGCGGTGAAAAAAATGGTCAGTAATTCAGTAAAGTCATTTTTTATACTATCCAGTTCAACTTCAAAACTAGACCATAGGAAACGGTCATGGCAAATACGATCAGTAAGGCAGAACAATTATATCCATTTGAAACATACGTTAGCTTATTCGTTGTTATGTCATATGTGCTCAATCATAAGCACGTTTTTTTTCTCTCATTACAAAAATCCCTCTTTCTCTTTTGGATTGGTTATTCATGTTTATTTCAATTATTGGACTGGTTCTTTCCTTTTCCACATTGAAATGGATACATTCATAATAATTAAATAAATCTCTGGAACTTTTCTTATCTGTGTTGTGCTACATTTGTAACCGTCATTAGTAGTGATGGTAGTAGTAGTAGTAGTAGTAGTTGTAGTAGCAGTAGTAGCAGTAGTAGTAGTAGTATTAGTAGTATTAGTAGTAGTAGTAGTAGTAGTACCACTACTACTATTATGTTTTTAACCTATCTTAAATGTAAATGTTTTTATTTAATGTTACAAAGCAGTAAATAGTCCAGATCCTGGTCGAACATCTTCCACTTCGAGAATGGTTGGCATGGGTTTACCCTGTTTCCTAAACTTGGCCATTTTGTAATCAGCCGACAACGAGACAATTTTCCTAGAAAGAAGCAAATTTAAGTCACCCCCACGCCCACCCCACCCCGACCCCATCCGCCTCCAAGACAATTATCATCATGTAACGTTGAGACGCAAACGAAGCATAATCAGTAGTCTCCTGTAAGTGGAATTGTTACCACAATATCTGCAATATTCCCACTCATCTATGAAGGTGAAACATTCGTCTGCTCTGTAGCATTTGTAATTACGGCACTTGTCGAACTAAGACGTCTATGGTGCTTTTGAATAGTGTGTAAGGTGCTGTCATAACAGGGATTTACTTTCAGCTAATGGAAAAATCCTGCTCATGTATATAGATTGTTCATCTCCTAGTCAGTTTGACAAAGCAATAATAACTATCCTACATTCACACATGTTTTCACAAGTATAACTTTATTGATAAAAGACACAAGAACAATAACGCCCAGTAAACGTTTAAGCCTGTATTCAGCAGACTTATTTTACAAACATCGTATGCGGCTATTCAAAAGTATATGAACCTTGGAGGAAACAAACAATAAGAGATTATTTCGTTTTTCTTTCAATTTGGCATCACCTCGAGATTAAAACGAGATACCCCAGCACTCCACAAAATCACAGTATTTTGTACTCCCTGTTGTCACAGACGCTTTAAAACGGGTTTAGTACCAAGATCGTAAGTTTTTGCCAATTCGACAAACATACTTTTCTTGACATTGGCATTTTTATGTTTCAGATTTTGAAAACTGTGCAGTAGCTAGAATTGCAAGAACTAGACATTCGGAAAATACATCAGAGAGTAAGTTAGCCACGTTTCGCGAACTGTTCAGTGACACAAACCGGAAGTGCCTAGAGGCAGCCGTGCGCGAGAAGCGTGTCACGGCATGCAGTTGTCGAGAGAACCGTCAGTCTATGCGCCTGGATCACACCAAGTTGTACGAGAAACAACAGTACGATACATGTCTGACGCATCTCTGCCAAGCAAGCATGCTGTCAAAGTGTAGTCACAAATACCACAACCCGCTGATGTACCAGTATATACGTCACTGTTACCACTACCACTGCCTTAAACACCTTCAGATAAACCAACACAAGAAATACCAGTATATGCATCAGATTTCGCATGAAGTTACAACTGATCAGTTCACTTCAGACATCGATGAAGAAAACCATACACGCAATGACTACTGGTCCCAAAAGTCTTCATCTATGTCCTTTACTGTTTTCGAAGGCAACTATGATAAGGAGACACAATCTACAGTGTGTTTTCAGGATACAACGTCGACCTACACCAAATCTACAAGTTTTGAAAACATTCGGTTACGTAGGCGTATGCGCAGTACATTTAAAGTCGCATTGAAGGAGTCTGGGTTATTGGATACATTCCAGCAAACGGCAAATCTGTGCCGCACGGGAAGAGAACTGCAGAAGGAACTTGATATGTTGACTAGACACACGGGGGCATTAGTGGCTGCAGTTCTGAAAAATCCTCAAAATCAAATGCTGACATCACCACCTGAGACTACTGTAACAACGACCCAGCACTGTGAAGGTACAAATGAAACGCTAATGGACACGGCTGATATAATTGCAAGTGAGGGCATTGGCAGCGGAGATACGCAAATATCCTCAAGCTCATTTTTTCTCAACCAAGTCTAAAAGATATCGAGTCAAAGACAGCTTTTCAACACATGGCACATATTGAATATGTAACAATGGCATGGAAGTCAGGAAGTCGAGTGTGACATTTTCTAATTTAAAAGTTTAAACTGAGTTGATGCAAACATGCTTATACACCTGTTGCTATTCTATATTTTTATATGACAAAAAGTAAAATTTTCAAAAGTTACATACTGTGATCGCAATAGCCAGTTCTGAAGATTAAACGTGTATTGGTTGGCAAGTGTGTCAGTAAATCTCAAATAATCATACTAATATATTCATTTTATTGTACAAGTCTAAGGGTATTGGGTAATGTATTGTTCTGTCGTGTGTTTTGTAAATGTTTAGTGTCTCTCGTGAAAAGACTATATTAACCCAATGGAATCACACGTTTGTTAGTACATGTGCTTCTTATATTAGGAAGTTGTTTATGTATACATCGTTTTTCTACGCGTTAAATGCATAAACTTTATATTCATAAAACCATCTGTTTATCCAGTTGTAAATAAAATATAGTAAAACAAATTTATTAAATTCATGTTTGCATAAACCCAAAACGGAAACAAGTTATAACAAATGCACTTGCACATAGCATAATGTGTATTTCAGGGAGGGGAAGTTGGACAGTTTGTAAAATATGGAGTGCACTGTGAATCTATGTGTGCACCTTAGTTTTAAATCAACTTAAATCTAGACAACAATCTCGCCAGTAAATAAGTGCCTATCGAATAAACATAATACAAAGCTCCCCTAACTAAAATGAATGTAAAGCTTACCTAACTTTAATGAAAATATAAAGCTTTCTAAACTATAATAAATGTTAAAATATCCTAACTTGAACGAATATAAAGATTACATAACCGAAAGCAAATACTATTAAGAAAAACAACAGCGATTTCATTACAAATAATGTGGAATTGAATTATTGTGTAAACACATATACGACATAGTAACGAAAACAAGTAAGATATATAGCAACAAGTTACTGCTTTATTATAATTTCGATTTAATTAAATACAATATCCTTAAATAGTATTGACGTATACAACGTTTATAGCCTGTTTTGAATAGATACTGATACACTGTTTTCTGTTGTTGTAGGTATTATTTTAAAGTTGATATGTGTAGATATTGTATAATTATACGGGCTTTAAATTTTAATCTTGAGACAAATGCATACAAAACATAAAACACAAAAAAGAACAGAGTGCAAAACAGTCCCGCCAATGAGCAACATGTAAGCATTGATAGTTTCGACAACACACCTTGACACTTTCGAGAATCTTCGAACTAATCCGAAGTATTTTGGACATTATTTACACATTTAAACGTTATGCTTTTCCGGTCTGTCTACGTGCCTAGATAAAAGTCAACTTTTCTTGCCTATCCTTAGGATCAGTAGGTACACGTATATCTAAATCATCAAATCATGTTGTTTGTTTCATTAATACATATCACGAAAAGGTCGAAATGCCACATTTAAAACCAGATTAACGCAGGCTGAATAATATCTATTTTTATAATGTAGACAAAAATTGTTTTCAATAAAATCCCACAAGCCTGTGTCTTTTATAGTGTGTCCTCGAAAGCAGCATACGATCATCAAGATCCAATGCAGAGAGACTACCAGGAACACATTTAATTAGAATTTGTGCTGAAACAGCTCATGCACGATAACAAATGCACTTGCACATAGCATAATGTGAATTTCAGGGAGGGGAAGTTGGACAGTTTGTAAAGTATAGAGTGCACTGAGAATCTATGTGTGCACCTTAGTTTTAAATCAACTTAAATCTAGACAACAGTCTCGCCAGTAAATAAGTGCCTATCGAATAAACATAATACAAAGCTCCCCTAACTAAAATGAATGTAAAGCTTACCTAACTTTAATGAAAATATAAAGCTTTCTAAACTATAATAAATGTTAAAATATCCTAACTTGAACGAATATAAAGATTACATAACCGAAAGCAAATACTATTTAGAAAAACAACAGCGATTTCATTACAAATAATGTGGAATTGAATTATTGTGTAAACACATATACGACATAGTAACGAAAACAAGTAAGATATATAGCAACAAGTTACTGCTTTATTATAATTTCGATTTAATTAAATACAATATCCTTAAATAGTATTGACATATACAACGTTTATAGCCTGTTTTGAATAGATACTGATACACTGTTTTCTGTTGTTGTAGGTATTATTTTAAAGTTGATATGTGCAGATATTGTATAATTATACGGGCTTTAAATTTTAATCTTGAGACAAATGCATACAAAACATAAAACACAAAAAAGAACAGAGTGCAAAACAGTCCCGCCCATGAGCAACATGTAAGCATTGATAGTTTCGACAACACACCTTGACACTTTCGAGAATCTTCGAACTAATCCGAAGTATTTTGGACATTATTTACACATTTAAACGTTATGCTTTTCCGGTCTGTCTACGTGCCTAGATAAAAGTCAACTTTTCTTGCCTATCCTTAGGATCAGTAGGTACACGTATATCTAAATCATCAAATCATGTTGTCTGTTTCATTAATACATATCACGAAAAGGTCGAAATGCCACATTTAAAACCAGATTAACGCAAGCTGAATAATATCTATTTTTATAATGTAGACAAAAATTTGTTTTCAGTAAAATCTCACAAGCCTGTGTCTTTTATAGTGTGTCCTTGAAAGCAGCATACGGCCATCAAGATCTAATGCAGAGAGACTACCAGGAACACATTTAATTAGAATCTGTGCTGAAACAGCTCATGCACGATGACTAAATGCACTGTCCTTATGAGTAACTATCCATAACCATGCATAAATTCTGATTCTGATCACTGTTACTACACCTGTGAAGAAATCTATATACAATCTGCGCCTAAGTGACTGAGAGTTTTAGCTATATCGACATAATGCAGTTCAATACTGAAAAGAGGATGAATACGATGTCCTGCATGTACACGTACTAGTATCGTCAGTGGGTTGCTTCATATGATTTCATTTAAAGTACGAATATAAGTGCAAAATGTCACGTTTTATTAATAAAACAAAATCAAACTGATTTTGCTAGGACAGTATCTACAACATTGACATAACAATGATAAAAGGGGTGTAGATATTTAATTATTTCAATCGCAAAGTTATGATACTGTTATGACTAATAGCATCTCTTATGTAGTCGGCACCTCAAAATGTGAACTTTCATACACTATAAGTGATTTTTTTTTCAATCATTTAATGTGTCGTTTGGGAACTACGGGTTGTTAACATGCTGTATGTTTACGACTGTATTCAGCAATAAGTATATATGACAATGTCCTTTGAACATTGCAACATACAATGTATATCAAGCCAATATAAAATTAAGTATAAATCTGTGATTAGTAATTTAACAAAAAGACCAAACCCAACAAATACCGCCTTGAAACGGTTAAAACAAGTTTTTAGTACGGATACCATTTTCGACAGTAATTGGCTGTATTTGACTATGCCTCCCCTTTATCTCTGCAAATATCATGTGATATTCAGCATGTACACATTAATTAGTGTTTTCTACTTGTAGTGAATAAAGTGGTTTCATTTTTTGCCATTATAATTAGCCTTTCTGTTTCTAGGCAACACATTTAGTTTATTTTCACAAGGCAACGCTTTTTGAACATTATTAAATGCACTTGCCTTAAAACACGAGACAATATTTGTACGTCTGCTTGCAAATTAAGAGACGTAATTGTTATTGTCATGTCATTTGGTGTATTCATTGCGGCTTTCGGGAACCTTGATTTTATTGCTTCCAAGTATAATAGCAGCATGAAAACATTTACGTAGCAAGGCATAAGCCACCCTGCATTTTATGGAAATATTTTATACAAGTTAAAGAAAATCAAGCTTCTCAATAACTTTTCTGAACTCATTACAAAACTTATCAGAAAATGTATTGCTGCCGATTACAACCCGGGAATCATTCGTTGTACTGCATTGCTTGCAATTGACCCTTTTACAGTCAAGAACTTACCTTGCGATGTTGATTGCGATGTTGATTGACAAAGAAACCTCATAATTCATGCAATAACATTCTAACTGTAAACTGCAGTACGTTGGACAAACGGGACAGGCGCTTAAAATTAGATTTCGAGGAAATTCATTTAAAACCGTAACTCCCGTCGTTTTAAGAACTACCTTTCTAACTACTGGACGTTCTTTAAAATATGTGAACATACAACCGTGCAAAAATTGTTTTCCATAAAGCTAAAGCTCGCTAACCAGATAAACTTTCTCAATCTCGGCATCAACCATGTATTCTCTATTTCTTTTCTCAAATGATCCATCTGATTTACCCTCCAGAACTTACTTTTAATAAAGCAAATAACTGACATTTAATTGCAGATGATTTCAACTTAAATATTGTGAATTATCCATACCTTGACGGTGATTCACCTCGTGCTACCTCCTATGGTATTTACATATCACAACTTACAAGGTTTGCACAAGTTTGTATTAAAGTAGATTTCAATGCAAGAAACCGGTTTATTTCTTCTACACTGTTACAGCAAGGCTTTCGTTTCACAAATTAAGAAAGGCGTTTTCCAAATTCTTTCACCGCAGTGATTTTATAGCTTCAAAGTATAATAGCAATATGTAAATACTTACATGTATGCAGAAAGGCACAAGCCATCCTGCATTTTATTGAAATGTTTTATACAAGAAAATCAAGGGTCACAAACCACTTTACAAAACTTATCACAAAATGTATTGCGCGGAAATGTTTCATTGTGCTGCATTGCTTGCAATGGACCCTTTTACAGCTTTTGAATTACAACGATGACTGGACAGGTCGTTGAGACTATATGAAAACAGTGACTTAAAGCTATAATTGGACAGTCACTGTTGGATTTCTTGTCTCTTCATCTCTGCAATCGTGCTTTATATAGGTGAGACAACTTGAGCAGTCTCCATGCCTTTTACGTGAGATTACACAGTAGGTATAGCATCGGGATTTTTTATACATTTATTATAAAATATGCTAATTGCGGATAAATGCTCGGCTTTTTATAATATATTTTTAACCTCATTACTCATTAACCCTCACAATAGTACGTTTTGTTTTGTTGATTTGTTGTTGTTTTTTCATTTTGACACTAAAGGTATCATTAAATTGTAGTTATTATACGTCACCGCTTGGGCAGCTTTATTTCAAATAATGATCTCATTGGGAACTTTTAGGTTGCCTAGGTTTTTATCTACTGTACATATTGTACATACGTTGATAGTTTATTATATTACTAGTTATATTGTTTGTAGATTAGTTAATTTTATCAGTTTTAACACCAGATAAAGGTGCTTACTGTTAGTTGACTCATGTTGATGGGATATTTCGATTTACACTGTTTATTTGAGAGAAAAATCTTCAGGAAGTGCCAGATTGGAGCGCTCCACAAAACCAGTTTTAAGAACCCCAGTCGGTCATTTTGCCGACTGACCATTCCAAGATGGTAACTGCTGTTTTATCTTTCTGTGATTATGTCTCGTGTGTGTGTTTTGTCACTTTTACATTTACACTGTTTGGCGCCTTTGTCTAGAGGTAGTTAAGATTTAATTATCCGTGGTAATTTTACTTATTTACCTTGCAATAAATAAATTTAAACTCCAAAGATATAAATCACATATAAATCACTTTGTATAGTGAATTTGACGAAGATGTCTTCTCTTTTGCTTATCGACCAGTTCCGATGTACTGTTAACGGTAAACCATATGTATATTAATACGATCAGAAGCGCTGTTTGGGCGGTTTCAGTTTGACCCTGTACGCGAGTACAGGTGTGCAAACAGAAGTCAAAATTATTCCGTAATAAATCACATAAAAGTCACTATGTACAGTGAATAGACCATTTCAAACCAAGCGTCTGGCCAATCCTATTCCGCTGATCAAGTAGACGCTTTGTTAGAAAATCTCGCGAGACTCGACGTGTTTTGCAAAACTGGGGGCTCTCCACTTCCGGATTTTGTATTATCTAATTGAACGTAATACAGTACTGAAAATCATGAAATTGACAAAAGTTCAACGTCTGAATAACCATAAGTTGCAAATAGTGCATGTATACAATCATCAATTGACAGATAAATAAAACAACCGTAATAAAAACGAACTTATATCACGTCCATTTACATGTTAAATATTAAAGAAATTATAATCATTACCACCATTAAATTTGCCTGGCCACACATGATCATCATCATGATCCCATATTACTTGGACTTTAATTGATTTGCAACTATTTGAATGAGGGTCTACACGCCTGGCTACGGCTTATTTTCCCATTCATGGCTTGAATGTTCTATGGCAAAATGTGGTCTAAAGTGGACCCTACCGGGTACTTAATTTTTGTACCCGTTTTGTAAATTCATGTTATGCTTCTCTATGCGCGTGGGTCCCTTTCATACCATCATAAAGTTCTACTCCAACTGAATCCCTAATTTTAAGACATGAGCGGACAACCCAACTAATTAAGCTAATTGGCAGTTTTATGACACCTTGTTTGTCTACTGGACAGGAAGTGTGACCGTGTTTTGGCGTTTTTTCCCCTTCGCAAGAACAAATGCATCCGCTATGCAGCTTTGTTTAAAACTGTCACCATATGGCAGTCGTGTGGTTTATGACCTTCACCATTTAAAGAGCAATATGCATTGACTTACGAGAGAACAACAAAAAGGACAAAACACTAAGGTCTACAATATCTTTTTTGGCTCATAAAAGGACCTAACGCTATATTTAGCAGTACCAACAATGGTGCACCCTTTCCCAACCCCACTATTTTTTTCGTTAAGGAAGAGGAAACGTGGATGTGGGGATTTCAAGGAACACAATCTAATGTATATTTTCATCTTGTGTTTATTGCAAATGTATTATTTCACTAGCTCGCCTATTCTTTTGTAGTTAATCCGTTTATGATCATTCAATGGACTAAAGAAGTTTGTAAGGATATTTACATAAGTAAAAACATTCGCAGTCTGAAATATTACTACATAGTACAGTTTCCCCCCTCCACTCTCACTCCTTTAGAACTTATACTTATGCCGCGAAGGTAAATCGTCAATAACGTTGCATATTTTTTCATAGCACACGCCGTTCACGTGTACTTATCATTTTTAATCTCTCAACAGTCTCCAACGTTCACACCCTCTCTATCTTCTAAATGGCAGATTGAAGACAATTATCGATCGATATCATGTTACACAGTATTAGAGAAATAATGGGTCGGTCAATTTGAAACAAAAATATTTCTTTTCGGCGACTTCAAAAGATAGTGACCGTCGATTGTTTCCCAGAATTTTCTTTGATGTTGCAGTGTAAGCCAGAGAGCCCAGAAAAAGAAATAACACCGCATTTATTTTTTTACAACCTGGAAGAAATTAAAATCACAGTGATGTAATTAGCGACTCCATGTTATAAGTGCGTGAACAATGTACACGTTACTGTCAGACAAGAATACCTCTTTGAAAATGTTCAGGTACAGTTAAAATTGATGTGTATATAGCTGACTAGTTAACAGAACAGTATTTTGTGCTTCTTGTATCTTTATTTGGTTAGATAATATATGAGGTCAGAACTTCCTTGAAATTAAAAACTGACCTTTTTTCGAAGGTTGATGTTTTGTATTTTCTGGTCCATCAGAACAATTTTTTAACTGGCATGAGTAGCACTTTCAGAAAATGTATAGTTTTGATCATATTTTGTCATTTATACAAATTATAGGTGGTTGTTGCTATCATCAATGTCTAACGAACGGCGTTGTTTACCATCACCTTTTATGGTTAAAGTACATCCGCAAGTTTCTGTAACGAACTGTTCGATTGGTTTACGTCGAATGACGTCAAACAAAACATGCAAGCGTCTTATAAACAAAACGACCTACTAAATCACAATAAACTATTTTGGTACACACAAATGACAAAATCCTTTGCGCAAGAGCCCCCAGTTTTGAAAATCTCGAGAAAACGGACCAAGTCTCGTAGCGCGAGATATAAATCGGCGCATGCGCACTAGACGTTTGAAATGGTCTATTGTATAAAGATTTCGACCGTTTTGCTGACTATAGAGTTCCAATGCATTGTTTTTTATATCTTTATGTACTTACAATTTTCTAATAAGAGTTATTTACATCGGACAATTTATCGATAAATAAAATAATATAGGTAATTAATGTATAAAGAAGTATCCGCGTAATAGTGTTTATTTCATTCAAACAACTGTTTGTGTCTTTGTTTGTGTAATTTTAGTAGGATTTATAACTTTATAAAAGCGCGCTTTCACAAATAAAATAAAGATAGCAAATATTAGGTTTTCATTAAATCGTGAGATAATACATGAGCAGTGGACGTTTTAAGTATAAATAAAAATTTGTTTTACCAAAAATGCATTCCTGAATATTCATACAATGTTTTCTCTAAATTTAAGAAGGTAACTGCAAACTGCAGTACGCGGTTAGTAGATGGACATGTAAGACGTAGGGCAAGAGTGAAGTAAGTTTTCTTGTTGCGATTCGGGCTTGATATAAAAGTTTGTGCCATTCAAGAACTTGTGGGGAATAAGTAGTTTTTGTAGCAAATGCGTCAAATGTAATTAGCAGTTGTATCCGCAAGTTCAAATTTATCATGAATATTCTGAAAAGGCTGTTTCATTTTGTTTTTGTTTGTTTGTTTGTTTATTCGTTTGCTTGTGTGTGCGTGTGTGTGTATGTGTGTGCGTGCGTGAGTGTTTTAAATGGATTTCTAAAGTAAAGTAGGACGAACCGTGCATGTCTGCGGTTAATTATGAATTGTAAATAAATAGCCTTTCCCATTATTTAAATATCTTTTTATCCCTGTTTTCCTCTTTCTCTTTTACTCCAAAGTTCTGCAAGCATATTAATTACTTTTCTTTATTTATAACAAAGGCCAAAATCAGCTCCATATGGCAGGTGATATTTCGGACCATTAATGTGTAAATTCTCGCTTATATTATGGCAAGTAAGTAAATAACAGACATGAGAAGTTAAGCAGTTACAAACATCTTGAGAACATTTATTTGCGATAAGGTTATGTCTACTACAGTCTTTTCGTAAAGTACTGAATATAACAATATGCTGTCTTTGCTAATACACCTCCACCATAGTTCTTAAAGTTAATATAACAGACAAAACAACATGTGTTCGTTTTAATGTACGTCATTGTTCACTGCAATTTGATAATTAAAATACTGTTAGAGCATATACGGCAAAAGTGTGCGTTCTGCCGCAGTTGTTTTATGGACTTCATAAGGTTCCATTTAACAACACGTGTGGAGGCGAGGCGAAGTTTTTTATTAGACGTTAAAACGAGGATATAATTAACTAAATACGGATAAGAAATAAATAGCGCAACGTGTAGATTTGATGCCAGCACCTGGCCTTATTTAACGTGTTGATATGATGCCAGCACCTGGCCTTATTCAACGTGTTGATTTGATGCCAGCACCTGACCTTATTCAAACTTTTTTGAGACAAAGGGTAATTAATTGTTAATATAACTGGACTTAGATTTTAAATTACATGCTAATAACTGTTGATATAAGTGTGTGTTTGTTTTGGAATCTGCTGAATGGTTTCGGAAAATGCGATTAGCTCCTTGGACCTTTCAGAATTAACTTTCAATTGTCAAAAAAACTACTGTATAAACAACTGCTTTACACGTAAGTCAACCCAAGGCGGTAACTGTCGGGTTTGCTCTTTTTCCTTAAATGATTCATCACAAATTTGTTCTTACTTTTCGCTTGGCTTGCATGTGAAATACCTTTGTTCTGTGCCTTTTCGGAGTTTGGTATATGTTGCAATACTCATAGAACTTTGTCATATATTCTTATTCATAATCACAACAATGTTACTTGTGCAGTGTGGCGGTCGTAAAAAATCTCCCCTTGCATGTAACCTATGTTGTCATTTAATTCATCCTATAAGGATTGTTACGTGTATTTCCTTTGATGGACATTGAACTTTGCTTCTTCAATTTCATCTTCACATGAACAGGATGCTACAAGAATTTATTCGTCTCTGGTCATGTTTGTTCATGATTCAGAAAGTCAAATTTATTTGTGGTCAACCATTTTTGTGTTGTTTTTCAAATCGAAATAATACCATATTCCTTTTCTGAACACTATGTGGACATTATTTTTCGATGACGTCACTACCTTTGTCATAACGTATAGAAAATATCAGCGCATGGACATTTTGTTTTTAAATAGATCGTTTTTCTTTTCGTTGCTTGCATTTGAGAAACTTGTCAGGAAGTGCGAGGTTAGAGCTCTGTAAAACCGATTTAAACACCCCAGTCGGTCCATATTGCCGACTGACCGTTCCAAGGCGGTAACTGTCGGGTTTGCTCTTTTCCTTTAATGACTCATCACAAATTTGTTCTTACTTTTGGCTTGGCTTGCATGTGAAATACCTTTGTTCTGTGCCTTTTCGGAGTTTGGTATATGTTGCAATACTCATAGGACTTTGTCATACATTCTTATTACAAATTTGAACAAGGTACACTGTATTAATATAACAATTATATTTACTTCTGTGCTACTGCATACTCAGTCGACTTCGCAATCTTACTCTACGGTCGTTGATAGTATTCGTCAATCCTATAGCTTCAGCCCAACATATGATGCAAGGCCGTAATAGCCCTCTCACAAGTACCTCTTATATACCTGGGTGGAATAAAACAACGCTAGGTAAATTGCTTGCACAAGGAAACTAGCGGCGACCCAACCGAAGTTCGATTGGACTACCTGCTCCTGTCATACAATTCCACCATTACTTCAAGGTAAGCATTGTGACATATAAATATACCATGCAAAAGTCACGAAAACTTCACCTTTCAATAAGTTACACGTAAATTTAAAACCGGACATCGTTCTCATCTTCATCAGTCTTACTGACATACGGCATAATTATCATCACTATAAGCACAATCATATAACCTGTCTTAAATTCTTCATTGCCGTCATCATCAGGTATCTGCCTCCTCATTCTATGTTAATAGTGAAAAATGAAGACCCATAAATGCACACCAAACGTCATTTTATTAGTTGCTATTGATGTTTCCCGTAAAAGGATTCCAGTTTTATCGCATGTCACAGTTAAAGACCCATTTCATTAAACATGCAATGTGACTCACACTTAAGTGAAAAAACGATATTGAATTACACTGTAGGGGATGAGAACCACTATACCAATTATTTAGTCGTCATGAAAATGCTCCATTAGTTGGACTTTTATTGTCAAATTTTGTTACTTAAGATTATGGAATCTGTAATAGAATTATCACTAGAAACTATTTGTTCAAGTCACGAAGTTCATTTAAATGAATAATACTCGGCTATTACAAGACCAACGTGGTTTTGTATTCACGTTTATACTTTGCTCCTGATGTTGACACAGTCTAAAAGTTATTATGTTTAAATTGTAAATACGTCTTCACTGCATCTGTCTGAATCCAGAAAATGTTATACATATAAATACATACGCATGAAGAGTTGTGTTTGTAGATGTTAACTTTATTTGTTCGGGGATTTTCCTGATAATGTTTAGCAATCTTTAGTAATGATCAGCTGTTGTGCTGTAATTTCTTTTCCTTAGACAAGAAGTTATGGCATGGTCATATTAGCAACATAAATTAACATTTGAAATACGCACGGGACAAATGTGTTCATATGCCAGTCAAATGTAAAAGTTAAAACAAAACTGTGAAACATCGCACCTCCCAAATGCAAGAATTAGGACGCAAACAGATACTTTTGAAACAAAAATATCCAAGTGATAACGTAGTCTTAGTACTAAGTTTTTACTTCATTTAAAAGAAAGCAGACACGTAATGTCAACATTATGCTTGAGTGAGGGAGTCAGTTAGTTTTTTATTAGAACAGATACACATAATTCTTGATTGTAAAAGAAATTAGATGTTTGACTCAAGGACAACAAGAGAGGAAGAAAGGCAAATGATTGTATCATCCTGAGCATGTGTAGATGGAAATGAAATACCAAAGTTCAATAAAGGTTCAAGAAAAATACCCGTAACAGTCCTGAAAATCGTTTAAATAACAACATGGCATTTTCTTTCTTTTTTTCAGAAAAACAACAACAACAACAACGTTTTCTTGTATTCAACTTCTTGTCGATAATCGCATACTTGGGTCGACAAACATTAGGTATTTTAGAAATGCAAAAACCGTTTTAATGACACATTTCGCCACCAGCATTACAATTATTTACAAAATATCAGGAAGGTATTCTTTTAATTAGACCGCCTCACATATATCTTAAGTTACAAAATAACTTGAACATTCTAAATGGTTTTTATGTTGAAAGAACATACACATCCACGACAACATTCCAATTAGTAATTACCCATGGATTCTGGTCGCAATTACTATAAATATAGAGAAAATAAGATGCATCTTTGTGCCTAATAGGCTGAGGGTTTCAATTATCGGGACAGAATACGCGTCAGATCAATGGGCTTGCATGCATTATATCTTGTATAGTTTGGGATCGTCATGATGCTATCGAACAATTTTATTGTCATTTTAATAACAAATATTCATGCAATGTGTCACTTTCTATCATCAATGTATATTTTAGAAATACAATTATCAGAATACGACGCTGCCATGTATGTTGTAGATAATTATTTAATAAATCCAAGTTTTGTTACTAATGATCATTTACTTCTCCCTTATTTAGGCGTCATAATCATAAATGTTATTCGTGACTTTCCTACATTACTTAGCATTCACATTGGTTGTTAGTTTTTCACATTCTTTAATGTAGGTATATTGTTACTAAATGTGTTTTCAAATTGAAGAATTGAGAGGAATACATTGTATACATGCTATACTTAGACAAGATTTATTTTTCCAAAGGCTATGCGGCATAGACAAGTCTCTCAAACGTTTAGCGTGTCGTATCTTGACCTATAATTCAATCAACACAATTTTAATGGTAACTTCTTCAAGATGATTTCTGAGAGAATTTACCAAAAGTACTAATTTGACTTAAGAATCGGTAGCCCTATCATTGACGTTATATTGTTTTCCACATATGACTGCAGGAAAATGTCAGGAGCAATGTCGGCCACTGTATGTAGCACTATGTACCCATCATAGACCTGATCAAGAAGTTCTCCATCACTAAATTCACGACTAATCGGATTTATTGTAAAGATCGATTTGTCTACTATTCTTTAGTAAAATCAGGTCCTTTTATTGTTTTTATGCAGACAATGCTTCCTTTGATATATGCAGCGATATGTTAGAAGAATGTGTTCTGCACCACATTTATTGTGATTCCTTAACTGTCCTAATTAATCAGTCCTTTTGATAATTTACTGTAGGCCTCACCATATTCGTTTCTAAACACTATGTGGACATTATTTTTCAATGACGTCACTACTTTCGTCATAAATTATTATGGAAAATATCAGCGCGTGGGCATTTTGTATTCAAATAGATCGTTTTTCTTTCCATTGCTTGCATTTGAGAAACTCGTCAGGAAGTGCGAGGTTAGAACTTTGTAAAACCGGTTTAAGCACCCCAGTCGGCCCATATTGCCGACTGACCGTTCCAAGGCGGTAACTGTCGGGTTTGCTCTTTTCGTTCTATGACTGATTACAAATTTGTTCTTACTTTTCGCTTGGCTTGCATGTGAAATACCTTTGTTCTGTGCCTTTTCGGAGTTCGGTACATGTTGCAATGCTCATAGGACTTTGTCTTATATTCTTATCGGAAAAGAGGCATGGAAACCTTTTCAACACCTTCATATTAAGTGCTTATGTTTTAGGCTAAGCTTAACTATTTACGAATAAGAATAAATGACAAAGTCAGTCGGCAAAAGGGACCGACTGGGAAGCTTATACATGTTTTACAGAGCTCTAACCTCGCGCTCCCCGACGGGTTTCTCAAATGCAAGATTAATAGAAAACCTACCTATTTGAATAAAAATGTCCAAGCGCTGACGTTTTCTTTGAAAAGTGATGACGAAGGCTGTGCCGTCATTGGCAAATACTGTCCACATAGTGTTTAAAAAAGAGAGAAAGTATAATTTCTATTAGAAATAATGCACAACCTGCTGACAACGCTGAAATCACATCTCACCAAGAATACCTGTGGTACCGCATCAAAAAAACTTAGCTATGCTTTTAGAGATCTGTGGATTTCTTACAATCGAGTTTACAAGTCATAGAAGGTAGATTCAGTCCCAAGCATAAGAATTGGAGATTACTAACTTGAGGATCTACGACTTCGGGTAGTCGAGGTCAAGTCTCTGTCCCTTTCAATGGATATTCAACAGGTGCCTAGGAAAGGCGGCTACCAAAATGTCAGCACTCACCTGATGTATGTGGTCAAACAAGAATCTAATTGAAGATACCGAGGAGCACTGTCCATTACAACAGCGAATCAAGTTATCCCATTACGAACGCGGCTTGAACACATTTCATCTTGACTGTGTCAGTTGAATCTAGGACATCACCTAGCAGGATAAAGTGCCAAACAATACTGTGCTCTAAAATGCTTTGAACAAAAACATATAAGCGATTCTTACGCAGAGGCGCGTGCGCTGGCACAGGCAGTTTGAGTATAAATACGACTCCTGTAACAGAAAGACACCACATATGACAATATATGTGGCATAAAGATGTTTGTAAACGGGGCCGTAAAGCAGTGCAGATCAACCTAGACACACGGGAAATCGTTGCTCATCACCTGTCATCCTGGAAGCAAACATATATAGTATACCCTCCCATCAAACCTCTCCATGAAAGGTGGCGGATATAAGGAGACAACAGACGAGAGCTCGCAGGCAAGCCACAAAACCTGCCTTACCTACCGACATGCGTGAACAGGACTATCAACCACACAAGGAATTGCTTAAGACCAAACTAGTAGTGAAGAACAAAGTCTCCTGATACTGAAAGATTCCACTTTTTATATATAAATGTCATCTTTCCTTTTGAAGTATTGGTAAGTACAAAAATATTCAAACAATAAAATAATTTTTCTTTTAAAATACGTGAAAAATTTCCATTTATGAAACATAACTATTTCGATAAAATTATTTAATGCAAGGTATTTAATACATTGGCTGGTAACATTTCCAGTTCGCTTTATCATTTCGTAGAATTCCATTTCATTACACCTGTGTTTAAGAAAAAACGCTTTTGATAACAAAGAGTATATAATTGACCTGAATTAAGAAAAATGAATAAAAGGCCAAAGTGTTGTTATGATGCCCATTGCACCTGGGCTCATTAAATCTTTTATTGAGAATAATGACAATTAATTATCTAAGCGCCTTTTATGTACATATGTGTGTACTGTAGTTAATTATTGAAGTCTCCTTATAGAATCTCTTTTATGTAGACCCGTGGAACAGTTTTATAGTTACAAATTAATATTAATAAAATAATAAGTGTATGACACAAAAGACAGTAGCGATTTACAGCCTCTTGTGTCCGACTTTAATAAAAAAAAATATGATAAATACCACATAAATATCTTCAAAATCATAATATATGTTATGCTGACAGTTGTATGTAGTACTACGTACATATTATGTCAGTCGCAATGTAAAACAACAAACGACATAAAGCATGCATGCAGTGGGAATCAGTTGCGGCAGAGCATATAGCTGTCGTACTTGAGTGTTAGAATCATAAATAAGCTTAGTATTTTTTTCTTTAGCATTTACGCCTAATTTTAAAAATTGGGTAACATATTAACAGTTTATAAATGCATGTTCTAATATGTTCACTGTTATTACTTTTAATCAAACCATTTATGAAGCTTAGCACTGTGCTTACAAAGGATATATTGGCCTTACTGTTTCGACCATTACCGCTTATAACATATATTTTCACTGTTTATGAAACCATACTTTTGTTATAATGAACGTTGAATCAAAGGTTCGCATATCTTTAACTACACGGTCAATATCAGCAAATTACCTCGGTCATGCATGAAAAACATGAATATTTACGTCAATACTGCCACCTTGATTAGACAGAATTGAAGCATATTGCATGCAAAAAAGTTATTATACTGAAATTATTTGCTTTAAAAATAACATATAAATGAAATGATTTTAACAATTCAATGCAAAAGAAACTGATTGTGAGTACAGTTCTAAGTCGATCCACATTATTCGAGGGCAAACAAAATAAATCAAGCGGTTATTTCTCCGTCGTCAAAATCTGACGGCTTATCTCTTTCGTAAATAAGTTAGTCCTTATTTTGTTGATGTGTGTGCTCCGACGATAAACCCTCTATGCCTACCAAGAGATGTTTGACAGGCTATTTTTACTGCTGTACTATTTGTGATTGTTCTCGAACTTTGGGACTGAAGGCGATCAATAATGTTCCAGAGCCGTAAGCCGTAATCAGGCATCTTATTGGGTATAATCAATGAAGTCAGCGCCACAATGTCGACCCTTCGTTCATTACCTGCCCCTTTTATGACCACATATTATTTAAGGTCTGTAGGCTAATAGACCTTTTACATACAATTTAAAAGAAGTTCACAGATGAATGTAAAGAAGTGGCAATACAATCACCAAGACGAGGCTTTGCACAAATTGAGGAAACAGTAAGTTCCTTCCTGGAAGGGCCTGTCAGTATATCAATCGATTTAGGGGCTTAAACCGGCCTTCGAGAGGCCCAGCCTTTACTTTCTGAAGATTTTGTTTCTCTGGGTTATCGAGTGTAAAACAAGTACATCAAAGTGAAACAACTTCTGATGTGAGATGTACTTCTGGATAAAACCCTATAGAACGTTTCTTATTTCTAATTCGAGTAATTTATTTCTTCGGCAGTCATGTATTTTACGTAATGTTTAGTTATTATGAAAAGAATTTCCCCGCACAAATGCAGAGTGAATAAAATATGTACTTTACTAAATACAGATGTATTTTTAAAAGATTGAAAAACATGTAGATTCCTTAACTGTAACTTCACTGTCAAGTCTACTGTAAATGGCCGTACATTTCACATTTCCTTACCTTGTGATGTTGATTGACAAAGAAACAACAAAATTCATGCAATAACATAAACATCCGAAGTGTAAACTGCAGTACGTTGGACAAACGGGATGGGCGCTTAAAATTAGAATTCGAGAACATTCATATAAAATCCGTAACGACCGTCCTTTTAAGAACTACCTTTATAATCAATTTCTAACTACTGGACATTCTTTAAAATATGTAAACATACAACCTTGCAAAAAAGTGTTTTCGATGAAGCTAAAGCTCGCTAACCAGATAAACTTTCTCAATCTCGGCACCAACTAGGTATTCTCTAATTTTTTTTTCTCAAATGATCCATCTGATTTACCCTCCAGCACTTACCCTTAATAAAGCAAATAATGCAGCATTTCAAGACATTGAGATCGCTATTTCCAATGACAACTTCTCTACTAGAATCTATGACAAGAGAAATGATTTTAACTTTTTTATTGGGAATTATCCATACCTTGACGGTGATTCACCTCGTGCTACCTCCTATAATATTTATATATCTGACACAACTTACCAGGTTTGCACGAGTTTGTACTAAAGTAGAAGATTTCAATGCTAGAAACCGTGTTCTTTCTTCTAAACTGTTACAGCAAGGTTTTCGTTTCACAAATTAAGAAAGGCGTTTATAAAATTCTTTCACCGCAGTGGTTTTATCGCTTCAAAGTATAATAGCAATATGTAAACACTTATGCAGAAAGGCATAAACTATCCTGCATTTTATGGAAATGTTTTATACAAGAAAATCAAGGGTCACAAAAACATTTCTGCCCACTTAAAAAACTTATCAGAAAATTTATTGCTAACAGTTACAACCCGGGAATCCTTCATTGTACTGCATTGCTTGCAATTGACTCTTTTGCAGTCAAGAATATGTTGTTGAGACTATATGAAAACAATGACTTAAAGCCAAAATTGGACAGTCACTGTTGGATTTCTTGTCTCTTTATCTCTCCAGTCGTACCCTATCTATGTGGGAAAACTTGAGCAGTCTCCCTGACCTTTAAGTGAGATTACAAAGTAGGTATAACATCGGGATTTTTTGTACATTTATTATATAATATGCCAACTGCGGATAAAACCCCGGATTTTTATGATAGTTTATTTAAAAACTTAACTCTTAACAAAACAACAATTTATTTTGTTGGTTCAGATTGTTTTTCTAAAGTGTGATGATTGTTTTCGTATTTTTTACATTTCACTATTGACACTTTTAGCATATGACGTCATGGCATTGTATGGCGACATTAAATTGTTCTTATTACATATCATCAATTGAGTTGTTTTATTTCAAACAACTCTCTCATTTGCAATTTTTAGGTTGCAGAGGCTTTTATCTATTGTACATACCGTACATATGTTGATAGATCATTTTATTACTAGATATTATGTATGTATATAAGTTCATTTATCTGTTTTAACTCCCGATGCAAGTGCTTACTGTTAGTTGTTTCACGTTGACGGGATATTTTTATTTACACTGTTTGATAGAAAAACCTTCAGGAAGTGCGAGGTTGGAGCGCTCCACAAACCAGGTTTAAGCACCCCAGTCGGTCATTTTGCTGAAGGCGGTAAATGATGGGTTTTCTTTTTGTGTGTTATGTCTTGTCTCGGTGTTTTTGTCACATTTACACTGTTTGCCTTTGTCTAGGAGAGATTGAATTTAAATATCTGTGGAAATTTTGATTGGACCTTTTCTTATTAACCTTTTAATTGTATTTCACCTCGTGATCGTGAAAACATTTTTTCACTATTGGCTCTACCACTCTTTTCAAAATGGTAATGTTCCGGACCACCCGAGGAAGTCGATTTTAGAAAGAAAACTATCTATATATTATAGATATCTACATAGCATATACTTAACTAAAATATTTAATATTTATCAGTACAATAAAGAAATAGATTTTAAATTTTTTTTCCCACCTTCCGCATTACATGATATTTAATTATCCTCTTTTAAAGATAATTCGCCATTTCGGGAATGAACTCTAATGACATTTCAACAATATGAAGTTGCGGTTCAAAGTCTGTCGACGGCCATAAAAGTTAATCCACGCTTCGTGTTTAAAGCGAATTCAACAATTGTGACCTTGTTTCTTCAGAATAAAACTTTGTTTGACATTGCATGACTAGTTCTAATTGTTCTTTTTGATAACTTTCCCATTTTAAATACTTTTTATAAAGTAACATTTAACGAATTTTGTTTGGTTTTTAATTAGAACCTGGTGCAATTTGGCCGACTGTCATTTGAAATCTTTTATGACTATGTTTAATTGTTTTAATTACTCTACCGCTGTTAATGTGTCTCAGCGGCATGCAGTTTTACTGTCTATCGGCAACGTTGTTTGTACATAATTGCTACTAAAACATGTGCATTTAAGAAACTTCTGACAAATAATGAGATTAGTCAGCGTATTTGTAGACAATGCCGTCTTATAGGAAATATTCGTGTACATATAAGGGTCCAGATTAATTTTATGATGATAACATGAGTCACGTGTAAACAAAGTTAAAACAATGTTGAATTAGGTTATTTATTGTCTGCAAATTAATCCGTATTCAAGTAAGTTTACATAACGTTTAACAAGATAATTCACTTATATATTTATGCCATCCACAGTACCTTTAAATTTTAATCCGTCTATATCGCTATCAGCAAAAACAACAACTTGGGTGTAAGAGAGGTTTTAGTGAGATGGTGACCTACAGTTTTATAGCTTACTGCACTCAACGTTTATTTCTAACCCATTGTCTGCGGAAATATAGATATGGAGACACTGGCTTCTTCTTCTTGGTCCATTAAAAAGGTATAAGTTACACGCTTGATCTTTTTGAATTAACCGCCGGTACACATACAATGTATCAATATTATCAATATATCATACAGCAAGGTTTAAGCAGTCATATAAATTTGTCTAGTATGTTGATACCTTTGGCAGTTAAAAAATTGACTGAAAGCTTTACGAGCATTGAAAAATCCCCGCAGAAAGACCCTGAGAACCGGCAAAGGAAAATTGCCTTGCTTGACTTAAATAAAAAAAACTCGACTTTCAATATTTGACATTAAGCAGATAAAGTTCTATAAACAATTACGTCTGAACCATTTAACTAAAGTTTTCTGAGAGAATGAATTTGTGCTTTATTTTTTTAAGATACAGAGCAGGACACAGTTGTGATCGTTATAGCGATGCTTGAGTATTTTTGAAAGAGGCAAAACTTTAACAAATGTCTAGACGCATCTAAGGTCAGCAAAAGACTTTTACAGGTAAGACTTCTTGCCTACTTTAGATGTCATACTTAGTTTAATCGTTAGAATTAACTCATAAACACAATACTAGTTATGATTATTTCAATAATATCAAATACATTCTACTTTGTGCTCTATGTATATGTACATGTAGCGGCTTGGGTAGTAAGTTAATGTCTAAGACTTGCCTTTAACAGAAAGAAACTACACGTGACAATATATATTTTTGTAAACGGGTCCGTAAAGCAGTGCATATCAACCTAGACACATGGGAAATCGTTAAACATCACATGTCATCCTGGAAGCAAACACATACAGCATCACCTCCTATCAAACTTCTCCATGAAAGCTGGCTAATAGAAGGCGACAGCCTGCAGGCAAGCCACAAAACCTGCATTACCTACCGGCTTTCCATGCTGCAACGAGTACTGACATGCGTGAACAGGACTATCAACCACACAATGAATGGCTTAAGACCAAACTAGTGAAGTCCATAGTCTCTCGATACTGAAAGAGCCTTCTTTATTCTGCAACAAAGTTGTATTTTCTTATGAAGCATTTGACAAGTCCCAAAAAGCGTCTTATGAAAAAAATATATATACAGAAGTTTAAAAGTACGTTAAGCATTATTTACATATTTCGACAATATGTACGTGTACAGTGAATATAAATAAGAATATATGACAAAGTCCTATGAGTATTGCAACATATACTAAACTCCGAAAAGGCGCAGAACAAAGGTATTTCACATGCAAGCCAAGCGAAAAGTAATAACAAATTTGTGATGAGTCATTTAAGGAAAAGAGCAAACCCGACAGTTACCGCCTTGGAACGGTCAGTCGGCAATATGGACCGACTGGGGCGCTTAAACCGGTTTTACAGAGCTCTAACCTCGCACTTCCTGACGAGTTTCTCTAATGCAAGCAACGACAAGAAAACGATCTATTTGAAAACAAAATGTCCATGCGCTGATATTTTCTATACGTTATGACGAAAGTAGTGACGTCATCGAAAATAATGTCCACAAAAATGGTTGACCACAAATAAAATTAAATTTCTGAATCATGAACAAACATGACCAGAGACGAATAAATGGTTGTAGCATCCTGTTCATGTGAAGATGGAATTGAAGAACCAAAGTTCAATGTCCATCAAAGGAAATACACGTAACAATCCTTATAGGATGAATTAAATGACAACATAAATTGCATGCACGGGGAGATTTTTTACGACCGCCACACTGCACAAGTAACATTGTTGTGATCATGAATAAGAATATATGACAAAGTCATATGAGTATTGCAACATATACCAAACTCCGAAAAGGCGCAGAACAAAGGTATTTCACATGCAAGCAAAGGCAAATTAAAAGTTTCCAATTCGCTTAATTATTTCTTAGAGTTCCGCTTAATTATTTGTATGGAAAAAAAGGGTTCGCTTACAAAAGGTATGTATTTGACATGAATTAGGAAAACAATAAAATAAATAAAAACTTAAACAGCGCTACCTACAATGATCTTGAGTAGTGTTATACGAAACACTTACTTTTGTGAAACTGCATTACCCTAAAATAAATCAAAATTATTTTTCAACTTTACTTTAAAATCGGTATTAATCGCTACGTGCTGCGAATTAAAGAAATCGTACTGCTGCCGGTTTCTGCGTCACTGCCGTTTTCAAGCGCCGTCAAACAGTTAAGCATTTATTGTATTTGCTCTTGCACAATTTTGGCAGCTGTCGCACTGTCGCATTCAGCTGCTGCATAATAATCTTTGAGCGTGTAACTTACCTCATGCGTATTTTAAAAGCTGTTTTCTAAAAGGTACTTTATTTTTTTCTAACAGCAACTCCCTTACAGAAAGACAATAAAGAGGTCTAATTAAAACCATGATCAAGATTATATTTCAATAATCCAAAGAAATATTTTCTATCAATCAATGTTGTACTACAGAATGTTCGTTGTGTCAATATCTCGATACAAGAAGCTGAAGCTATGTAGATTTTTGAAGTGTCTTACGAGGTCGCCGGAATGTGTCTTTAGTACTATAGTTTCATCATTAGCAAAAATCTTGAGGAAACAAGACCCATACTCTGTTTAAGGAAGATCGATGTGGTTGCCATCAATGTGGTTATGGAACACTGTTGTTGATACACTACTTGTTGGCGTAAACAGTGTAGAACTCTGAAGATGTAATAGCAGCTTGACTCAAATGTTTATCTGTGGACGTTAATGATAGGTTAGCATAGATTTGTGTATCTGTGGACGTTAATGATAGGTTAGCATAGATAAAAATGTCTAACTTGTTTGTAGAGAATGCATTCATTTATAACATAGAGGGAAATAATAAAAGGAATTAGTCCTCTTCATATATAAAGAATAGTAGTTAACATGTGCTCTCTTTAGACGAAATGGTTCAAACTATGGCATTGATGTTTTCCTTTTGTTTAAAGCCTATTTTTATATTAAACTTTCTAGTGATAATCTTCAGTACTGGGAGTCAAAAGTCATGTGCAGCCGAAAGTAATCTTAATAACCATATTTGTGCCGGAATGAGTAAAACACACTCTAGAGATAATCCTCCTACAATTTTCTGTTCAGTGTGGCAAGCATTAACTTTCACTACAGTTGTCAAACAAGTTTACTACAATCAACATCACTTCCTTTTAAGCTTGCTCTCATAATTAGTTTAAAGCATTACTCCTGTATACGTACTAAAGATAAGTAAATTGTACTAAAGATAAGTTAATTGTGCTTAATTGATCGAGAGTTTTAATTACAGGTGTATACAAGTAAAATGCTTACGAGTGCTGCAAAGGTACCTCAGATGATGCTGTTATTAGATTACATACAGGTACTTTTTGTTTTTCTATAAGTTTTATGTTCCTCTTATTTAATCTTAGGTTGCGCATAATCTTAACTTGCGCAGTGTATGTATCTGAAAACTATGAATACGGTAATATGACAAAGCATTGATAAAGTTAGATTTAAGAAGATTTAAAGTTAGTCAAGTTGTTTGTAGATTATATAAGTACTGACAAAAAGCTCTCTCTTTATTATTCATGCAGCCCCATGCAACATCATTTATTGTAAATATTAACATATTATTATTTTGTCAGTTTGTCAATTGTCATAGCATTATGTTATTTTTCTGTTGCTTATCTCATTTTTATACCATGACTGCATGAAAACAAACTCATCTCTCGCATTGCAAGCGTAAATCTCATAGCCGTATATTTTATTGTGAATGTACTTATCTCCCTTCACTATTTAAAAATCGTCTATATTATCATATCATGAACTATAGAACATTAAGTTTCCATTACAAAAGGCAACACATTTTGGCTAATTTCCGCATTCCATTTTGTTAATCATCATCCTCTTTCCAAGATAATTCGCCATTTCATGGAATAAACTCCCATAACATTTCAAAATCTGAACGTTCGGTTCGAAGTCTCTGACACCGTTCAGCCAGTAATTGGCCCAAGAAAATTGACGTTTTATGTTTCAGTCGAATACAGAATCTGTGGCCTTGTTACTTGAAAAAAACAACACAACTTGACTTTGACAAATTCTTGTTGTTTTGTTTAATGACCTTGCTATTTAATGAAGTCACATTCACGAATTAATTATTACTGTTTATGAATATGACTTCTGTTTTACTTTAGCTCGCAGCCAGCAAAAGAAGTGTTATAGAATCCGATGCAAATTTGTTGATCGGTCAGCCTTTTTTATATTTAAATTTTATTACTACATTATTGATTTGTTTGTTGTCATTCTAATTACTTTTTCTTTGTTATTGTTACTTAGTTACACTTATTATTTACTTTCACAGGAAAACGTTGTTTGAACCTATTGTCATTGCCATTTAACAAAATAATGAAGGCAGTTTTTGTAGACGTTGCTGCATAATTAAAATATACCCGTGGACGTGTAAGTGTCCACATAATTCTGATACTGACCACCTGAGTCGGATATTGTATCAATTTAGTCAATAAATATACTGCCGTGGTGACGCAGTTATATATAAGTATGTTTTAACAGCAAATTCATACCTCTGTCAGTTACAAAATAAATTGCAAACGCTGCAGGTACAGTGGCCTAACCACGTAATCACATTTTGAGACCATAACAACCGACGGAGGTAAACTGTCGCATATAATTTTGTATTTTGTGATGTTGAGATAAAGCACATGGGCACAGTTATGGTCATTATAGCAATACTGAAAACTATGTTTGGTGGAGGAAGCACCTAGATGAATATCTGGATTAAACCACAGACGCACCGGAGATCAGCTGAAAAAATTCCATAGATGAAAGTATGTATGCTAACTTGGACTCCATGTACATGTAAAGTGTGTGTAAGAAGAAGAAGAATCGTGATAAAAATAATAACTCTAATCTATATTATATTATTGTATGCGTTGAAATGGTTCGAGACCTTGACTCTCTAATGTCATATTTTTCTATAATATGCTTTGTAAACTTTAAAAGTGAACTATGATTCAAATTAAATTATTTAATTATAATATGTGATTACCATAAGCTAGAAACAAGTAGTAGTTTAAATCACAGTTAAGTCAGGCTACCTAAATGTGTACAACTTTTTCTACCCAGGTGGTGTCCCTTTAAGCGAGGATTGAAACGGGTGTGCATTCTAAAATAAGTGATTCAATGTCCGGGTATCTTTCCAGACAGACAATACATTCTATTTCGACCCAGGTATAATGCAAGTACAGCATGGAGAATATTACATTGCAACAATGCTATAAACAAAATAATAAATATTAATATATGACAAAGTCCTATGAGCATTGCAACATATACCAAACTCCGAAATGGCACAGAACAAAGGTATTTCACATGCAAGCCAAGCGAAAAGTAAGAACAAATTTGTGATGAGTCATTTAACGAAAAGAGCAAACCCGACAGTTACCGCGTTGGAACGGTCAGTCGGCAATATGGGCCGACTGGGGTGATTCCGGTCGAATCAAAAGCGGAAAATGGGAATTATGGACAATTAGGTTGAAGGTACATACGTAGGTCAAGTTTGTACCTTTTTCTAAACACATAAATAACGTGAGCACACAATCATAATCCATAAAAGGAAATAACTGATAACAAAGTGTTTATTTTATAGGAGCTTATTTCCCTGAAAAAGGAGAATCAGTAACATATAAGTGTGTCAATTACATCATTTAATGTCGCGCCTGTTATAATAATAGAGATAAGGTTAGTACATAATACATAAATTGGATCATTATGAGTAAGTTCAATATAACCAGGATATCATTTTATCATAAAGATTTATATTGTTATTAAATGTTCAATGGACAATGAAATACAAGAGAAAAGATAACATACTGAAGAAAGTGCTCGTATTAGCGAAGTGGCCCACTTAATGAGATGGTCCTACTGTAATATAATCAACAAGAGGGCTATGATCGATCCCTCGGCTGTGTACACTGGTTTTCAATATGCTTTAAAATCTATAGGTAAATAAGAAAATGTCTAATCAAAATTTCCACAGATATTCAAAATTTTATCTACCTGAAGACAAAGGCAAACAAGGTAAACAATCTGACAAAAACACAGAGACGAGACATAACACACAAAAAGAAAACCCATCAGTTACCGCCTTGGAACGGTCAGTTGGCAAAAGGGCAGACTGGAGTGCTTAAACCTGGTTTGTGGAGCGCTCCAACCTCGCACTTCCTGAAGGTTTTTTATCAAACAAACAGTGTAAATAAAAATATCATATCAAAGTGAAACAACTAATAGAAAGCAACATATGTAACAGTATGTACAGTAGATAAAAGCCTCGGCAACCTAAAAATTACAAATGAAAGAGAAGTTTCAAATAAAATAAAACAACACAAGCGCTAATATATAATATAATAAAAACAATATTATGACGTCATACAGTGCCATGACGTCATATGCCAAAAGTGTCAACAGTGAAATGTAAAAAATTCGAAAGAAATCATCTAATTTAAGAAAACAACCCAAATCAACAAAATTAAAAGTAGTATTGTTAAAAGTTAATACGTTTTAAAAAACATATAAAAGCCGAGGATTTATCCGCAGCTGGCATATTATATATAATAAAGGTACCAAACATCCCGACGTTATACCTACCGTGTAATCTCACGTGAAGGGTATGGAGACTGTTCAAGTTGTCCCACCTATATAGGGCACGACTGCAGAGCTGAAAAGACAAGAAATCCAACAGTGACTGTCCAAGTATGGCTTCAAGTCACTGATTTCATTTTAGTCTCAACGACCTGTCTGGTCATTGTGTAATTTAAGATACAAGTTCTTGA
The DNA here is from genome assembly GCA_007844125.1 of Sinonovacula constricta. Taxonomy (NCBI): domain Eukaryota; kingdom Metazoa; phylum Mollusca; class Bivalvia; order Cardiida; family Solecurtidae; genus Sinonovacula; species Sinonovacula constricta. The sequence goes on along the minus strand of CM017557.1, from coordinate 5,755,411 downwards.
CTGTAAATGGGTCAATTGCAAGCAATGCAGTACAACGAAGGAATCCCGGGTTGTAACCGTCTGCAATACATTTTCTGATAAGTGGGATGTTGTTATTTACACTGTTTGTTTGCTAGAAAAACCTTCAGGAAGTGCGAGGTTGGAGCGCTCCACAAACCAGGTTTAAGCACTCCAGTTGGCCCTTTTGCCGACTGACCGTTCCACGGCGGTAACTGATGGTTTTTCTTTACGTGTGTTATGTCTCGTCTCTGTGTTTGTTTGTTTTTCACATTTGCATTTACCTTGTTTGCCTTTGTCTACTGGTAGATAAAATTTAAATATCTGTTTGAGTTTTGATAGGACCTTTTCTTATTTACCTATTGTAAAGTGGTCAGAATAGCTATTTAGACACTTGCCTTCTTTAACTTGTATAAAACATTTCTTTAAAATGCAGGATGGCTTGTGCTTTTCTAAATAAGTGTTTCCATATTGCTATTAAACTTAGAAGCAATAAAACCATTGCGGTGAAAATATTATGTAAACGCCTTCCTTAATTTATGAAAACGAAAGCCATGCAGTAACAATTTAGAAGAAATAAACCGGTTTTTAGCATTGAAAGCTTCTACTTTAGTACATACTCGTGCAAACCTCGTAAATTGTGATATGTAAATGCCATAGGAGGTAGCTCGAGGTGAATCACCATAAAGGTATGGATACATCACAATACTAAATTTGAAATCAACTCTCTTGTTATAGATTTTAGTAGAGACGTTATCACTAGACATAGCGATCTCAATGTCTAGAAATGCTGCAGGTCAGTTATTTGCTTTATTAAGGTTAAGTTCTAGAGGGTAAATCAGATGGATCATTGGAGAAAAGAAAGGATTATCTATAGTTAGATTATCGTTAAGATAGCGTGACGTTAAATAAAAGCCTCTATAATATAGAAGGGGATAAAGTTAACATGAAATCACCTTCAAAGCAATATAAAAACAAATCTGCAATTAATGGTGCACAGTTGGTTCCAATAGGAATACCAATTACTTGTCAAAATAAAGTTCACCGCATTATATGTAAATATTGTCTAATAGGAAACGTAGAGCTTCACAAACATCCGTGCAAGTCCACATAGTAAACTTTTCTAAAAAGGTGTTGGTAAAAATGCATTACTTTCATGACATGCAATATGTTTTCCAGCAACTGTTTTTCAATATTTTCGAGCAAATATTTCCTCAATAAGAGCAATCAATTTGGTTTTAATTAAATCATGAGGCAAAGAAGTGTACAGCGTAGAGAAATCGTAAGTGTTAATAACTGAAGAGCAATAAAAGTTTACGAAACTTGTCTAAGAATTTGAAGAGTTTTTAATAGACCAAAAAATGTTAATTCCTTAATTTTCATACACTTTTTCACAATATTTTACAACGTGATTCCGAACGGCTGTAAGGCAAGACAAAAGTAGTTTATAAATGTGAGTGGCGGTGCTAGAGCTGGCATCAGCTATGAACCAAGGCTTGTATGGTGTTTTGTGAAGCTTGGGAATCCAGTACAGTAAAGGAAGTTTTTCTTGCTTTGATTCTATTTTGATATTGAAATTATGCAATATCTCTTTATATTTGTCAATGACTGTCTGAAAGTCAAGATTGGTGCTAGATTAAGAACTGGTGGTGGATAACTCAGCACTCAGTACATCTTTGTAATATAGTCCGTAGTCGGCAGACAAAAATCAGGTTGTTTGAAGCTTTGCCTGCAGGTACAATTACAAATTTTTACCTTGAATATTCCTAAAGGACTGTTTTAGATGCTTTAAGTGATAAAAAAGTTTCTTAGGTAAACTAGAAGGATGAGAGCGGTAGAATTTAACGCGATTATCCTAAATATGACTTTCTTCCAAGTATTGAGTGCTACTGTATCCGTGTTTTCTCTCTTACAGCAGCGATCGGCAAACATATTAATTGTATCAGCAATTTCTTTGCAACAAAGGTCAAAACCTATTTCATCTGGCAGGCGATATTTCAGACCCTTAAAGAGTAATTTTCTTAATTTATAGTCATCGATGATGTTTAAATCTCCAGTAATGATATGGCCAGAACGTAAATAACAGAAAGGTGAAGTTGAACAGTTACAAGAATCTTGAGAAGGATCATTGAGGTAAAGGTCTGCTACTGTTTGATTGTAATTAAAAATAAGACCTCCAGTGGGTTTTTTTGCACCTATAACAAATCATTTGGTTTCCTTTGTTTTCGAAGTAACTAGGGATTTTATTGATGATATTTTTGTCCCGAAAGATACTAGGTAAGTCAATAAAATCAATCCCTTTATTAATGTATTTGATTTTCATGAAATGTCGTTTGTGTTGAGACTGTTTATCAATATGAGGTCTTAAAGCATGGGTAGTATACTTTTGAATGATGGAAGCCACCTCATATAAAAGATGAGTACGTAAATATATTTTAGCTGCTCCATTGTCCAAAATAACTAGTGATTTCAAAGGTAGATTTGTAACTCTACACAGTAAGGCGTGAATACCAGATCGAATATAAAGTGTGTTCAGACCTTGAATAGAAACATTTTTCCTAAATCTGCGTTAAAGATTATGATTTTTTTTCTAATTCCATGAGATCGGCGTTTGCGCTTGCGTGAAGATAGAATGCTAAAGATGTCAATGTTCGGATTTTTAGAAATAGTGCCCGCCTGATGAATATTGTCATTCAGACCGAGTGGAAATGGAGTCTGAAGTTTTTAAATCCAATCGATTTCGGCAATGTATCTGGCCTGTAATTTAAATTTAGATATATTTGAAAGAGTCTCCAGTAGTTTGAAAATGATTATAAAGGTAGTTCTTAAAACAACGAGAGTTACAGATTTTATATCAATGTTCTCGAAAACTAATTTTAAGCGCCCATCCCGTTTGTTCATCGCAATGCAGTTTACAGTTAGGATGGTGTCATGTTATAACATAAATTATATTGTTACTTGTAGATATTCAAGTACACGTTATGTCCACTGTGCATTTGTGCGGGGGAGTTCTTTACATTACTACTAGAAACATTGCGTAAAATACATGATTGCCGAAGAAATAAATTACTCGAATTAGAAACCCCGGAAGACGGGTGTCATTTTTTGGTGAAATATTGACATTGACTCTTCTAGAATATACATCATCAGCACCATTAGACAAATGCACAGTAGACACATTGTGCAATTCTAAGGTTGAAATATTAATGTTTTGGTTGTAGTAGTCTGTTCATGATTGTTTTATTTCAAGTAAAACAAACCTAAGTCCAAGGTATGTTAAAAGAAAAAATACGTAACAATCCTGATAGGACGAATTAGATGACAACATAGATCACATGCACGGGGAGATTTTTTACGACCGCCACACTGCACAAGTAACACTGTTGTGATTATGAATAGGTAAATAAGAAAAGGTCCTATACTAAAGTACACAGCTGCCTTTGGTATCTATAGAACAAAAGTTATTTATTTAGCTAATCCTAGCACATATTAACCTACGAAAATGCCAGTGCTGAGAAAGTTTTTCAGGTTAAAAGATTTTAAGGATATTCACGTTCTTTTCATGATATTGTATGATGACATACTTTTTCATCTCAGGTATGAAGTCGTCCGATAATTCATGAACATTCTAACCTGGTTTGGTAAAGATTGGACCATAAATGTAGCCTCCATGGTGTCTACATATTTTCCCCTATGATTTGATTCAGTCACCTATCTTTTGACGCTACGTGACCGTGTTATTAAGCCCAGCAACACTATTTATATATACATTTTAAGTTTGCTGAGGATTATTCAATGCATTTGGCTTCGTATGTGTTCTCAATGTTTTCCTATGAATTGTCCTGGTGTCCTATTCTTTACCCCACGTGACCCAGTTACAAACTCATCAAAGTTATTCATGTAGACAAAGATTGAGTTGAGTGACTATTTTGTCATAAATGTGACCTTTCTAGTGTGTTCAAATCGTTTCTCTAGGACATGGCCTGGTGGACTACTTCTTGGTCCCACGTGACTCAGCAAGACGCACAACAGAGGATAGGTGTCAGAAAATGTCACCTTGGACAGTGCTCAGTTGAGCTGAAGAACGTACTTGCTACGAGCCCAAAACGTCATCAAATGCTGAAAACGTTGTGCATATTTATAAAAGTGTAGTTGCGTATACTTTTAAGGTGATATATTTCTTAAAGATAAAAATAGAAAATAATGAAATTGCAAATCAATTCTCCTACCAGTAAACTCACATCCAGATCAGAAATATAACAAAACATGTTGCTTGAAGACGACACCTGGTCTCATTTAACCTTATTATCTTTGATTGTCAAATTGGGCCGCCATCTGAGTTAATAAGAATTTGTTATCAATAATTGTAATCTGAGGCGGTTTCTGTTGTGATGTTAAACGAAACTGTGAAAAATATATTATCCCTGATTAACCACAATTTTTGAAATTGTTGTTTGTCGTGCAGCACAACGTATGTAAGGATTAATTCAACGGTTCATACTGCTTGACCATGAAATTGCAGTACATATGAAAAACTTACCGTTATCTGTTGAATAGTGTAATTGCAAAATTCCTGTCATTCCTAGGAAATAGCTATTACCTGAGCACTAAACGTTGTTTTATATTGTTGCCATCAATAGTTTTAATGTAGCTTCAACAATAAACAAACATAATGGCTACATAACTCCTTTACATCGACTGAAACATGTTACATTTTAACTTGTGACAATGTTAATTCACATTTATGAATAAATTGTTGTTAGCAATTATATTCCGATATTAAAAGCGAAATTTTACAGAGTACATCAGCGACGGTTTCATCGCGCAAACATTAACATGTCCGTTAATTGGTGTTTACTTAGTTCTTTTACTCTTTTATTCTTTCAACAATACACTTTTCTGTGCTCTTTCATGGTTCCTTATATAACAGGTCACATAAAATGAAAGTGTCACTTTTGTTGAAAATGTCTTGTCATTAAAGTAATAAATATAACAGTGTGCTTTTACTTTTGTAACCAAACGTTTTGCGATGACTTTGGAGGTTAATAGCGAGCAGATATACATTTCCACGTAAATCTGTACATGCTTATTCCATTATGATGAAATACATTATTACTCTTCGGTCCACGTGACCTGCGGCCCACGTGACCGACTAGGATACCTGTCAGCTTGTCACTGCACAGTGGGCCATTAAGTATGCGAGTTGGCGTATTGTGCAGCTTTCGGAAGCAACTTATGATCAAGTCGCCTAGGACCTACTAATCAGTCTGAAACTAAAACTGTTTTATTTGCTTAAACGCCTATTTCTACATATAATACATATTCAATGGCGTTGTATAATATTTTATCAGAACATTAAAAATAATAAATAAATGTAGTTTAAGAATGATAAACAATTAATTCTAAATCTAAAACATGTTATCAAAAGTAAAAGAAAGTAATGTTTTTTTTAAAAAAAATACTTAAAAATATGGCTATATTATTAAAGGACATGATAAAAGACATGAAAATTTTACTTGGATTATAAACAAGTTGTAAAATCAGATATTCATCACAGAATTAATGCGCAGAAAAACATTGTCTCTTAGTTCACTGCTTAGTGTTTCTACACTTTACTGACTTTGACTAGAAAAGATTAAAATAGTCTCTGAAGAAATGATTCTTCAAGTGTTTCTTGAAACTATCAACTGATGAGCATTGTCTGATATTTAATGGAAGATCATTCCAGAGTTTCGGGCCGATTGTACTGAAATTTCTGTCGCTGAAAGTTTTACATTTATTAAAAGGCACTTCATAACTGTCAACCGAAAATGAGGATGATTTCAGAGAACGTTTTTGAACTTTAGGTGTAAGAAGGTCAGTAAAATACGTTAGTGCATTTCCAACGCGACAGTTGTACATGTATACAAGAATCATGAATTGTTTTCTGGCCTTGATAGCCAGCCAGTGTAGATCGTATAGTGCCTGCTTAGAACTGTCACTTTTCCTACGATTCAATACTAGTTTGGCACACATGTTTTGAATTCCCTGTAGTTTTGCAATATCACAGTTTGAAATACCATACAAAGTCACGTTGCAATAGTCTAAGTGAGAAATAACGAGTGAGAGTACAATAGTTTCTGCCGCATCTTGTGTGAGGAATTTGCGAATATTTTTATGCGAAAAAAGCTCAACATAGCTGTTCGACACTTTATCTTGATGTGATGTTTGAAAGTCAGATTTTCGTCCAAATATGCCCCTAAATATCTGATTGTATTTTGTCGTTTGATCTTATCACCACAAATGTAAATTTCATCCTTAGACAGTTTACGCAACTGTGGAGCACTTCCGAAAATTATGTGTTCAGTTTTTGAAGAATTCATTTTTAATTTATTACTGTTCATCCAATCATTTGCTTGTGTTGCGAACTCTTCTAGTTCCGCAATGGATTCGGCCTCAAGAGCGGGTGTAGGTTTGAAACATTTGCTGGCAGTATGATCGTCGGCGAAGCCGTACACGGAGATGGTAGGCGGAACAATGTCAAATATGGTCCCTGCATACGCTAGGTAGAGCCACGGCCTTAAACAGCTTCCTTGGGGGACACTGCACGTAAGATCGCGTTCTGACGACATTATATTGTTCACACTTATGCGACAACTCCTGGGTCGCAGGTACGAGTCTAACCAGTCGAGTGCTACTCCACAGATACCATACTGACGATTGAGAACGCCGAGAAGGATGTCATGATCGACGGTATCAAAAGCTGCACTTAAGTCCAATGCTATTAATGCAGTTATTCTTGATTTTCCATTGCAGCAAGAACGTCATTTACAAGACGAAGTAACGTTGATTCATACGAATGATGTTGTCGGTACGCTGATTGGTTCTTTGGAAGAAGATTGTGTTCATTTGCATGTTTGTTAAGGTAGAATAATGCTGCCTTTTCAATTAATTTCGACAGAAATGGTAGGTTGCTCACTGGTCTGTAGTTAGAAAAAATGAGTTCGAGTCCAAGTTAGGTCTAACTATTGCCTGTTTCCAATTTGGTGGAAAGACACCTTGTGACAACGAAAGATTCACTAATGTGGTAATGATGGGAAGCAGTTCAGTCACAAATGACTTCAACACTTTCGTCGGCAAAATGTCAATTTCGCATGATTTTGTTTGCATGGAATTAATCATTTTTTTACATCATTTTCACTTAAGGTTCCGAATTCCTCGAATTTTGGTACATCTTTCGGCAATGGTTCATAGTTCTTATGATGTTTAAGGTTGTCTCGTATTTTCTCAATTTTGTTTATGAAAAAATCTGCGAATTTATCAGCTAAACTGTTTTCGTTGTCAACGGTCGGCATTAGATTTTCGGATTTTCCGCCGGTGAGATCCGTCACGAAGTTGTAGAGTTTCTTGGAATCTCCCTTGAATGCGAGCAATTTCTAAGTTCGCGTTTCTTTTCAAGATTTAGTTCATAATTGTACTTATTCATTGCATTTTTGAAGAATTCATAATCATTTGGATTTTTGTGTTTTCTCCACATGCGCTCATATTTGCGTAGAATACTCTTTGAGTGTTTTATACTTTTCGACAAATAACTCGTTTTTTCAATTTCAGGTGCATGTTTATCGACGATAACTTTCATTTCGAATTCGAAAAGTTCCACATATTCAGTAACTGATTCACTTTCAATTTTTATATTGGTAATATCACTGGCAAATTCTGAGCGATTAATATCTTTTAAAGTTTCTGTATATGATGGATTTGCTGATAATGTTCTCTTTTTTCATTTTTGTGACGACTTTCACTACACGATGGTCTGAAAGAAATGGACCAGGTTCACATGAGACTAGCTCAACACCATTTGCGACCTCTGTGATCACAAGATCGAGACTTTGACCGAACACTTGCGTGGGGAAATGTACATGTTGTTCTAATCCCATAGCACACAAACAGTTATTAAATTCTGAAATAGCACCGGTGTCGTCGTGTATATGAAGATTGAAATCCCCCATTGTCAAGAGGTTTTGATATTTTGAAACCATAACTCCCGATGCAGGTGCTTACTGTTAGTTGTTTTACTTTGACGGGATGTTGTTATTTACACTGTGTGTTTGCTAGAAAAACCTTCAGGAAGTGCGAGGTTGGAGCGCTCCACAAACCAGGTTTAAGCACCCCAGTTGGTCCTTTTGCCGACTGACCGTTCCAAGGCGGTAACTGATGGTTTTTCTTTATGTGTGTTATGTCTCGTCTCTGTGTTTGTTTGTTTTTCACATTTGCATTTACCTTGTTTGCCTTTGTCTACTCAGACTACTGGTGGATAAAATTTAAATATCTGTTGGAGTTTTGATGGGACCCTTTCTTATTTACCTATTCCATAAATTAAAAGAAGTCTTTCACAAATTGCAGAGGAGTAGCCAATAATGGAGGTCTATAAATTCCTACACAATTTATGGTAATGTTTTTGAATACCAATTGCCATATTCCATACTCGAAATTTTGGGTCGCGCCGGATTTCTTTTTCCGCATATTGATGGTACTTTTACAAGTCAAAGCAATACCGCCGCCAACACGATTTTTACGATTTGCAACACTGAGTTTATAACCATTTTGGTTTAAATCTGATGTTTCAAAGTGAGATTGTTTGTCATCTGAATACCACGTTTCCGTCAAAAGCGCAAAATCAATATTTTCCTCACGAAGCAATTGTCCGACTAGTTCATCTTTGTTGACTACTGAATGGCAATTTAATGTTAAACATGTCAACATGTCACATTTTCTTTGAAATTACTTAAGTCATTTTGTCGTTTTGGGTATACTAGGTTTGAGATATTCACACCAAGTTGTTTCTTTTGTGGTTTATTACTTTTGGATGTTTTGGTTCCAGATCTACAACCTCTTAAGTTCAAAATACCCATATCTTTTAATTTTGCCAATAATTGCTGATCAGGTAAAATCCGTTGTCTGGGCGTTGATCTATATTTCAATAGTTCACTTGCACTGTATGTTTTGATATTGCCCCCAGGATAATCCATTGTGTAAAAGTTTAGAAAGTCAAGCTTTCAAATTACGAATAGATAAAATAATCGCTTTGCAAATAAATTGTATAAAAGAAATAAAAGTTTACTAAAGTCAAAATGGTAGCCAAAACTGGGTTCATGCGCTGACCCTTTTATGTTTGAGATAGTCCTAACAGCATGCGCTGGTATTTTCTTCTTTATATGGTCAGAAAAAAAATTGAAGTCGAACTAAAATTGTTAACTGCCAAGAACTACTTAACTACTTATTTTGAAATTTAACCACAATCTTGCACACACATTCACACCACACCTATGTCAATTTCAGTGTAATATCGGTTTTCACCAATTTCCCAAATACAGTAATTACAATAGCAACTTTTATGTGTTTTATGTGTTAAATATTACGTTGTGACCCGATTGACAAATGGAGACCTGTTGTGCATACCTAAACAGTTGACTGTGTTTGATGCTCTTTAAAGAAAACTGTTTTGTGTTCCAACAAACTATTCTGACATTGGATTTAAACAAACATAAAAACGAATCTTGGTGACGAATGCGGTGCCGACACTTTTCAACTTTCCGAGCCAGGCAAACCTCAGGCATGATAATCAATAAATCGAGTGTCCGCACCATCAAACACACAGCTTGAGGTTGAGTTTTTAATGATACCATAAACTAGGCCATTTATACTTTATGATTTTATCTAGATAGAACTACTTGCCAGTTGCTATTTTTCGCTCGGGCGTTACAAATCGCCAGGTATCCATCAATAAGGCCATCATTTATTGTATTAACATTCAAACTTGATTATAAGCACTAAAGACTCGCACTTTTCGTTTGTCTATGCATGTCTTGACATGGGTTCTTATAAATTCAAAATTGCATGTGTGAGTCATTAGTTTTAGAAGGTAGCATTTTTAGATGCTACGTATAATGCTCCAGAATAATGTTTTTTATTGGCTAAACTACTTTTAATGCCGAAAAAAGACAGGTCATTACAACTTAAGAAATAAACCATCAATAAAGTTTCTAAGGACATTTCTGTTTGTCTTTGAAATGTGTACAAGCTTTTCACAACAATTTCCAAATACATGTAGATATTTATAGATTAGTATTATACAAAAACCAACTCTTGACATCGATAAAAAGACGAATGGAATTAACTTCGTAACTTTAACTAATGTCATGTGCTATATGAATCGGTCAAAAGCAGAGCTAGATCCAATTAACATTTATGGTACAAACCAGGCTAAATGGATAAGCCAGTGGGTTATGTGTTAATCGCAGGGGCATAAATCTACCAATTAGGCCTGATGCGCCACCTTAGCTCTCTTCCCGCCGTCCTCTTACTGTCCCACTCCCAGCCCAGGAATGTTTATAGACCATGATAGATAGGATGCAATGAAAGAGGCATTACGTGTTATTAATGCAATATTCGATAGTTGTTAAAATATTGACTTGATACTTCTCTGCATGTTTTAATGTTAGAAAGTATGTTCAGACTCCTACGTAGGTTTTTTCGAGCACTACATATTTTCGATTCTTCACATTTAAGACTAGCAAACAAAATTGGAATACATTTAAAAGAAAAAAATATTGCAAGTAGAAGAATGGGTAGTTAATATTGCTTTATATTGCCATTATATTATGGATTTTTATGTAGTAGACTGTTCCAGAGAGTGATGCTATGGGGGAAATTAGTATTTGTAGTTATTACGACTTGTGAAGCATTTTTAAAAAGAAAAGGATGCATGTGTCGGCTTGATCTGTTTTTAGATTTTAGGTATGGTGGTAGTTGTACAAATACAAATACAAGATTGTAATAAATTTTGTAGAACATTATAATCCTTGCTTCTAAACTCCTAGTTTCTGGTGACTTCCGGTTCAGACTTTGAAGCACATAGGTTACATATGAATGGTAAGAATCCACATAGCCGTACGTGTCTGACTTATTTGGATTTTTTTCTGTCCTTATTTGTGTATTTGCTCCAAACTGTTATGACATACTCCACAGGCCGGAGAAGATCAGGTCCAACAGCTTTGTCTGTTTTGAGGGAAGAGAGTAATTTTAGGGCCCCTTTTTTGTCAACATGTATGTCATCCATCTGAGTGTATTTACAGAAATTGCTAGGATTCAGTTTTCTCAGGGTTTGGGTACGTGAGTGCTTGAGAGATAGTGGTGAGATGTAGCAGAACACCGACTGGAACTGTATGTTAAAATATATAAACTTTAGTGGTGTTATCAGCTCCGTTTTTAAACCTTCCTTTGCAATGATTGTTTGAATGGAATGACTTAATCTGACAGTTTCTTTATTGATCCATGGCAGTTATCTCTTGGGACCATTTTCTGGTAGTTGGGACACATTTAGAGATGTCTCAAGGATGGTTTGGAGTTTGATCCAAAGTTCTTCAACTGAAGGTTGTTCTCCTTCATGTACCATAAGAAACTATGTGAAATACTGTAACAAATATATAAAATTTACGTCTTCTTTTGCCACACGAGGTAAAAACTGACATAATAAACGCATTGTTCAAAGCCTGCAACATGGTCAGCGTATCTCTCCCCTCAAACAATGCTTGTAAAATATATTGCGGTTTCAAATTTAAATAATCTAATTTTAATTTACCCAACGCAGCTGACACACAGCTATCAAACGATGCCATTGTTTATGTTTGTGCGAACTACATTTTAGGCATATTCTTCTTCTGACTTCAGGCGAACAAAACGATCGTGATTTCTGTGAGTATCATCTTGAGAGCGGTGCCTCTTATGGAATGCATTTTCATGTGGACGATAGTGTAGCAGTCAACGATGTCGGAGGTGTTCCGTGAAACACTTTTCAGAGAAAAAATGTAGCTTGCAATTATAAAAAGTAGCATAAAAACGTAACCGTTTGGCGAAGTTTGTTTAACAAAATAAACCGAGTACATGTATACCGATGTTAGAAATGCAGCTTGTAAAAACAGATGCAGCAGAGAACATGAAAATAAAGTAGCAAAAATACTCCACTTCCCATCAGTTATGGTTCGTTACTGTCAAATGTTTCTGTAATTAAGGTTCTGGACCTGTAACTAACTTCGGTAAACATCGGCACTCGGTATGATCCGGTTTTATTTGAATAGCATTCGTCGTAAAGTTTCGTATTTGCTACTTTTAGTAGTTTTTCACCACGTGATATGGATTTTCCATGACGTCATTGGGTTACCCATTTCTCAAAAATGAGGGAACCGGGAGCTCGACAGCGTGATATTCGAGGGCGATATTGTAAAAATAGTGGTTTACCGACAACAAAGTCATGTAAAGTTGAAGTGGATCATAACTATTGTGTTGGTTTCCTGTGTAAAGGTAAAAAATGCACTGTTTCATCTTGTGTTTGCGATTTAAATTTGTCTTCGCATGCTAACCGCGAGAGTTAGCGACATGGTTTGACGCTCGCTCATCTTCGTCTGATATTTTCTCCGGATGGCCAGGATAGACTTTTAAATGTATTCAGGGGTCAAAATTGTGAGGGACAACCAAGTGTCACTAATACCAAAAAGTGCTTGACTCATTTATTCCTAAACTGTCGGATTTTTTTACGAAAAACGTGTAAAGTGGTTAATTTCAAATATTTCCCTCAAGCCAGCCAAAATCAGTAAAGAGAAGGTTTTCATGTAATAATGCAGAGTTTTACATACATATTTCCATCTCTTATACCAACTGTAGGTGATTTTTTGTATAAAGGAGTATAATCTGTAATTAAACATTTTGACGTTATTTTTCGCTATAAATTCTCTTGCAGTTTCATTATAGTAACCTTTACAAATTCTTATAAATTTTATTCGGAACGGTAAAATGCCTTTAAAATCTCATATTATGGGCAGTTCATATTGCAGAAAATTTTAAAACTAGTTGTATGTATCTAACTAGCTTCAAACTTGAGTTATTTGCTTTTATAGATAGAGTAAATTTTTAAACACACCCAAAAAACTCGGATTTTTGCTCGGGGGTACATGTATGCAAAGTTCTGTATTTTTATAAGAATTGGTCCAAAGTGTAATCTTATTGTTCTGATTTATCATGACATGATTGTGTAACAGGAAAATTGGTAAAAAATTGAATATAGAACAGTAGAATTTGAAAAAATGGTACTTTTTCATTTTTTGTTCCAGCACAATTTACGGTGTTGTTGAAAATCAAGGGTCACTTTATAAAAATGTACATAACTTGAGTAACAAACGGTAAACTTCCTTAAAATTCGCCTAACGATGTGTTTTATAGTACAGATTCAAGAAACAGTATCATTATAAGGATTGTGGAAGGTCACCATTACAGGTCCAGAACCTTAATCAACAGAGTAAGAGTGTTTAGTTCCCAGGATAGTTATGTTCCTGTTTAAAGCCCGGACACTCTATAGTGCCTTGGATGTCTAACATCCTGGATCTTTCTTCTATTTATAATTGGTTTTGGAAATGATTATGTGGTGACGTCACAGCTTCGAGAGGCGATATTATTTCCTAACGGTTATGTTTATGCTATTTCAGCAATAAAATGACCATGTTTATATATATCCATCATGATGTTTGGTTTCTTTTGTTTCTAAAAAAAAACAACATCTTAAGCTTAAAATAATAAACGTAAGAACTGTGAAAAAAATCATTATTTAAACCTTACTTATGTCAACTGTTGATTCTTATTTTTATATTTTATGACTGCACTAATTCGTATAAAGGGCAGACTGCACTCATTATCACAGATTTATACAGAAACATTTTAATGTGTGTAAAAAAAAATTTCGACGTTCAAGTGTTGTTAGGATTTGATCTGTTTTGTTGTACTTTTATGGTTACTATAGATAATATATCGAGAGAGAGAGAGAGAGAGAGCCTGCGCACGTAATAAAGAAATTGTCTGACAATTCGCGATTGTTATACAAGCTAATTCCCACGAATATTGTACTGTAGTTGCATTCTCTCACCAAAGGGCGTGCTACACAAGTTTCGCCAAACTCCCCGCAGTGATTACTTCCCTTGACAGTACATTATATCACTGCCACCAGCAAGTCATTCGCCCAAATACAGGCGGATAGTTTGTTTGTTGTTGTTGTTTTTTTCTGGACTTATCTCCTCAAAATATAGTATCTTTCCTTCAAAAATATTAATTTATCATATTAAAAATAAAAAGTAACTTAAAATATGAAAAAATATGAAAGTCAATCTCCTCACAGCGATTACGTCATGCTTCTTAAATAATAATACAATGTACTGTCAAGGGAAGTAATCACTGCGGGTAGTTTGTATGAAATTATGAAAGTCATATTTCACCGTACTGTACAGAATACAACTAATTTTATTTATTAAAATCCCGTCTTTGTAATCAGCTACATTAAAATGCCGCTTTTTCTCGTTACATAAAAAACAATTTTGACACACTTTCTTTCGTGGCGTGTTTACGGAGGCCGCCATGTTTACTTCACGTGATATCTTATCGTCACGTGATCCGTGCTCCTTGCTGGGGGCAGAGATTTAAGTAGCAACGCGTGACGTAATCGCTGTGAGGAGATTGAAGTTTCGCTTACACCTCTGTCAACGCCGGGAAAAGTAGTTCTCATACACGTGATATGCTATCGTCACGTGTCGCAAAATAGTTCCCCGAAAATTTGAGTTAAAATATATCCTAAACATTGTTCTAAAAAAATAAAATACCCATTTTCATTTTAAGTAAAATATACAGAGATCAAAATAATCTCACGAGCATTTTATTCATTATTTATATTTTGTACAAGAATCTTGTACACCGGGCGTTGACAGAGGTGTAAGCGAAACTTATGTAGCACGCCCTCTGGTGAGAGAATGCTGTAGTTGAGCTTTTTCCATCCGTTTTGAATTTTGAGACACTCGTGTGACGCAAACGCACGCGGAACCGCTCAAATGGCGTTATTGTTAAAGTGCCAAATATTAATTTACAGATATAAATTTAGTTCATTTTGTTTCCGACTGAAATTTATGTACTATGAATAACAGAAAGATTAATTTTATATGGTTAAAAATATGTCTACATTTATTAACTAGTCATAAAGACGTATATTCGTCCTGAAGTACACATTTGGATCAATACATAAAAGTAAGTGAACATATAAACGAAACAATATCGGTACAAATTAACATTTATATGACCGAAAATGACCAACAGAGGTCACAACTGTCCTACTCACGGCAAATGAGCTGGTATTGGCACGTCGAACGGGCTACCTAATGTATCAACTAAGTTCCTAGTCTAGACATTTCCGGCTGTACAGGTCCTAGCAGACCAAGAAAGACATATTCAGAATGTGTCGAGAGTGACCTGAAGTGTACAACCTGCCCAGCACTGATCCGCTGAAATGAGTTGCATGGATAGCCGCCTGCTGCCTAGCCCAGAATAAGAGACTACCGCAGCAGTAAACTAAAATCAGGACCAGACAGACATTCTGCTGAAAATATTGGTTTATTAGGTTGACCTAGAAAAAAATCATTGCATTGACACTAGGAGGTAACTGGTACTTTCAAGAGGGTACTGATATTCTTGTACGCCATGTGTACGATAGCTTCTGAATTATATTAAAAAACAAATCACTTGGCAACTTCTTAAAGTCACGCACTTACTTTTAATAAAGATTGAGCGTTGCTGCTGCCAACAACGTGTTTTAGTATCCACGTTCTTAGGGCTGGCGTATTTAAAGTCTGAATCTCCCAATATCCTATGTTTGGAGTAAGACGGTTAGTAAACCAGAACAAAAGGTTATATGTGGGTGTAGCTGTAGATTTAGACCCATTTAAAACTTCAACACTGAAGGGGTGAGGGATTTTTTTTAACGAAACATGGTATAGTGGTAACCGCTTGTTTGGCTGCTGGTTCAATGCCTGGACTCTTTACACTTTTAATTGCAGACAAGAATTAGTCATCTATTACCATTTCTCTTAGTAAATAAAAGGTGGGAGTAAGTATTGGACATCCCATGAGTCTCCATCTCTTGATGGGGCAATAAGCCTGTTCAGGTATGAAACTGTACTATTGGAAGTAAATACTGATGATGACTACCCTTCTTAAAATTGTGTATATTTGTATGGTATGGACAACAAAGTATTATATGTCTCCTAGTATGTTACTCACAGTACAGTACAGTACAGTACAGTACAGTTAATAATGTATGATTCGGGGGTATAACAGCCATCCTATGCATACAAGTATCATTCATCCTCATTCTCTGCCATAAAGGATTCTATCATTAAAAATAATTAACATTTTAACCCTAAAATGATCCTTTGTTAATGCATGGGGCACATTCAAACTGTAATTGCTTCAAGCTATTGTTTTCTACTGCTTATATAGGATTTAAAAAGAAAAATATGCAAACTTTGCTTCTATTATGTGTTATCAACACTGCCTTCTCATTGTGAATTAAAAATAATAGAAAAGGAAGCAGATATTTATCTTTTTTATTTTTGTTTTGTTTCAAATAATTTAAAAAAGTACATCTCATGGTTGCATATCGATCCTGGACTTTAAAACTGCATGTTTGTACAAGTCAACATAAAATTAGTTCTGTGAGTAAACAAGCAATTTTTATGATTAAATATGTTGTTGCTTTTTAAATAGCTGATCACATTCCTCTCTACATTACTTGTATTCCACAAAACACTATTCTAAATGCTCCAATTGCACCATACTGATTATTTAAGGTGAGTACTTTTATTAAGTCAAAGATCTTTCCAAACATTTTCAAGTTACATTTTATTAATACAATTCCTTTCGAAACATTTAGGTATATGACATAGTTTCAATTATCAATATCTTACCAGAGATTGAACATCTATTTGTGCTTTTAAAATGTTCCTTTTCACTTTAGCATGTATATACACAGTGCACAGTTTAATGGCTTTAATACAAAGCCTTGCCGTGTCAAAGATGTGTTCAAATCCCTATAAGGGTAGGGCTTAATGGAAAACATTTTAATAATAACCCATCAAAACACTCCAAACTTTGAGCACCAATTGCCAAGCAAGATTAACTTATGCTGTCTTTAATGATAATATAATAAACTTGTACAAAGACTGTCCTGTACCAATGACAACAAATTATTATATGAACCTGCTTAAAGATATGGCACTACATCAACAGATAAAGAAAATTATGACATGTAAAGGTATATGACATTACAATTATTCTCATAGAAATAAATAACACCAAAACCCCAAAACACAACTGTAGGTAGGGTACTGTTCAAGGGATGGAAAGCATTAGGCTGGTTCCAAACCCAACTGTAGGTAGGGTATTGTCCAAGGAATGGAAAGCATTAGGACGGTTCCAAACACAACTGTAGGTAGGGTATTGTCCAAGGAATGGAAAGCATTAGGACGGTTCCAAACACAACTGTAGGTAGGGTATTGTCCAAGGGATGGGAAGCGTTAGGATGGTTCCAAACCCAACTGTAGGTAGGGTATTGTCCCAGGGATGGGAAGCATTTGGCTGGTTCCAAAAAGTAATAGTAATCATGCTTATAGTTTCATCAGGTCAGCTCTTTGGTTCATTAATATTTTAAATACTTAAGCTTTCATTAAATTACTACATTGTTGAATTAATATACGAATTATTATACTGTTTTGTTTATTTTCAATCCAAACAACTGATAACAGATTAATATAAAATAATGATTCAGAGTTTTGTAGGTTTTCATATTTACATCACATTGGTAATATCCAATATATATAATATGCAATAGTTTCCTTATACCAAGTTAAGACTTTATAACTGCAGCATCATTCAGCTTATCCTAGCTGTCAGTAGTTTTCTCATACATGTACAGTTTGTTCTCTAAGCCAAGTATCACCCCAGCATTGCCTGGTGAGCTGCCCCAGTTTGTAGACAGCTGGGCACAAGGAATTGTCTCCCTTGACACAGCACATGGTGGAGGAACTGTCTGGAGTAGTGTCCCCTGCTTGAGGCACCAAAACCGTGTATAGCCATCCTCACCAACTGAAACACAAGCACAGGAAAAAGTTAATGCACAGCATCGAAGTCGCTAGATATAATGTATCAGAAAACATTGTAAAAGTTTGTACTTCTTCATTTGCAATTTTGGAATAATAAATGTTAGCAAAAAATATCAGTTATATTCAGCTGCACATTAAGCTTGTGATATATAAATGGGATAAAGAATACTTATTATTCTAATATTGTTAACATTAATGATGCCAGTGTATACATTGATATCCATTTAGTTTTTGAATAACAGTGTCATTGTTTTCATTTGAGTACATCTATATATATATATATGTGTCTTGTGTAAAAAACAGACTTTCTTTTTTTTGGAAGAATAAAAGAAAATTCAAGTTTCTGTAAACATGTATTGTTTGTGCTTTGCTGCTAATGTGCAGATATAGTGCAAAGCCCCAGTATTAGGTTCACTATAGCAAATGTTGTTTTCCATTTATAAATGTCAAGGTTTCTCACCTTTAGATTTCATAATAATTTTTGTAAACTGATTTTTAGCATAAGATTGAGGATAAAAACTGCTGCTCTTGTTACAAAGACGGAACTATAAACCTTATACAAGTGTTTAAGGTAAATTCTGTTTGATAAACTGCGTCTCATCTTACTATATGTGTCATAAGTTTTTATCACCATTTTTTCTCAAATAAATGTGGGGGTCATAAAAAAACGCCCTGTGCATGTAATCCATGTTGTCATTTAATTAATTCTATATGTATTGTTACATGTATTTTTCCTTTGATGAACTTTGGTTCGTCAGTTCCATCTTTAAATGAGCAGGATGCTATAACCATTTACACTAATTCTCTGGTCAGATTTTTTCTTGAATCAAACATTTAATTTAATTTACAATTAACAATTTTGTGTCCTTCTTATAGAAATAATACTTCCTAAATACCATGTAGACATAATTTTTTTCAATTACATCACTACTTTCTTTTAACAACATCATCACTTACCTTAGAAAACATCAGGAATTGGATATTTTCTATTCAAATAAATCAGTTTCTTTTCATTGTTTGCATTTGAGAAACCCTTCAGGAAATGCGAGGTCAGAGCTCTGTAAAATCAATTTAAGCACTCCAGTCGGTCTCTATTGTCGACTGACCGTTCCAAGGTGGTAACTGTTGAGTTTGCTCTTTTTGTTAAATAATTCACAGATTTGTTCTTTCTAACAATTGGCTTTGTCCTGTGCTTTTTGAGATTTTTGTATGTGTTGCAATGCTCATAGGGCTTTGTCATATTCCTTATTCTGTACCCTCGGGACCTATGTAATAAGTTGATTAATCACTTGTTTAATCCCAGGAATAACTTGTTTCATTATGAAACCCATTTTATGCAGGTTTTTGTTCACATTTGTTGTATGAGCAGACAAGTAACTTTGATGCAATTGTCATCTTGTTTGTAGCATAAGTCTACTTAGCGGCTCACATGATTTGCTTTTTAGTTAACAATGTTTCATTAACAGTAAAACCTAAGAGGACCACCAGGTTCTTATTTAAAGTGTCTGCTTAGCGAGGTGGTCCTCTTTGTGAGTTCCACTATAATATAATACTATTATATATAAACAGCATGCATCAGATCCTTATTTACAAGAAGAACTGGTAAACATTCACTCGAGAGTTTTGGCAGGTGTGATCACTTGATTAATGACACTTGAATTATTGGACCACCTGGTACTGGCCCGAGTAGCGGGGGTTAATAAAGGTGTGAAAGTGTTAATTGGTTCTAAAACAACTGTCCCAAGTCCCAGTTAGTGGGGTGCCCCACTTTCCGAGGTTGTGGGACATTAAAAAAAAGAAAGAATGAAATGGTTTTACAAAAAACTGTCCTGCATAGCAGGGTGCCCTGTCTAGTGGGGTGGTCCTTTAGCAAGGTTTTATTGTATTTAACTAATGAAATTAGGTTAAAAAATGTTTTTAAAATTTATATTCTTTTTCAGTACATGTTTAATTCATTATTTAAGAATATTTCTCATAGTGCACTACACCCTTTGCACATTTTTCTTGTGAATTCTATTCAGTGCAAGATTTTATGGTGCATTCAGAAGGTTTTCTGATCAGCATAAATACCTGGGATTTTCCTCAGTCGAGGACTCCTAGTATATTGTAGACAGTATTTTCCCTAGATCATATTTTACTTCATTTTAATTATAATTGAAATGTTAATTCAGCTCATAAATATTTAAAATGTGGGAAATACAGTCATCATATCATTTTTGCTGTTATTAGAGTGAATTGTATGTTAAGAGTTAAAATGGACAATTTTGGCAAATAGAATTACTTAAGACACTTGCAGATGTTAAAGAAAAGTGAATCTATTAGATATTTGATATTGTGCATTTATAAATGACGGACACATTATCTGATATGTGAGTGTACAATTTTCATAGCATCAAAATATATCTTTTATTTAGTTATATTATATATTGTTGGATCTTATTTAATATTCTGTTTAAGTTAAGCTGGACTTCAATTTTAAACACAAATAAATGAATTTGTTATATTAAAATAACTAGAGTTAATTGTTTGGATATGTTACCATTAGTGAAAGAATGCTAAATAACTTCATATTACATGTACTTATACAAGTTTTGATAGTGCATTATGTTTGTTAAGGTGTACTGTGGTGAGAAGTTGCTGACAGTTTAAAGATCTGCAGTGTATCAGTATTTTAACCATATTTTTAGGCCTTCCTCTTACATTAGCAAATGACTTGTATATGTTTGTATTTTAAAACACATTACAATTATGAGTGCAACAATTCATCAAAAAGAATAGATGCATGTCAGTTAGTATCTGCTGAAAGCTCTCTGATCAAGACCTGTACCAATAGCTGCATAGTTATCTATAAATATATTACAACACCTTTGTTTGAAGGTTTGTAGGGATGTAAATCGAATCCTAAAACGATATTCGAATATTCATTATATACATTCGAATGATATTAAAATATTCAAAACAAATTTGCATCAGAGTGGCACATAACAAAATAATTCGGCCTAACATCTTACACGTGTTTTATTTATTTTTTCTTTGAATGTTTACATTACTCACCTAACTTTATGCAGAAGAGCAAGTAGAATTATGACTCATTCCTAGCAGTAAATTTTTAAAGGACGATTTTACTAAGGAAGTACATATGACAATATAATCACTCAGACGTTATCGTGTTTATATTGAAGAACCGGAAGCTGTGTTACTTTTCTCAGTCACTGATAACTTGCAAGTAAATTGTATCAATTCAAAAAGTCTAATTTAATGTGTGATCCACACATCGAAACTTGATTGAGGAGGCATATTCAGAGGTCTAGGTAGAGGTGATACAGGATCAACTGTGAGACAATTAGGCCAACACACAGGTTTTAATTAGGGGAATCGCTTAAGTAAACAACCAATTATGAATTCTGATAGGTTGGTGGTCGGACCTTTGTTAAATTGTTATTGGCTGGTAAAAAGACGATTAGTCAGGTTTAATCCTAAGCCATAAAATGTCAATTAGCGACACTTAGTTACATATACACAAGTGACAATAACAGATTGCGATTGGTGACAGATTTACCAGATTGATGTAAATTGTTACATGTCAATTAGCAATACCTTCAAGTAAAAAAATACCCCACGGGCTAAAACAACAACTTTATTTCAGCTGGAATGAAGTGTATCAATTAAAAAATATGTAGGCTTATTTAAACAAAGTAATGTATAATATAATAATGACTTGAGATTATGTTGTTTATTTAGCACACATTTTTCAACAATATAATATATAAATTATTTGAGAATTCGGCATAATGCACTCAATAGCTTGCTCACTATAGTTTATGTGTCAAAAATAAACATGCAAAGCTGACCGCTACATGATAAAAAAAAATTTGTTTTGAATTTTGAATTCTTATGAATTAGTATCCTGTTCCAAATAGATGCCAAATGGCAACTTTAAAAGTAACACATTTATAGATTTTAACATATAATCCCATACGGGTGACTCTTAGGAAAATAGGAATACATTTCACATGTGTATAAAAGTATAAATAACTGTGTATTTGTATTTAACATTCATTCCAAAAATGTTTGCAAAGGACCAATGTAATTTCTCTAGCCAGGAACAGAAAGGTGATATATGTAAACAGAAGAATACGCAGAGGTAAACGTTATCGAAAAAAACTAATGATGTCGCGCTTTGAAAGGTTAAATGCCGATAAATATATAGAATTGTTTTACTCATGTAGGCTTACAAGGTCGAGAAAATAGTCAAGCAGAAAATTGTGTTGACAGAAAATCGCAGATGTCGCGGTATTGTATGGGAATGAAATACCCGTGTGCAGTAGAGTGGTTATAAGAAAGTATAACTAAAGTTTTGTTTTAAAAGTTATCTTGTTGTGTAATTAAAAATTAAATAAGTTCTAGTGGACTGTAATAAAAATAAGGCATAGTATAATGTGGTGCATTAATTACCAGCGGATCCTGATTGAAGAGAGTAGAATCAATCTTCCGTAACTAGATTAGCTGACTGCCCCATGAACTGACATGTGTTTATTGTAAACTGACAACCTGTTTTCACAGCTGTGTGTGTAATGTAACTGGGTCTAGGTGGCGCAAAAGACAGAATGGGGTCGAGCGAGGTGACATAATACTCTAGATTGTATACTGTTAACCAGATGGCCGAAATCGTAGCCTACACCCCCCTCTACTGACCACAATCGCCAGCGTGCTTCAGTCATGAAAAATACAGTCAACTACAAAAATAAGATTTTATTATTTTACTAAAATAGCAAACATTAATAAGTTAATAAAAATTATCAATTATTCGAATCCCTTGTTCTCTATTTGAATACCGCCATGATATTCGAATATTCACATATTCGAATATTTGTTAACATCCCTATGAAAATATGATATGTGATATCTGATATAAAAGGATGCCTAATTATAATAATTTCTAATTAACAAAATGACCATGAAACCTGTATGAAGGATTTGTTCACTGTCTTCCACATGAATGGGTAGCTTGGTGTACTGGTTGACATTGCCTGTATATTCTACCACCACCTTCTTCTGTCTAAGGTCCCAGAGATGAATCTGCACACGAGAAAACAACAGTACATGGTGAGACAAGGATGAAGATAAACAGGAGAAAACAACATCACATGATCAGACACAAGACAGGTTAAATGTCTTATAATTGTATTTTCTGTTTCTAACATGGCACCTACACAATTATGGTCATAATGGTAATATCCAGGTATTTTTGGGTAGAGGAAAACCCCAGACATGACACCAAGAACCATGTCCAGGTAGAACCACCATTGCACCAACAGACATGACACCAAGAACCATGTCCAGGTAGAACCACCATTGCACCAACAGACATGACACCAAGAACCATGTCCAGGTAGAACCACCAGTGCACCAAGGTCAGCTGAAAGATCTCCCTTCATGAGAAGTCTTGCCCTGACCAGGACCTGAACCAACTCTGTGAGGTACTTAAAAAGTTATATAAAATTTTATTTCAGTAAATTAGTAAACCAATTATTATCGATTATAAAAGCATGTCAACAAAAAACAAAAACTACATCGGCTAAAGCAACAAATACTTACCAATTGCTTACCAATAAAATAGATACACAGTTTGTTGAATGAAAAAGGAAAATAAACATCTTTAAATAATGATGATGCATATTTAACTGCTCAACATCTTTTGATGTAAATGAAGGTTTGTTTGTTATTGCAAAAAGATGTGTTTTTAGTAAAAACATGATTCCTATACCATGGCAACCCCGGAGCTTACCTTTCCTGAGAAGTCTGCTGCTATGAGATGGGTGTCATTCTGTAGTAGGTGTAGGCTGCATACACTGGATTTATGATGGAGGGTGGACACTGGCATCGCAGAGCGACTGCGGCAGTCAAATGTTAGGATGTGGCCTTTACGGGTCCCGGTGTAGAAATGGTTACCTGTCTGGAAAACATAAGGTAGTGATCAACTGAAAAATATTTCAATGGCAGTTTGAACTGTTGTGACTATTGAGTGATATATGTATTAGACACCCCAAGCACGATTTTAGTATAGAAAATGTATACAAAGAGAACATTACTACAGAAAACATTATGATTGAATTTTTACATGCAATAATTGTGTTTATGCACACACTTCAATAGTGTTTTCCTTAAAAATGTTTAACTTCAGAACTAATCTATTATAGAATCATTTGTGGCAGAATATTCACTTTGTGGGACCAGCTGAAAATTCTTCTACTTTGGTGTAAAAGTTCATTTAAAGCCTATGTTGACTTGCTCCATTCTTGCCAACACAAAATAAATTATATCTAGCTATCACTATTATGCCTTCTAGCAAGATAGTATTTTTAATCTCATTGTCTTAATGGATAACTGCATTGCATTGCAAGTTAAGATGACTTGCTTTCAAAGAAATGTCAAGCATCCAATTAAAAATAAAAATAAATAAAATAGTAATGCATAGTTTCTACCTGGTGAGAGAAGACCTGAGCCAAGGGGTCACTGTTGTTTGTTTTGTAATCAAACATGCTGCGTCTCTCCACATTTACAACTAACACACACTTCTCACTGCCCACGCTAAACTGTTGGTAGTGGCGATTCCATGCGCAGGCCCAAGTGGCTTTCCGCCCTTGAAATGTAACAAAATTAAGGTCCATTTCTTAAGTAATATTGAGTGTTAGTGTTTGAAATTCATCACAGTGATCAATTTTGGTCATTATAGTAGTGTCCAGCTATTTTGATGAAGAAAGACCCAGAGAAAAAAAATGTCTAGGTAGAACACTGGGCAGACTGCAAGTCATCTGGAAGACCTTCCCACTTCACCCTAAAAGGGGACTTAAATCCACATGGTGATAGGCTAAGCATTCTAAGGGATTACAAGTTGCAACTCTACTACTATGCCATGGCACCTAGTGTAATTATATTTTTAAAAAAACATGATTATTTCAAAAAATTATGTAGTATGTGTACGTATAATATAATATAATAACCTAGCATTCTAAGATAATTAAAAAGCAATTTTTAAGTTAAAGAATTAAAAAAATAATAATAATAAGATGTAACATGTAACTGTATATATTGTAAAAGTTTTTTTGCTTATGTGTTATGAGATGTTTTTTATCTTTTGCCATAAACAGAACTTCTACCTTTTTATAACTTCAATAAAAACTTTGCTTGTAAGCATTTTTTAACTTAAAACAGCCTCGTACCTCTTTACCGCCAGTAGAAAGTAAAAGTTATCCCCGGTTTCTGAAATGTTAACTAGTGAAGTTTACCTGTTCATCAGTTAGATGGTAGACTGGTTATGAGATGACATTAATCATTAGCTTGCCAAGCACCTGTTTATACAGCTTTGGCAATAGTGTAGGAGCTGTATAATCAGTATCTGTACTATCTGCTTCTAGACATATGTCAAGACATCTGTGCATTTTGAGGAAGAAGATAACATAGAATTAGTTAGGGGTTAACTAATGTATCATGCTAAGGGTTTTAACTTGACATATAAGCATCAGTCCATCACCCAGATAATACTTTGTATAATTCACCTTCCATAACAAACTATTAGCTACTCTATCAAGACAGGCAATAATTGTTATAATTCTGTGTTTTACACTGCATACAATGGACACTTACCCAGATTGAACTCATGGACCTTATTTATACATTGTGGTTCTGCATCCATACACCTGAGAACTGCCAGACTGTGCATGTTTCCTGTATGACAGATTGTTGTGTACAGAATGTGCATCCTTTCATCATTCTGCATCTGGGCCCAACACATATCTGTCACTTTGTTCACAGACAGCACAACATCATGCTTAGTTGACGGAGCAAGATGCACAGCTAAACCTCTCCTCTCTACAGACCTTGCTGATTCTGTGACTTTAACAATTTGTATTTTTTGTATCCATGTCTCTTTAAGAGACCAAAGACCAGCAAAATAATCATGGCTTTTCCATAGCTTCATCAAATGCAGATGCTCTAAATTCTCATTTTGGCTTAAGGTTCGAATATTATAGAGATACTTTGATCCGCATGGTCTTAAACTAGAAACTGTTGTCCTAAGAAATACTGATTCAATTCTGCACTGAGGTGAACAGAGAATAGAACGGTTACAGATAACTGAGCTAAGATTACTCAGACATCTAAGTTTTTTGTGTACAACTGTTTCAGTTTGAGGTTTACTGCTCAAGTCGTTTAAATCTTTAACACGCTTAGCTTCCGCCTCTCGTTTAGCGATTGCATCTCTGGAATAGGGGTTCTGACTGTGGTTTGGAGCTATCTTGAAATACCTTTTCTTCTCCTTGTCATACACAAACCCTGGGATATCTGACAACAAGTCAAGAAAAAAACTGAGGAAAAAATTTTCTCACAAATAACCAACATATTATGCCCATATATCTATAATATGTAACATAAACAAACTTAAAATTAAAAAAACATTATATATGCATATATATAAAGAAGCACTTAAACATTCACTTACGAAGAAAGGTATTTTTCAAATATACCTGACAATACAAACAAACACCATTCAAGTAACTTGAATCAAGCCCATGTTTTATAGAGACAACATTTTGAATCCATTTGTGGTAATGCACTTCAGGCACTGAACTTGAGTTTATCTATAAGACTTTATTTATGAAAAACATATATTAAATTCATAAAAGTCATAACCAAGCTTGTGATACCAGGGTCTCACTATCTAGACACATCTAATATTTAGACTACCTTGTTCTGAACCTTAATCCCATAGCAACCTATGTCCAATATACAGACCATTTGTTCATGCAATTAGCAAAGGATACCTAGTTCAATATTTTCATCATCTTGTTGATTTCCATGTCTATAATCTGGCCTACTGTGTGATGCCGACTCATGACTTCTATTTTGTGTCCCCTGCATGTCTCTACGGTTGTCCCATCTATGGTGCCGTGGTCTATGACCGTGGCTTCTCCAGCTGGTTGATTTACCCCTACTATTCTTTCTCTGTGGGTACTCCTCTGCTGGCGGTTCAGAATCATCAACATATTGCCTCTGACCTCCATTAAAGTGTTTTCTACCATGATAGCTATCTGTCACACCTTTTGAATCTGAAGATTGATTACTATTGCTATTACATGTTTGTCTGTCTTTATGATATCGTCTTCTAGGTCTGTCTCTTCTTTGAAAGTCTTTATCATCCCTAGATGTGCTTGGGTGGGAATTTCTTTGCATCTAAAACACAATATTGTTACATTATAAGTCTACAAAAGAGTTTCAGTTACTTTCAAAGTATGGAACAAAAGAAAACAGTTTATTGAATCTGAATGTACATCAATTTCTGGATCAGTGCTGCTTTTCATCTGAGATTGTTAACCTTGTGCCAATGCTGTTATATAACCTCGGATTGTTTACCTAGATCCAATGCTGCCATTCAACCTGGGATTGTTTACTAAGATCCAATGCTGCCATTCTACCTGAGATTGTTTACCTAGATCCAATGCTGCCATTCTACCTGAATTGTTTACCTAGATCCAATGCTGTTATATAACCTGGGATTGTTTACCAAGATCCAATGCTGCCATTCTACCTGAGATTGTTTACCTAGATCCAATGCTGCCATTCTACCTGGAATTGTTTACCTGGTGTCAATGCTGTTATATAACCTGGGATTGTTTACCTAGATCCAATGCTGCCATTCTACCTTAGACTGCTTACCTAGATCCAATGCTGCTATTCTGCCTGGAATTATTTACATAGATCTAATGCTGCCATTCTACCTGGGATTGTTTACCTAGATCCAATGCTGCTATTCTACCTGAGATTGTTTACCTAGATCCAATTGGGCAGTCCGATAACTAAGTTGTCTGCCCTTGAGTACTCTCCGAATGCGCATGCGCATTAAAACTTCCGGGGTATAAGTAGAAATTTTATCAGCGTGTATAACACGCACATCGAGTGACATGGAAAGTTAATTAAAGAAAGAAACAAAACCAAAATGGAAATCGCCGAAATATTGCTGAATATTTAAAGGTGTTTATAGCGGGAAGGTGGTCGAAAACAGAACTGTTTCATGGCATCGATTTTCTCAAAACAAGCGACTGCGACGCATTTCGATGGTATTATAACACTTCGCCCTCCGTCAACTGGTAACAGTTCGCCCTTGATTGGTAACAGCTCGCCCTAGATAGGTAACAGTTCGCCCTTACTTTATAACATGTCGCCTTCGGATATAAGTGTATACATCAAGAAAAAAAGTAAATTGGTTAATTTATTTATAACCATTCACATTGTTTTTGTTTTCTTCGTCTTAATACACATTATACGCTCTTCTGTTATAAGTGTATACGCCAATCTTCGCCCTTAAAAATCTTTAAGAAATTAAGTAAAAAGAATGTAAACTTATTATTTTTTTATTATTTTGACACCATTCACATTAAATGTATGCTTCTTTTGTCTCCTTATTCTTTATTATTATTAACAATTATTATTAGCATCGTAAATTATTATATTTTTATTTTTCATATTTTAAAATTGTTTTAACCAAAGAAAAAATTCTGATCCTCCCAGTACAATATGTGAGCTGTCACTGTTCCTTGATTTAAATGCAATGTTGCGACCTAAAATAATATCATTATACTGTGTACGTGGTTTATTTATTTCATAATTTATATTTAAATAAAATTCCGCTGTTGCAAGGATTTTAATGTTACTTAGTTGCATACATATTTTGTTGCAAATACTTTAATAAGGTTGTCACACTTAAGATGACTTGAGTAGGCAGTTATCTTATAATTGCACATAAGCGTGAACATTAATTGGTGTTTGCCTACAGACATTATTGTGATGATACCATTAGCACTAATCTTGATAGATAATTAGTCAGTGTGATCTTGATTAATGTTTACCGACATAGACGTATATAAAAATTAAAATTAATAAATTGGTCAGTGTGTGATTGTTAATTGATTTTTGCCTAGTCATTATTATGATGATAGCGTCAGCACTAATCTTGATTGATAATTAGTCACCATGATCTTAACTGATGCTTGCCGTCATAGACGTATATAAGTGTTTGCAATTAAAAGACTAGTCAGTGATTCAATCTCGCAACGTACGCAATACAGTATGAAGAAGTCGACTAAGACGGCAACCAACTAATTGTATTTGTATGCATATCTTATAAAATATTATATATATTATACACTATATAACAAATTAAATCAATTATAAACTTTACTTGACACCATTTTCCCCCTTCATTTAACGCGTGGAAATGGTACACTTATATACGAAGTACTCATAATGCATATGAAGCCGATGAGAACAAATACAAATTGATGTGAATTGTGTCGAAATAATTATAAATAAGTTAACAAGTATACACTTTTGCTTGACGTATACACTTATATACGACGGCGACATGTTACTGATCAAGGGCGAACTGTTACCGATCAAGGGCGACCTGTTACCAGTTAAGGGAGGGTGAAGTGTTACTAATTCTTCTCGAGTTGGTCTCTCCTTTTCAATTCATAATTGCCAGTAATATCTAGCTTGTAAACGCCGATAATTCGCTCGATTAGCTGATATTCCCTTCAGGATCCAGCCAAACGACGATTCGCCAGGTCCTTCTTTAAATCTGTTAGCTTGAAATGGTCTAATTCTTAGTTGTTTACACAAGCTTCGTTGATTTCTTTGTCCGTGTCCGCCATCTTTTTTTCTTTACTTAGTCCCCAGAGGCTCGGCGATGAGTAGCCTCCCTTTGAATTCAAGGGAAGTAACCGAGTTATCGGACTGCCCAATGCTGCCATTTTACCTGGAAATGTTTACCTGAAATATAACCTTGGATTGTTTACCTTGTGCCAATGCTGTTATATAACCTGGGATTGTTTACCTAGATCCAATGCTGTTATATAACCTGGGATTGTTTACCAAGATCCAATGCTGCCATTCTACTTGGAATTGTTTACATAGATCCAATGCTGCCATTCTACCTGGGATTGTTTACCTAGATCCAGTGCTGCCATTTTACCTGAGATTGTTTACCTAGATCCAATGCTGCCATTCTACCTGGAATTGTTTACCTGGTGCCGATGCTG
The DNA here is from genome assembly GCA_007844125.1 of Sinonovacula constricta. Classification (NCBI taxonomy): domain Eukaryota; kingdom Metazoa; phylum Mollusca; class Bivalvia; order Cardiida; family Solecurtidae; genus Sinonovacula; species Sinonovacula constricta. The sequence goes on along the minus strand of CM017557.1, from coordinate 5,725,314 downwards.
TTATATAACCTTGGATTGTTTACCTTGTGCCAATGCTGCGATATAACCTGGAATTGTTTACCTAGATCCAATGCTGCCATTCTACCTGAGATTGTTCACCTTGTGCAAATGCTGCTATGCTCCCAGAGATTGTTAACCTAGAGCCAATGCTGCCATTCTACCAGAGATTGTTTACCTGGTGCCAATGCTGCTATGCTACTTGAGATTGTTTACCTTGTGCCAATGCAGCTATTCTACCTGTGATTGCTTACCTGGTGCCAATGCTGCTATTCTACCTGCGATTGCTTACCTGGTACCAATGCTGCTATTCTACCTGCGATTGTTTACCTGGTGCCAATGCTGCTACGCTACTTGAGATTGTTTACCTTGTGCCAATGCAGCTATTCTACCTGCGATTGCTTACCTAGAGCCAATGCTGCTATTCTACCTGCGATTGTTTACCTGGTGCCAATGCTGCTAGGCTACTTGAGATTGTTTACCTTGTGCCAATGCAGCTATTCTACCTGCGATTGCTTACCTAGGGCTTATGCTGCTATTCTACCTGCGATTGTTTACCTAGAGCTAATGCTGCTATTCTACCTGAGATTGCTTACCTAGGGCTTATGCTGCTATTCTACCTGCGATTGTTTACCTAGAGCTAATGCTGCTATTCTACCTGAGATTGCTTACCTAGAGCTTATGCTGCTATTCTACCTGCAATGAATACATACTATCACAAAAATATCCTTTAATATGTTCAATTACCATTTTAAAAATGTATGATTTTTTTTTACCAACAGCCAATGCTGTTATGCTAGTTGAGAATGGTTTCCAGGTAACAATGTTGTTTTACAATCTGTGTTGGTTAACCTTGTGCCAATACTGCTTTGCTATCTGAGATTGTTTACCTTGTGCCAGTGCTGCTATTCTACCTGAGACTGTCCAAATTTATCCATACAATGAATACATACTATCACAAAAATATCATTTAATATGTTCAATTACCTTTTTAAAAATGTAATAGTTTGGTAATTTTAATACTATCAATTTACCCAATATATAAAATAAGCAGGTTATTGAGATAACATCTACATATCATGGCTTTCTTCTCAGACTACTTTCGAATGGCAGTTACTTCCACTTTCAACTTTTGTTTATTTAAACCCTCCATAAGAAATCATACAAGTGACATTTTAGTTGCATCAATTAATGAGAGTATTTAGATTGTCAGTGGAATAGTTTCTCTTTTATTGACACTTATGTTTAAAGGTCGTATCCAATAGTTTGGACAAAAAAGAATTCCTCAAACAACCAAACAAATTATTGTTATCCAAATAGATCCTGCAGAAAGCTGTAAACTGAATTTCCTATATCTAGGTGAAAAACAAGTGTTTCCTATCTGAGCCACACTGCACAGTTGGCTATTTTTTAACTAAGAAACACATGTTCTCTTGAGATAATGTTACATTATCATCCAAATAATCATCTCTTGACATAAGTGTTTCCCCTAGCCCTTTTCACTGTGTCGCTGCGCCATTCCCTTTTTCTGTAGAGCCACAGTGCCCTTTAACTAGCCATTGTGCGCCATATTGCACTTATTTCGCACATGCCCCTAGTCTCTGCCCTAGGGACGTTATTTCTTGCGGAGAGGTCACCAGATGCTTCTAAGAGCAGTACTTTTATGTTACAGTACACAATCATGTTGTGTAATGTGTGCCTTGCATTGATCCAACAGCACTGATTGTCATTGGCCCCAAGCTACCTTGTCTTTTTGGCTTTCAAAGCCAGAAATTAACGAGCCTTCCACCTTAATCCCACCAGACAAGCTACATGTACTTATTAGCAAAGCGAAACAAAGATGTGGTTTGTCCAAATATTATGACGATAATCAAGAAGAAATTATTGTAATAAGCACCTAAAATATTCTAATAGTCCACATGTCACTAGCTTCAAGTTTTTGAAAGAAATACCTGACAATATAATATATATAGCATGACGATGGGTTGTCAAATACTCAGATTGGCAAACTAGGAAAATGTCATCGGCATATGCTCTGAAATCCCTTTCACCAAATGTCATCATCAGGCAAGTCTCTTAACTACGATTAAGATTTTCTACACAAAGTGTAAGACCTGCTTATTAACGTTGCAGAGTTTCACATTAGCAGCTAAATGTTTATGTCTACATTGATATCTATTTTGAGCAAAAATCCCAATTGTCCTTTTCTATAGAAAAGAATAAACATTTTAAAATATTTTTAACAACTTGTATTGCCATAAAATTGAGATAGCTTTCATATTATTTTGTTTTATGCTTAGACTAAAGACTAAACTCTAAGGTCTAAAGTATCAGTTTCTACTATTCTATTAACAGGTTGGTCATACTATATTTTACAGGGCCCTATTTACGTGAAAAAATATGTAAGGATATAAATTACTTTACTTACCTCGTATTAAACAATTAACAGACAATTTTAACATAGAGTTGATTAAATTGAAGCATTTAATTTTAAGACTGCAATGTAACCGGAAGTTTTTATTTTCGCCGCTGCTACCCGGCTTAGTAGAGGTCTAAAAATTATAATTGAAATTAGCCGGGAACAAGTCACACGCTTCTACAACAACATGGCCGCCTCCGTCAAAAATATGGTGCACGTGGAATATGAGTCGTCAGATTCTGATTATGACGGCGATTCCGACGTGTCAATAAACGATCTAGGTAAAAGAACGCTATTTTATTTTGTAAATTATTTATGTTTTATACATGTTGTACAAGAAAATGATTTAGATTACTTAAATGAGTTTTCGCGTTCAACGGTTTTGTCTAAGGCTATATAATTATACTATATAATAAAGTGGGAAGGAGGGTTTACGGTCACTTCGGTAAATGACCACTCCGGTAAAGGGGAGCATACTGGACCTGATAGCGCAATTAGTTGAGCATCGGCTCCAGGTACAGAAGGCCCCGGATTAGATCCTGGTACGCGACATACCAAAGTTGTCATAAAGGGTTCCGGTCGAGACGTACCTTGGGTCAATTCGTACCTGCTTTTTTCGGTCACTTCGTACCTTCAGACGGGTCACTTCGTACCTCAGTTTGTGTGTATAGTTACACGGGTTAGCTGTATATGAATTTATGAATAAAGATCTGTTCTGTATAGATACATAGGCTACAGTCATATAGTACCTCTACATTTTATAAGTTTTCTATTGGAAATGTTTAATTGAAGATACATTTGATATTACAATGTTTATTTATTAACTTGCTGTTTTTTGGTAGACGATTTCAATAATAAATATTAAAACTGTGATATAAAACGAGCAGTTAATGTTATACTTTTGTTGAATGGTCCATCAATTGGATATAATTTTACAGGTTTGTTAAAAGATTATCTCTATAAAACACCAGAATAAAGTATTTTTTTATTTTTATTAATAATAAAATTGGATAAAAGTAAATATAATACAGTAAAAACAGATAAATTCTTTGCGATAATCTATTGCTACCGCAGTTTTTCACACTTCATTTAATAAGCGTGTTTGGGTTTGTTCAAACTCGTGTTGGGCTAATTGTAGCTATTATGTAATCACTTAAACATTAATTATTGAGAGTTGCATTAACTGGCGGCACACTTTCTTTTAGTTCTTAATCATTGGTGAATAGTTTTTAAAGAATGATTCTCATGTTTTATTTTGAGAGGCATGGTTTGCTTTTTACACCACCGCTAAGTGTGAAGACAAACACCCTCAAGGCAAGAGAGGTGCGAAGCCCGTTAATCTATACACACCAATAGAGGTACAAAGTGACCTGTCCGAAGGTACGTATTGACCGGAAAAAAGCAGGTACGACTTGACCGGCTCCCATCATAAATAGTTGTGGTATAGCTCCCTTGCTAACATTTAAGCAAATATAAGGGTAGTTCCTTGTCTGGTTGGCCCGGTGTCAGAATAATGTGACTGGGTGTGTGTTCACGGTATGATGTACACAGTGAAGGTACAACTATATATGCTTCAAGTGGACACCCATCTCCAGATAACTGAAATACTGATGGAGGGACGATGAGCCCAATAAACATGGACCTTGGTAACAGAAACATATTTGACATGTGTAGAGTCATTGCTGCACACTCTCTGCTCATACACAAACATCATGTGAGTGAAGTCACTGTAATGCTATGCTTACCCAGATGTGTTGGGGTTTTTTTGCGGGGGTGTGCGTATGGAAGAGAGTTTGCCCTGATATTGTGAGAAAGTATGTCAACATCACAAGTGTGGTCTGCTAGCAGCGACACTTGCTGCATGGTTAAAACAAAGGTATGGAAAAAGTGAATCTCTTTTTACTTTAACAAATTCTACTGCAGAATTATTTATTATATTTCTCCTGTCAGGATACAATGGCTTGTGGGGAACACTGATTGAGAATATATGAGATGATGAGAATCAGGTATTCAAGTTTAGACTAGCATAAAACTTTATTTTTTATAACTATATTTCACAATAATCTTTTACTTATCTTACTAAGATAAAGGTAACTCATCCTATGTATACATTTTATAAAAACCCATCTCATGTTATTTCAAGCTGATTACAAGAAAATCACTCGTATAATTAGTGGTGGTTACTTGTAGTAATTTTATTGTAACAAGTGCTGTAACCCACTGGCATATTATGGCAAGCCATAAAAAAGAAAAAAAAACTGCAGATTTTAATTAATAAGATAATATTAGTTAACCATAATAAGTTGCATTAAAAAATCTAATCCTAACTTTGAATACTAGCATTAACATTGGTAACAAAATGGCAGACTTAAGGCCTGTAAAATTCATGAAAGCCAAGAAATAATGGATTAGTAAACAGATGAAAGGATGTCAGTGTGTCACTGTGGCTTGATTTAAGTGCTGATATAAGAGGAATATTCAAAAAGTTCTGGTACCACATTTTTAACCTTCAGAAACAAATTCACACAAACATGAACCTTTAAACAGTAAAGAACAATCGTCTCATTGTCAAAATTTATATTTTAGATACCCTCAGGCTGCCGAATTTCCTGTTGATAATTCAAGATCAATATAGAAGATAATGTGACTATTTAGGGAGGATTTTTAGCACAGTTGGTGTTCATTCAATTTGAGCACAATGTATAATTATGATGTTTTAGTCAAAAGCAAGATCAAATGATAAATAAATGAGAATTTTAATTAATTTTTGTTGGCGGTGCCTGTGGCCATGTGATACAGTGGCAGACTTGTAACTCCTTTAACTGCTCAGTCTCTCACTGTATGGGTTTATCGAGTCCCGATCAGGGCCAAGTACTTAATGTGTGGAGGTCTTCCAACTTACCCTTGGTGCACCTCTGGTTCTACCCAGACATTAGACTGGGATCTTCTGCCATCAAAACAACAGGACTTTGCTATAATAACCATTATTGAGTTGACACAATGTATTTAAAAAAGACAACAAAATTTATTTTTTATTGCTAGAACAAATTTCAATAACTGTTATTTCACTGTAAGTAAAACATAACAAACCGGCATTTGTAACACTGATAGACATTCACTGTATGCTCTATGACATTGAGTGCTTATGAGCTTTTATTGTCACAGCTGGGATTATTAGACAACTAACCTGCCTCAGATGGAGTTTAAATTATTGTTATTTTCCAGATGATGACGAGCTGTCAGATGGGGGTGGAGTGCCCTCACCACCTGGGAAAACTGGACTGGCAGATGTCATGTCAAAGATTCTGAACAAGAAAGTTCCTGCTCACAAGCAGGTAATTTAATCACTTTACATGTCTTTCTTTTTAATTTCATATTTTGACTTGTTGTTGTCAGAGTACTCTGCAGGCATGATAGGTTTCCTCTGATAAACAAACATTTTATTGTTCAACTGTACCTTAATTTTTACATGTATATTGCTGTAAGAAGTTTTGCAACATCATGGAACTTCATTTCCAAGAGAACAATTTCATGCTAAAACTGTAAAAGGAAGAAAGTGTTTTGAGTAGCCAAAACCTTTAAGGAAATGTTCCATTTTAAGAAAATTGTCTTAGAAGGCAAGACCACATGTACTGGTAAGTTAAATGCTGTAGTTTCTGTTAACTTTATGGTGATTTATCTACAATTTTTGTAATTTTACAGATTGAAAAGTGTGGGGGTGGGCATAGTGTATTGCAGGTGGCTGTTGCTGGTAGGCCACTTCATTTTTGATCTATATATTGGGAACATGTGAGCCCCAGTCCTCAAACTTGGAAGGGACATTGGCCATGATGGTTACATTATTATGCTCCCCGAAAACTTTCGGGGGAGCATATAGTCGCCGCCTTGTCCGTCCGTCCGTCAGTCCGTCCGTACGTCCCATTTGTGTCCGGCCCATAACTTCGTTATTTGAAGTCGGATTTCGAAACTATTTCTCAGAAATGACCACCATGTTGAGACGACGTGTCGCGCGCAACATTTGGGTCCCTACCTTGAAGGTCAAGGTCACAGCGTGACCTTGCAGCAAAATCGTGTCCGGCCCATAACTTCGTTGTTTGAAGTCGGATTTCGAAACTATTTCTCAGAAATGACCACCATGTTGAGACGACGTGTCGCGCGCAACATTTGGGTCCCTACCTTGAAGGTCAAGGTCACACCGCGGCCTTGCAGAAAAATCGTGTCCGGCCCATAACTTCGTTATTTGAAGTCGGATTTCGAAACTTTTTCACAGAAATGACCAACATGTTGAGACGACGTGTCGGGCGAAACATTTAAGTCCCTACCTTGAAGGTCAAGGTCACACCGCGACCTTGCAGCAAAATCGTTTCCGGCCCATAACTTTGTTATTTGAAGTCGGATTTCGAAACTATTTCACAGAAATGACCACCATGTTGAGACAACGTGTCACGCGCAACATTTGGGTCCCTACCTTGAAGGTCAAGGTCACAGCGTGACGTTGCAGTGCACTTGTGTCCTGCCGTTATCTTCGTTATTTGAAGTCGGATTTCGAAACTTTTTCACAGAAATGATCACCATGTTGAGACGACATGTCGCGCGCAACATTTGGGTCGCTACCTTGAAGGTCAAGGTCACAACATGACCTTGCAGCAAAACCTTGTCCGGCCCATAACTTCGTTATTTGAAGTCGGATTTTACAACTGTTTTTGACAAACTACCCGGTTTGACCGGCTCTTGTTAAGTCATTGCCCTTTGTTTATGTTTATGTCTGATTTCATAGTACTACAACATTTTAAAAATAAACCTCAATATTCATACAACTAACCTTTTTTTGTGACAAAGTACCCATTCGGGGAGCATCACCCGTCTCTGACGGCCTCTTGTTCTTACTGGTTTAGGGTCAGTGGCCTAAAGGTCAAGGTCACATTGACTTTGACATTTTTTCAGTTTCCAATCAATATATGGACAATGCTTGAGTCCACGATTGATCATGATGAGTAGAGGATGCTTATTGGTTGTTTTGGTCATCATAAGATTTTTGTTTTGTGAGTCAGTTTAACCAGGTAGCAAGGCGACATATATATTGTACAAACATCTGTGAATTTATTTCTTAAATGTCACAATTTCAGGTCATTCTTGCTAAAGCAAAGACAGACAAGGAACTCAGCAAAAGAAAGAAAGTGATAGAGGAAATTGAAGTTGTAGAAGAGGGCAAACCTGTTAAGAAAGTGAAAGTAAAGGTTGAAGAAGATGACACTCATGTAGTATTGTCAAAGGCTAAAGAAGAAAGGGTAAGTACCATTACATCGATTTTTTTTATAGTTTTAATTAGTATTTTTGCCCATGTTATTATGTTGTGTGTATCAGTGCAATGTTTCGCCTGCAAGTCATTTCATATTTAAATCAAAATAACAGTCATGTGCCTTCATTGTGACCTGGCAGTTCCAGGTTTGATTTTTTTTTTAAGTTTTGCAAAGAAGTACTATCAGCCTATAGTCCTACATACACAGATGTCTAGAGTCTACTTCCACCAATTATTTATGGACCATTTATATATATGTAACAGACATCAACAAACTTTTATAGCCATTTTTAATCAATCCATGGGTATGAGTTTACTGTATGATTATGATTCTGATGTTTGTAGCTGCTGTTGTGGGAGAACATGTGCCGATCCAAACCAGACCCCCTAGAGCGACCTAGAGAACGTGCCTTGCAGAGGATTGCCACCAGGTAGGTAGACTTTTTATTGTAGTTTGCCAACTGTCTATCATGGCATAAGAATTGGAGTAACTTAGCCTATGTTACATTTTAAAAAAATGAAAATTCTGGTTATTTGATTGTCAGACATCAGCATCCTTTGTTGCATCTTACTATATTTTTTTAAGCATAACTCTTATCACATTTTCTAACAGAACCTGACCAAACCTTCCTAGGACTGCTGTCATCACATAACCCAACACATTTTGTCAGGATTTTGTGATAGTGTCAAGGCCCGTGTAGCTGAATATACAAAAACATGTTTGTCAAATAAGTTTGTAAAGGCTTGACTTATGATCACATTGAGCAGGTTGATAAGTGGGAAGATGGAGATTGGGATTGATTTTCAGGCCAATTGGGTCAATGTCACTAACACTAAAAATGGACTTTTTTAAATCAGATAAGTTTGTATAGGATTGAGGTATGACGCTGAGATTGAGCAGGTAAATAATTGGGAAGAGGGAGATTGGGATAGATTTTCAGGTCAATAAGGTCAAGGTCATTGTTACCCAAAGATGTCTTGTGTGGTTAAGATCATGGAAATCCTCATGTTTGCATCACTTTTTTTTGTTTTGTGTGAAGTGTGATTTTAATGAGTAGATATAGTAACTGCAGGATACCACCTTAAAATGACTGCAGGATACCACCTTAAAATGACTGTCAGATAACACCTTAAAATGACTGCCGAATACCACCTTAGACTGCCTGCAGGATACCACCTTGAAATGATTGCCAGGTACCACCCTAAAATGATGGACACATTTCACCCTAAAATGACTGCAGGATACCACTTTAAAATGACTGCAGAATACCACCTTAAAATGACTGCAGAATACCACCTTAAAATGGCTGCAGGATACCACCTTAAAATGACTGCACAATACCACCTTAAAATGACTGCAGGATACCTAAAATGACTGCCGGATACCTAAAATGACTGCAGGATACCACCTTAAAATGACTGCCGGATACCTAAAATGACTGCCGGATACCTAAAATGACTGCAGGATACCACCTTAAAATGACTGCAGGATACCACCTTAAAATGACTGTCAGATAACACCTTAAAATGACTGCCGAATACCACCTTAGACTGCCTGCAGGATACCACCTTGAAATGATTGCCAGGTACCACCCTAAAATGATGGACACATTTCACCCTAAAATGACTGCCGGATACCTGAAATGACTGCAGGATACCACCTTAAAATGACTGCAGGATACCACTTTAAAATGACTGCAGGATACCACTTTAAAATGACTGCAGGATACCACTTTAAAATGACTGCAGGATACCACTTTAAAATGACTGCCGGATACCACCTTAAAATGACTGTCAGATAACACCTTAAAATGACTGCCGAATACCACCTTAGACTGCCTGCAGGATACCACCTTGAAATGATTGCCAGGTACCACCCTAAAATGATGGACACATTTCACCCTAAAATGACTGCCGGATACCTGAAATGACTGCAGGATACCACTTTAAAATGACTGCAGGATACCACTTTAAAATGACTGCAGGATACCACTTTAAAATGACTGCCGGATACCACCTTAAAATGACTGCAGGATACCACCTTAAAATGACTGCCGGATACCACCTTAAAATGACTGCAGGATACCACCTTAAAATGACTGCAGGATACCACTTTCAAATGACTGCAGAATACCACCTTAAAATGACTGCAGGATACCACTTTAAAATGACTGCAGGATACCACCTTAAAATGACTGCAGGATACCACCTTAAAATGACTGCAGGATACCACTTTAAAATGACTGCAGAATACCACTTTAAAATGACTGCCGGATACCACCTTAAAATGACTGCAGAATACCACTTTAAAATGACTGCCGGATACCACCTTAAAATGACTGCAGAATACCACTTTAAAATGACTGCAGGATACCACCTTAAAATGACTGCCAGATACCAGCTTAAAATGACTGCAGAATACCACTTTAAAATGACTGCAGGATACCTAAAATGACTGCCGGATACCTAAAATGACTGCAGGATACCACCTTAAAATGACTGCAGAATACCACCTTAAAATGACTGCAGAATACCACCTTAAAATGGCTGCAGAATACCACCTTAAAATGACTGCAGGATACCACCTTAAAATGACTGCAGAATACCAGTTTAAAATGACTGCAGGATACCTAAAATGACTGCCGGATACCTAAAATGACTGCAGGATACCACCTTAAAATGACTGCAGGATACCACCTTAAAATGACTGCAGGATACCACCTTCAAATGACTGCAGGATACCACTTTAAAATGACTGCAGGATACCACCTTAAAATGACTGCCGGATACCACCTTAAAATGACTGCAGAATACCACTTTAAAATGGCTGCAGAATACCACTTTAAAATGGCTGCAGGATACCACCTTAAAATGGCTGCAGGATACCACCTTAAAATGACTGCAGAATACCACCTTAAAATGGCTGCAGAATACCACCTTAAAATGGCTGCATGATACCACCTTAAAATGACTGCAGAATACCACTTTAAAATGACTGCAGGATACCACCTTAAAATGACTGCCGGATACCACCTTAAAATGACTGCAGAATACCACTTTAAAATGACTGCAGAATACCACATTAAAATGACTGCAGGATACCACCTTAAATGGCTGCAGAATACCTACTTAAAATGACTGCCGGATACCACCTTAAAATGACTGCAGGATACCACCTTAAAATAATTGCCAGATACCTAAAGTGACTGTCGGATACCACCTTAAAATGGCTGCAGGATACCACCTTAAAATGACTGCAGAATACCACTTTAAAATGACTGCAGGATACCACCTTAAAATGGCTGCAGGATACCACCTTAAAATGGCTGCAGGATACCACCTTAAAATGGCTGCAGGATACCACCTTAAAATGACTGCAGAATACCACCTTAAAATGGCTGCAGGATACCACCTTAAAATGGCTGCAGAATACCACCTTAAAATGGCTGCAGGATACCACCTTAAAATAATTGCCAGATACCTAAAATGACTGCTGGATACCACCTTAAAATGACTGCAGGATACCACCTTAAAATGACTGTCAGATACCACCTTAAAATGACTGCAGAATACTACTTTAAAATGACTGCAGGATACCACCTTAAAATGACTGCCGGATACCACCTTAAAATGACTGCAGGATACCACCTTAAAATAATTGCCAGATACCTAAAATGACTGTCGGATACCACCTTAAAATGGCTGCAGGATACCACCTTAAAATGACTGCAGAATACCACTTTAAAATGACTGCAGGATACCACCTTAAAATGGCTGCAGGATACCACCTTAAAATGGCTGCAGGATACCACCTTAAAATGACTGCAGAATACCACCTTAAAATGGCTGCAGGATACCACCTTAAAATGGCTGCAGAATACCACCTTAAAATGGCTGCAGGATACCACCTTAAAATGGCTGCAGAATACCACTTTAAAATGACTGCAGGATACCACCTTAAAATGACTGCCGGATACCACCTTAAAATGACTGCAGGATACCACCTTTAAATAATTGCCAGATACCTAAAATGACTGCCGGATACCACCTTAAAATGGCTGCAGAATACCACCTTAAAATGACTGCAGAATACCACTTTAAAATGACTGCAGGATACCACCTTAAAATGGCTGAAGGATACCACCTTAAAATGGCTGCAGGATACCACCTTAAAATGGCTGCAGGATACCACCTTAAAATGACTGCAGGATACCACTTTAAAATGACTGCAGGATACCACCTTAAAATGACTGCAGGATACCACCTTAAAATGACTGCAGGATACCACTTTAAAATGACTGCAGGATACCACTTTAAAATGACTGCAGGATACCACTTTAAAATGACTGCCGGATACCTAAAATGACTGCCGGATACCACTTTAAAATGACTGCAGGATACCACTTTAAAATAACTGCCGGATACCACCTTAAAATGACTGCCGGATACCACCTTAAAATGACTGCAGAATACCACTTTAAAATGACTGCAGGATACCACCTTAAAATGACTGCCAGATACCACCTTAAAATGACTGCCGGATACCACCTTAAAATGACTGCAGAATACCACTTTAAAATGACTGCAGAATACCACCTTAAAATGACTGCAGAATACCACCTTAAAATGGCTGCAGGATACCACCTTAAAATGACTGCAGAATACCACTTTAAAATGACTGCAGGATACCTAAAATGACTGCCGGATACCTAAAATGACTGCAGGATACCACCTTAAAATGGCTGCAGAATACCACCTTAAAATGGCTGCAGAATACCACCTTAAAATGACTGCAGAATACCACCTTAAAATGGCTGCAGAATACCACCTTAAAATGACTGCAGGATACCACCTTAAAATGAGTGCAGAATACCACTTTAAAATGACTGCAGGATACCTAAATGACTGCCGGATACCTAAAATGACTGCAGGATACCACCTTAAAATGACTGCAGGATACCACCTTAAAATGACTGCAGGATACCACCTTCAAATGACTGCAGGATACCACTTTAAAATGACTGCAGGATACCACCTTAAAATGACTGCCGGATACCACCTTAAAATGACTGCAGAATACCACTTTAAAATGGCTGCAGAATACCACCTTAAAATGGCTGCAGGATACCACCTTAAAATGGCTGCAGGATACCACCTTAAAATGACTGCAGAATACCACCTTAAAATGACTGCAGGATACCACCTTAAAATGGCTGCAGAATACCACTTTAACATGACTGCAGGATACCACCTTAAAATGACTGCCGGATACCACCTTAAAATGACTGCAGGATACCACCTTAAAATAATTGCCAGATACCTAAAATGACTGCCGGATACCACCTTAAAATGACTGCAGGATACCACCTTAAAATGGCTGCCGGATACCACCTTAAAATGACTGCAGGATACCACCTTTAAATAATTGCCAGATACCTAAAATGACTGTCGGATACCACCTTAAAATGGCTGCAGGATACCACCTTAAAATGACTGCAGAATACCACTTTAAAATGACTGCAGGATACCACCTTAAAATGGCTGCAGGATACCACCTTAAAATGGCTGCAGGATACCACCTTAAAATGGCTGCAGGATACCACCTTAAAATGACTGCAGAATACCACCTTAAAATGGCTGCAGGATACCACCTTAAAATGGCTGCAGAATACCACCTCAAAATGGCTGCAGAATACCACCTTAAAATGGCTGCAGAATACCACTTTAAAATGACTGCAGAATACAACCTTAAAATGACTGCCGGATACCACCTTAAAATGACTGCAGGATACCACCTTTAAATAATTGCCAGATACCTAAAATGACTGCCGGATACCACCTTAAAATGGCTGCAGGATATCACCTTAAAATGACTGCAGAATACCACTTTAAAATGACTGCAGGATACCACCTGAAAATGGCTGCAGGATACCACCTTAAAATGACTGCAGAATACCACTTTAAAATGACTGCAGGATACCTAAAATGACTGCCGGATACCTAAAATGACTGCAGGATACCACCTTAAAATGGCTGCAGAATACCACCTTAAAATGACTGCAGAATACCACCTTAAAATGGCTGCAGAATACCACCTTAAAATGACTGCAGGATACCACCTTAAAATGACTGCAGAATACCACTTTAAAATGACTGCAGGATACCTAAAATGACTGCCGGATACCTAAAATGACTGCAGGATACCACCTTAAAATGACTGCAGGATACCACCTTAAAATGACTGCAGGATACCACCTTCAAATGACTGCAGGATACCACTTTAAAATGACTGCAGGATACCACCTTAAAATGACTGCCAGATACCACCTTAAAATGACTGCAGAATACCACTTTAAAATGGCTGCAGAATACCACCTTAAAATGGCTGCAGGATACCACCTTAAAATGGCTGCAGGATACCACCTTAAAATGACTGCAGAATACCACCTTAAAATGGCTGCAGAATACCACCTTAAAATGGCTGCAGGATACCACCTTAAAATGACTGCAGAATACCACTTTAAAATGACTGCAGGATACCACCTTAAAATGACTGCCGGATACCACCTTAAAATGACTGCAGAATACCACTTTAAAATGGCTGCAGAATACCACTTTAAAATGGCTGCAGAATACCACTTTAAAATGACTGCAGGATACCACCTTAAAATGACTGCCGGATACCACCTTAAAATGACTGCAGAATACCACTTTAAAATGGCTGCAGAATACCACTTTAAAATGACTGCAGGATACCACCTTTAAATAATTGCCAGATACCTAAAATGACTGTCGGATACCACCTTAAAATGGCTGCAGGATACCACCTTAAAATGACTGCAGAATACCACTTTAAAATGACTGCAGGATACCACCTTAAAATGGCTGCAGGATACCACCTTAAAATGGCTGCAGGATACCACCTTAAAATGGCTGCAGGATACCACCTTAAAATGACTGCAGAATACCACCTTAAAATGGCTGCAGGATACCACCTTAAAATGGCTGCAGAATACCACCTCAAAATGGCTGCAGGATACCACCTTAAAATGGCTGCAGAATACCACTTTAAAATGACTGCAGAATACCACCTTAAAATGACTGCCGGATACCACCTTAAAATGACTGCAGGATACCTCCTTTAAATAATTGCCAGATACCTAAAATGACTGCCGGATACCACCTTAAAATGGCTGCAGGATACCACCTTAAAATGACTGCAGAATACCACTTTAAAATGACTGCAGGATACCACCTGAAAATGGCTGCAGGATACCACCTTAAAATGACTGCAGAATACCACTTTAAAATGACTGCAGGATACCTAAAATGACTGCCGGATACCACCTTAAAATGACTGCAGGATACCACCTTAAAATGGCTGCAGAATACCACCTTAAAATGACTGCAGAATACCACCTTAAAATGGCTGCAGAATACCACCTTAAAATGACTGCAGGATACCACCTTAAAATGACTGCAGAATACCACTTTAAAATGACTGCAGGATACCTAAAATGACTGCCGGATACCTAAAATGACTGCAGGATACCACCTTAAAATGACTGCAGGATACCACCTTAAAATGACTGCAGGATACCACCTTCAAATGACTGCAGGATACCACTTTAAAATGACTGCAGGATACCACCTTAAAATGACTGCCGGATACCACCTTAAAATGACTGCAGGATACCTCCTTTAAATAATTGCCAGATACCTAAAATGACTGCCGGATACCACCTTAAAATGGCTGCAGGATACCACCTTAAAATGACTGCAGGATACCACCTTAAAATGGCTGCAGAATACCACCTTAAAATGGCTGCAGAATACCACTTTAAAATGACTGCAGAATACCACCTTAAAATGACTGCCGGATACCACCTTAAAATGGCTGCAGGATACCTAAAATGACTGCCGGATACCTAAAATGACTGCAGGATACCACCTTAAAATGACTGCAGGATACCACCTTAAAATGACTGCAGGATACCACCTTCAAATGACTGCAGGATACCACTTTAAAATGACTGCAGGATACCACCTTAAAATGACTGCCGGATACCACCTTAAAATGACTGCGGAATACCTTTTTAAAATGGCTGCAGAATACCACCTTAAAATGGCTTCAGGATACCACCTTAAAATGGCTGCAGGATACCACCTTAAAATGACTGCAGAATACCACCTTAAAATGGCTGCAGAATACCACCTTAAAATGGCTGCAGGATACCACCTTAAAATGACTGCAGAATACCACTTTAAAATGACTGCAGGATACCACTTTAAAATGACTGCCGGATACCACCTTAAAATGACTGCAGGATACCACCTTAAAATAATTGCCAGATACCTAAAATGATTGCAGGATACCACCTTAAAATGACTGCAGGATACCACCTTAAAATGGCTGCAGAATACCACCTTAAAATGACTGCAGAATACCACCTTAAAATGGCTGCAGAATACCACCTTAAAATGACTGCAGGATACCACCTTAAAATGACTGCAGAATACCACTTTAAAATGACTGCAGGATACCTAAAATGACTGCCGGATACCTAAAATGACTGCAGGATACCACCTTAAAATGACTGCAGGATACCACCTTAAAATGACTGCAGGATACCACCTTCAAATGACTGCAGGATACCACTTTAAAATGACTTCAGGATACCACCTTAAAATGACTGCCGGATACCACCTTAAAATGACTGCGGAATACCACTTTAAAATGGCTGCAGAATACCACCTTAAAATGGCTGCAGGATACCACCTTAAAATGGCTGCAGGATACCACCTTAAACTGACTGCAGAATACCACCTTAAAATGGCTGCAGAATACCACCTTAAAATGGCTGCAGGATACCACCTTAAAATGACTGCAGAATACCACTTTAAAATGACTGCAGGATACCACCTTAAAATGACTGCCGGATACCACCTTAAAATGACTGCAGAATACCACTTTAAAATGGCTGCAGAATACCACTTTAAAATGACTGCAGGATACCACCTTAAAATGGCTGCAGAATACCACTTTAAAATGACTGCAGGATACCACCTTAAAATGACTGCCGGATACCACCTTAAAATGACTGCAGGATACCACCTTAAAATAATTGCCAGATACCTAAAATGATTGCCGGATACCACCTTAAAATGACTGCAGGATACTACTTTAAAATGACTGCCGGATACCACCTTAAAATGACTGCAGGATACCACCTTTAAATAATTGCCAGATACCTTAAATGACTGCCGGATACCACCTTAAAATGACTGCAGGATACCACCTTAAAATAATTGCCAGATACCTAAAATGACTGTCGGATACCACCTTAAAATGGCTGCAGGATACCACCTTAAAATGACTGCAGAATACCACTTTAAAATGACTGCAGGATACCACCTTAAAATGGCTGCAGGATACCACCTTAAAATGGCTGCAGGATACCACCTTAAAATGACTGCAGGTTACCACCTTAAAATGGCTGCAGAATACCACCTTAAAATGGCTGCAGGATACCACCTTAAAATGGCTGCAGAATACCACTTTAAAATGACTGCAGAATACCACCTTAAAATGACTGCAGGATACCACCTTAAAATGACTGCAGGATACCAACTTTAAATAATTGCCAGATACCTAAAATGACTGCCGGATACCACCTTAAAATGGCTGCAGGATACCACCTTAAAATGACTGCAGAATACCACTTTAAAATGACTGCAGGATACCACCTTAAAATGGCTGCAGGATACCACCTTAAAATGGCTGCAGGATACCACCTTAAAATGACTGCAGAATACCACTTTAAAATGGCTGCAGAATACCACCTTAAAATAGCTGCAGGATACCACCTTAAAATGGCTGCAGAATACCACTTTAAAATGACTGCAGGATACCACCTTAAAATGACTGCCGGATACCACCTTAAAATGACTGCAGGATACCACCTTAAATTGGCTGCAGGATACCACCTTAAAATGACTGCAGGATACCACCTTAAAATAACTGCAGGATACCACCTTAAAATGACTGCAGGATACCACCTTAAAATAATTGCCAGATACCTAAAATGACTGCAGGGTACCTCCTTAAAATGACTGCCGGATACCACCTTAAAATGACTGCAGGATACCACCTTAAAATGACTGCAGAATACCACCTTAAAATGGCTGCAGGATACCTAAAATGACTGCAGGATACCACCTTAAAATGGCTGCAGAATACCACCTTAAAATGGCTGCAGAATACCACCTTAAAATGACTGCAGAATACCACCTTAAAATGGCTGCAGAATACCACCTTAAAATGACTGCAGGATACCACCTTAAAATGAGTGCAGAATACCACTTTAAAATGACTGCAGGATACCTAAATGACTGCCGGATACCTAAAATGACTGCAGGATACCACCTTAAAATGACTGCAGGATACCACCTTAAAATGACTGCAGGATACCACCTTCAAATGACTGCAGGATACCACTTTAAAATGACTGCAGGATACCACCTTAAAATGACTGCCGGATACCACCTTAAAATGACTGCAGAATACCACTTTAAAATGGCTGCAGAATACCACCTTAAAATGGCTGCAGGATACCACCTTAAAATGGCTGCAGGATACCACCTTAAAATGACTGCAGAATACCACCTTAAAATGACTGCAGGATACCACCTTAAAATGGCTGCAGAATACCACTTTAACATGACTGCAGGATACCACCTTAAAATGACTGCCGGATACCACCTTAAAATGACTGCAGGATACCACCTTAAAATAATTGCCAGATACCTAAAATGACTGCCGGATACCACCTTAAAATGACTGCAGGATACCACCTTAAAATGGCTGCCGGATACCACCTTAAAATGACTGCAGGATACCACCTTTAAATAATTGCCAGATACCTAAAATGACTGTCGGATACCACCTTAAAATGGCTGCAGGATACCACCTTAAAATGACTGCAGAATACCACTTTAAAATGACTGCAGGATACCACCTTAAAATGGCTGCAGGATACCACCTTAAAATGGCTGCAGGATACCACCTTAAAATGGCTGCAGGATACCACCTTAAAATGACTGCAGAATACCACCTTAAAATGGCTGCAGGATACCACCTTAAAATGGCTGCAGAATACCACCTCAAAATGGCTGCAGAATACCACCTTAAAATGGCTGCAGAATACCACTTTAAAATGACTGCAGAATACAACCTTAAAATGACTGCCGGATACCACCTTAAAATGACTGCAGGATACCACCTTTAAATAATTGCCAGATACCTAAAATGACTGCCGGATACCACCTTAAAATGGCTGCAGGATATCACCTTAAAATGACTGCAGAATACCACTTTAAAATGACTGCAGGATACCACCTGAAAATGGCTGCAGGATACCACCTTAAAATGACTGCAGAATACCACTTTAAAATGACTGCAGGATACCTAAAATGACTGCCGGATACCTAAAATGACTGCAGGATACCACCTTAAAATGGCTGCAGAATACCACCTTAAAATGACTGCAGAATACCACCTTAAAATGGCTGCAGAATACCACCTTAAAATGACTGCAGGATACCACCTTAAAATGACTGCAGAATACCACTTTAAAATGACTGCAGGATACCTAAAATGACTGCCGGATACCTAAAATGACTGCAGGATACCACCTTAAAATGACTGCAGGATACCACCTTAAAATGACTGCAGGATACCACCTTCAAATGACTGCAGGATACCACTTTAAAATGACTGCAGGATACCACCTTAAAATGACTGCCAGATACCACCTTAAAATGACTGCAGAATACCACTTTAAAATGGCTGCAGAATACCACCTTAAAATGGCTGCAGGATACCACCTTAAAATGGCTGCAGGATACCACCTTAAAATGACTGCAGAATACCACCTTAAAATGGCTGCAGAATACCACCTTAAAATGGCTGCAGGATACCACCTTAAAATGACTGCAGAATACCACTTTAAAATGACTGCAGGATACCACCTTAAAATGACTGCCGGATACCACCTTAAAATGACTGCAGAATACCACTTTAAAATGGCTGCAGAATACCACTTTAAAATGGCTGCAGAATACCACTTTAAAATGACTGCAGGATACCACCTTAAAATGACTGCCGGATACCACCTTAAAATGACTGCAGAATACCACTTTAAAATGGCTGCAGAATACCACTTTAAAATGACTGCAGGATACCACCTTTAAATAATTGCCAGATACCTAAAATGACTGTCGGATACCACCTTAAAATGGCTGCAGGATACCACCTTAAAATGACTGCAGAATACCACTTTAAAATGACTGCAGGATACCACCTTAAAATGGCTGCAGGATACCACCTTAAAATGGCTGCAGGATACCACCTTAAAATGGCTGCAGGATACCACCTTAAAATGACTGCAGAATACCACCTTAAAATGGCTGCAGGATACCACCTTAAAATGGCTGCAGAATACCACCTCAAAATGGCTGCAGGATACCACCTTAAAATGGCTGCAGAATACCACTTTAAAATGACTGCAGAATACCACCTTAAAATGACTGCCGGATACCACCTTAAAATGACTGCAGGATACCTCCTTTAAATAATTGCCAGATACCTAAAATGACTGCCGGATACCACCTTAAAATGGCTGCAGGATACCACCTTAAAATGACTGCAGAATACCACTTTAAAATGACTGCAGGATACCACCTGAAAATGGCTGCAGGATACCACCTTAAAATGACTGCAGAATACCACTTTAAAATGACTGCAGGATACCTAAAATGACTGCCGGATACCACCTTAAAATGACTGCAGGATACCACCTTAAAATGGCTGCAGAATACCACCTTAAAATGACTGCAGAATACCACCTTAAAATGGCTGCAGAATACCACCTTAAAATGACTGCAGGATACCACCTTAAAATGACTGCAGAATACCACTTTAAAATGACTGCAGGATACCTAAAATGACTGCCGGATACCTAAAATGACTGCAGGATACCACCTTAAAATGACTGCAGGATACCACCTTAAAATGACTGCAGGATACCACCTTCAAATGACTGCAGGATACCACTTTAAAATGACTGCAGGATACCACCTTAAAATGACTGCCGGATACCACCTTAAAATGACTGCAGGATACCTCCTTTAAATAATTGCCAGATACCTAAAATGACTGCCGGATACCACCTTAAAATGGCTGCAGGATACCACCTTAAAATGACTGCAGGATACCACCTTAAAATGGCTGCAGAATACCACCTTAAAATGGCTGCAGAATACCACTTTAAAATGACTGCAGAATACCACCTTAAAATGACTGCCGGATACCACCTTAAAATGGCTGCAGGATACCTAAAATGACTGCCGGATACCTAAAATGACTGCAGGATACCACCTTAAAATGACTGCAGGATACCACCTTAAAATGACTGCAGGATACCACCTTCAAATGACTGCAGGATACCACTTTAAAATGACTGCAGGATACCACCTTAAAATGACTGCCGGATACCACCTTAAAATGACTGCGGAATACCTTTTTAAAATGGCTGCAGAATACCACCTTAAAATGGCTTCAGGATACCACCTTAAAATGGCTGCAGGATACCACCTTAAAATGACTGCAGAATACCACCTTAAAATGGCTGCAGAATACCACCTTAAAATGGCTGCAGGATACCACCTTAAAATGACTGCAGAATACCACTTTAAAATGACTGCAGGATACCACTTTAAAATGACTGCCGGATACCACCTTAAAATGACTGCAGGATACCACCTTAAAATAATTGCCAGATACCTAAAATGATTGCAGGATACCACCTTAAAATGACTGCAGGATACCACCTTAAAATGGCTGCAGAATACCACCTTAAAATGACTGCAGAATACCACCTTAAAATGGCTGCAGAATACCACCTTAAAATGACTGCAGGATACCACCTTAAAATGACTGCAGAATACCACTTTAAAATGACTGCAGGATACCTAAAATGACTGCCGGATACCTAAAATGACTGCAGGATACCACCTTAAAATGACTGCAGGATACCACCTTAAAATGACTGCAGGATACCACCTTCAAATGACTGCAGGATACCACTTTAAAATGACTTCAGGATACCACCTTAAAATGACTGCCGGATACCACCTTAAAATGACTGCGGAATACCACTTTAAAATGGCTGCAGAATACCACCTTAAAATGGCTGCAGGATACCACCTTAAAATGGCTGCAGGATACCACCTTAAACTGACTGCAGAATACCACCTTAAAATGGCTGCAGAATACCACCTTAAAATGGCTGCAGGATACCACCTTAAAATGACTGCAGAATACCACTTTAAAATGACTGCAGGATACCACCTTAAAATGACTGCCGGATACCACCTTAAAATGACTGCAGAATACCACTTTAAAATGGCTGCAGAATACCACTTTAAAATGACTGCAGGATACCACCTTAAAATGGCTGCAGAATACCACTTTAAAATGACTGCAGGATACCACCTTAAAATGACTGCCGGATACCACCTTAAAATGACTGCAGGATACCACCTTAAAATAATTGCCAGATACCTAAAATGATTGCCGGATACCACCTTAAAATGACTGCAGGATACTACTTTAAAATGACTGCCGGATACCACCTTAAAATGACTGCAGGATACCACCTTTAAATAATTGCCAGATACCTTAAATGACTGCCGGATACCACCTTAAAATGACTGCAGGATACCACCTTAAAATAATTGCCAGATACCTAAAATGACTGTCGGATACCACCTTAAAATGGCTGCAGGATACCACCTTAAAATGACTGCAGAATACCACTTTAAAATGACTGCAGGATACCACCTTAAAATGGCTGCAGGATACCACCTTAAAATGGCTGCAGGATACCACCTTAAAATGACTGCAGGTTACCACCTTAAAATGGCTGCAGAATACCACCTTAAAATGGCTGCAGGATACCACCTTAAAATGGCTGCAGAATACCACTTTAAAATGACTGCAGAATACCACCTTAAAATGACTGCAGGATACCACCTTAAAATGACTGCAGGATACCAACTTTAAATAATTGCCAGATACCTAAAATGACTGCCGGATACCACCTTAAAATGGCTGCAGGATACCACCTTAAAATGACTGCAGAATACCACTTTAAAATGACTGCAGGATACCACCTTAAAATGGCTGCAGGATACCACCTTAAAATGGCTGCAGGATACCACCTTAAAATGACTGCAGAATACCACTTTAAAATGGCTGCAGAATACCACCTTAAAATAGCTGCAGGATACCACCTTAAAATGGCTGCAGAATACCACTTTAAAATGACTGCAGGATACCACCTTAAAATGACTGCCGGATACCACCTTAAAATGACTGCAGGATACCACCTTAAATTGGCTGCAGGATACCACCTTAAAATGACTGCAGGATACCACCTTAAAATAACTGCAGGATACCACCTTAAAATGACTGCAGGATACCACCTTAAAATAATTGCCAGATACCTAAAATGACTGCAGGGTACCTCCTTAAAATGACTGCCGGATACCACCTTAAAATGACTGCAGGATACCACCTTAAAATGACTGCAGAATACCACTTTAAAATGACTGCAGGATACCACCTTAAAATGACAGCTGAATACCTCCTTAAAATGACAGCTGAATACCTCCTTAAAATGACTTGATGCATTTGTGTTTTAAGCTTCACACTTGAGAATATTAAAAGGCACGGCCAATCTTTATGTTCTTGTTAAACCCCTGCTTATGTGGGTAAGTTTATTACTTACCGTTCATATATTTTTCATTGTTTTAGAGTAGCAAATAAAATGTCTCACGTAAATATTAAAAATAAGGTACAAATCAGATAATGTGGAATTTAAGTTTTGCACCTTTGTTGCTGTCATTTGTACTGAAGCTAATACAAACGTCTGCTTAATCTTGATCTTATTTGTATAACTTATAGATACTTCATTAACTATGTGTCTTTCTACAAGTCTTAATTGGGATAATCTGCTACTGTTACTTTCAGGGGTGTTGTGCAGCTTTTCAATGCTGTGAGGAAGCAACAAAAGCAGCTGGAAGGGGAGGTAAACGAGGTCGGCTCTTCAGAAAGAAGGAAAGACAAGGTACTAGAGGGGATGACGAAGGGCAAGTTCCTCAACATTCTGAAGGGAAGCAGTGCAACCAATGTCAAAGTAGAGAAACAGGAACCAACAGACATTGTAAGTTCCGATTTATACAGCATATTCAGTGTTTAAACATTATATTTAAATTGTGTTCAATTTTTACAATTGTGTTGTTTCCTTAAAAAGACAAAATGAATCACTTAAATCTATATAGCCATGTTTTATCATGTGCAAGATATTTTTGAAGAAAGTGCTATCAATTTTGTTTTAAGTGAGGAATGATCAATCACTTTTGGTATATAAGTTGTCAAATCTACCAGAATGTGTAACTTGTAATCAAAACATTGATATTCTGTTTTATCAGTTGAAGAAGGAGCCTATCAATGGCGGTGATGATGACAAGAGTTGGAGCATACTGCGGGACGACTACATGATGGGAGCCAAGATGAAGGATTGGAATAAGGAGTCTAGTGATGAGGGTGAGGAGGATCTACCAGGTGACCCAGGGCTTTCTGACAGTGACTGATTGTGTGTGTCGGGAATACATGGATCATGGATAGGAACTGATGTGGATGGTGACATTCTATGCTCGGAGTTTTCATTGTGGGCAGTAACAGGCTAGGCAGTGGTGGTAGTTACTGATGGATTGTGAATGAAGCAGGCCTCTTACTGCACATAACTGAGCTAATTTGGTGTATAGTGTGTCCTTATTGCTGAGGGTATGGAGACTGCAGAGCAAGAGTTAAGATATTCAGTGTATAAAGTGGACACTCTGGGCCAATATCAAACAAATGTGTCTGGTATGAGTTAAATGATATGGATTCTGTCACATAGTTCTTTTATCTGCAGATTATGTATCGGCAGAACTTACACAAATCAGTTGTACTGGTTAAACTTTTATAACTGGAGTTGAGTGTATTGCCATAATTTAGCCCTTGATAACAAAGGAAAAGTTGTTGCTCCATGGCAGCTATTGGGTACATGTACCAGTATACTTGTACTTTGATCAAGACTTGCAATCTGTTTGTAATGTCATATGATGTTACGTAGGCATGCTAAGAAGCCATTTCTAGCTACAGCACTGGCAGTGTCAGAGCTGCTTAATAAATCTGATAGGAGTAACACTTTTCAAAAACTTAATTCTGGAGTTGGACATTGAATCCTGATAAGAAACATTTGAAACATGTACATACGGATTGAATTTCCCTGACAACAATGACCATGTTTATAATATAGATCTCCACTAAACAAGATAGACCAGAATGGCTTTTGCAGAAAAATAATGCCCAATATTTTCCTTTATCTAAATATAGCCATATTGTTCTCAGATGTGTGATGGGAGTGCATTTCTGGAGCTATGTATGTGTACAATTTGTTGAAATGGTGTGGGAAAATCATTTACATTCATTTATTTTCAGGTTTAAATGTAAGTTTACTTGTTGCTATTGGATATTTCAGTATTATCCAATATATACTATATTTGCTGATAATAAAGAATGAATTGTACATGTAGCAGGAACTGTTCATGTTAGCACATTTTTCACATATCTACAAATAATACTACATGAAGACGAATTTTTCATAAATGGTGATGCTGTCATATGTTACACCTTTAAAATGGTTTACAGTCTTACTAATATACAGGATATACAATGTCAGTCGAACAGATAAATACATCAGTATTTAACACTATGTGGAAATGTAAACTTTCCCATTCAATTCTGTTTTATCCTAATTAAGATTCTAGTAATTACTAAATGGAAGTAACTATGGTACAATCGACTTATTGTAGCCTTTAACTTCTAAATGCAGTATAATAACTGTTGTTACTGACATCATGCTTGGGGATATTGTTATTGTTTTGTTAGAGATGTTTAAACTGTGATAAGTCCAATGTACTTTGTGAAGTATGTAAATAAACATCCATAGTAGTGCGGCTTTCCTTTTCTAAAGTGTTCCTGATTTTGAACCTATCGCATAACATAGCTTCTTATGGACAAAGTTTCTATCAATGATACAAAGTGTCTATCAATGATACAAAGTGTGACATGCCTTATGAACTGAAAGTCACACCTGGTTACTTTATATAGTTTAGACCTAGGCAATCAACACTGTAATTGGACATACCATGCCAGGGAGAAAAAAATTGCATACATGTAGTTCAGTCCAGGCTAAATAATGAGGATGCCTGTAGTTTGATGCCAACTAACTCATTTTATTTGAACATATTCTATCGTTTGTATTATTAAAAATGAAACAAATAATTGAAAGTACACACACTATTTTATTGAAGCCATTGTTTTTCTGTCTATGTAGGTATTGTATGCTGTTAGGACAAAAAAGTTGCCAAACGTCAGATGTAGATAACTCTTCACTGTCTAAGTGAGCTTCCAGTTATTAACTTTGCACGCCCTGGATGGACAATATATTTTATTGTATTGATGAACACAGAGTAGAAAGAGTTTTCCCAAACCATCATTTTGCCGGAACTTTTCCACATAACCCCCCCACTCACCTCTTAATCCTTGTGTGCACATGTAGGCAGAGTAAAACGATTCTAATGGTGTGCATTATCGCCCGGTTTGGTTCAAGGATATGATTAATTGTCCTCGTATCTTGAATGGAGAATGTTTCATGGACTATTTTCTATCAATAAAACCCGAAACATTTAAGATAGGGTGATTGTGTATTATATAAAGGATGTCTTAATATAGATTCAAATGTCTTCAATCCCTCCTCTAGGTTCTTTATTTAAGGTAGCTTAACTATACGCATTTTCTTACAGTTGCACTAGATGTAGTCAGATACAAATATACATGTTGTATAAACAAGTTGTTAATGATATTTATGTACAAAGCAAGTTCAAATGATTCATAGATGGGAGACTATTTAATTTCCTTCATCTACAAGTTAAGTGAACAAATTTGTTGGCGGTGCCTGTGGCCATGTGATACAGTGGCAGACTTGTAACTCCTTTAACTGCTCAGCCTCTCAATGTATGGGTTTATCGAGTCTCGATCAGGGCCAAGTACTTAATGTGTGGAGGTCTTCCAACTTACCCTTGGTGCACCTCTGGTTCTACCCAGACATTAGACTGGGATCTTCTGCCATCAAAACAACAGGACTTTGCTATAAATACCATAACTGACTTACTACAATGTATTTTTTTAAAGAATTCTTTTTTGTTGTATGAACAGAATAAATTTCAATTACTCTTATTTTACTGTCAGTAAAACAGTAGAAACTAACATTTTGCAGCATTGATATAAGGTTCAATTTTCAAATACATTTGCAATGATTTTTTTATTATTATTTAATAGGATCAAAAGCTTTTGCAATAACAGCTTATGCAATAAATTATTCAAAACATTAAATATCCCATGAGTGGTCTAAATAAAGTATCCCTATGTAATCGTTCAAACAGGCCTTTTTATATCATGTTTTGGGGCGATAGTGTGACAACTACCAGTGAAAGAGAACCTTCTCATTTAACTCTAGCCCACAGTAAAATGATAAGGTTATCAATTTCACTGTGGGCCCCAAGGGAGGTAATTAGTTATTACTGAGGTTATGACAAAAACAGTTGATTAAGATAGATTTAAAGACGAAATAAGCATCGTCTATACTATCATCAACAACATGATTACAACAAGACTAGTCTCGACAATCCAGTTATATTTACACATATTTTCTGTAAAAGTAGTGGACTCAGAATACACAAAACGGTGTACTATATACGTGTATTTATAAATAATAAAATCAAACGAAAAATGAATAATAAAAGGGAAAATGAAAAGGTTCAGAAGTTGGCTTGATCTATTCATATGTTTGTAAATATAAAGCTCGTTAGTCCATTTTCATGAATCAAAACCTATTTATAATGTCCATTTGTACTTTGATAGATTAGTCAAGTAGTCCCCAAAGATGCTTCGTTTATTGCATGTTTCATCACCATTTGCTACCAGGGGTGCATATTAAAGTATGAAGTAGTAATTATTTCGAAAGCCGTTGTTTATGGGTATGCTTTTTAGATTTATGCAGAGGTTCTACTTAAAAACATGACTTTGGCGTCTTCCTCAGCCGAGTGTGATTGGAAGTCGTCGGTATGGCTAGAATGCTGTAGAGTGTGTAACTACTTAAATTGTACCGATGTGCTACGTGATGACACTTTACATGTTCCCTAGGTGTCAGTACACGTGTGCCTGATCGTGATGTAGGACGTGCTCACTGCAGAAACACCCATGCGCCGTTATTGCAGTCATAATGTGGCAACTGGCGGACGTGCTATACTACACCCATCAAAGTATGTTGAACACCAACAAGGCAATAGCAGAGAATGCGCTGGCAGACAAAATGTTGTACAACACTCTGTAACTAACAGACAGCGATATCATTCTTAATACACGTTCGCTGTTATTGGTACAATCCAGGGTGATTGTACAACATGTGGAGTAATCAAGCACTTAATCCAATGGATGCAAAGATAAAGCAAGCGTTGGACATTTGGTGTCATTGGTGCCATTTTTAAGCCTGAACATTGCATTCAACTATATCAAATAGTAAAAACGATAAAATAGCATTTTGTGCAACATTTAATTTTTAAGAAAAATGTTGGAAGACCAAAGCAGGCGTTAAAAATAATTTTCTATAATAAAATCATCAATATGAATAAAAACAGTTTAAGGTTACTGGATAGTGACAAATTTGCTAGTTGCAATAACTCTGAAAAGTTAAGTATAGTTTATATATGAGCTGAAGATTATAAACAACAAAAAAAATCAGTGGGTTACCATTGAAATAATAATTTTATTGCCTCATGTGTATGGTTGATGTAAACAATCAATGTTGCCATTTTTAGACATTAAATTTATCATATCATATCAACTATATTTTTGTAAAAAAAAAGGTAAACAAGCCTATATGGCAGTTTCTAACATTTAGCACAAATAAAGCTTTCATTTAAAACCAAACAAGGCTATCCCTGAAGTGATAATTACAAAAATATCTCATAATAAATAAAAATAAAATAATTAAACTTAAAAAATATAGAAAAACTATCAGAAAATACTTAATTTAGATGCAGAGTTCTTTAAACTTCACATATAGATAGAACTTTTTATTCTGGTTAAAGTAAACACAAAAAAATGTATGTGTTACCATGCAAACTGAAGAGCTATGGCTTGTCAAATATTAAAAAATTAATATTTTTAATTAAAAATATGCATAAAATATCACCTATTTTTTATTTGAGATGCAGTATTCTTTAAACTTTACACATAGATAGAAATCATTATGTTGTACATATAAAAAACAAAAAAGGTAGATTTTACCTTGTAAAATTTAAGAATTCGAGCTTATAATATGTAAAAAAATACAATTTAAAAAAAAAATGTAAAATATCCCTCATATTTTTCTTTTAATGCACCGGTCTGAACACTTAACATATAGGTAGAGCACATTTTGCTGAATAAATCAACAACAAAAAAGGTAGATTTTTTTGGTAAAAATCAGGATGAAAGCTGGTCAAATATAATATATATATATATATATATATATATATATATATATATATTGCAACAAACTAAACACACAAACTGGCATACGTTTTGGATTTAGTTGCAAAAGTCTCAATACAGTACATAGAAAATAACAATTATCATTATATGATACAGTTCTACAAACAAGAAAAGTGGCAGAGCCACTATAGGATACCCCATGCAGAAATTTAAGGTGCAGCACAACGCCGTGAAAGCGGGATAGTTCAAATCTGCGTGATCGTCTGCGCAGACGCTCTAAATTTGTCACTATCCAGTAACCTTAATAACAGCAAAACTGATAGGATCGAACATTGCTAGATTGCACCAGTCTTTAACGATACCAGTTTACATTATACATGTATAGCGATATCCAAGACGTTCTATCTACATTTTACGTTTGGACAA
Organism: Sinonovacula constricta; assembly: GCA_007844125.1. NCBI lineage: Eukaryota > Metazoa > Mollusca > Bivalvia > Cardiida > Solecurtidae > Sinonovacula > Sinonovacula constricta. The sequence goes on along the minus strand of CM017557.1, from coordinate 5,695,467 downwards.
AAACATGCAACCGTCCCCAGATAATGGAAAGATTGTTGGACGGACACAACATCTAAAGTATACAAAACTAAACGTGATAACACTTATTGAAGACAGCTAGAGCACTGACGGCGGCTGAACTTTCTTAAACATGTAATTATATCGCAACTTGACCTTTTTTCAAATCTATTGTTTCATAAACAAGGCCTGTCAATATCTAACAAGGTTTACTTATGATAAATCAAGTATATACTGTTGCGACTATGCGATGGTAGCAGCTATAGAGCAACAAATAACAAACCTTGCTACCAGAGAGTACCACTCCTATTTGCGTCCTATTTGGTTTTAACACATACTAAATTATTTGACATTTGCTAGAAACTTATAAACAGGTAACAAGGCATAATGCTAGAGACTCACATGTATATTGTGTAATTGTGGAGATGTTGATTAAACAGCTCGTAGTGGGAGCAGGTTGAGGTGGACTTACACTTTGTCTAAGCCTGGTCTGCTCGTGCATAGCTGACGCAGTTCTCTTTCCATTTTCGGAAGTCACTCAAAGTGATGTTTTAAAATCAAATATATGGATAATATGATCATAACAAACATTCGGCAAAAATAAAAAATCCATGATGTTAAGATTTTCTTTTTATTTACTGGGGATTAAATTAATAGAACATATAATTATTAATATAAATCATATAAGTAAACGCACAATACTCCACAAAACAAAGTAAAAGCAAATTGCATGACGCAATGAATGTTTAAAGGAAGAAACATGTCAATATTGCTTAAAAAAAGCCCAGTATAAGCTGTTCAATCAGTTGCGACAAAAGCCCGTTTCCTGGGTAGGGTCGTGGTTAATAGTAAATTGGGCCGGATGGTCTCCTATCCTAGATCAAGTCTCATGGAGTTTTTATAACATTAACCAAATCGGAGCAGTAAATAGACTGATCCTGAGTATAGAAATTTTTATTAACACTATTCTAATTTTATCTGCCCACAACTGCATGAATATGTGCATGCTGTATTGATAAAACATTAGCAAATCGGATAGTTCCAAGCAGGCAACGGGCAAAGATTCGAGATGCAGGTACGAATCATAACCTCTGCTGTTGTTGTCTTTCCTAGTGCCGCTAAAACAGCATTCAACGATATACACGCTGCTTCCTACTGACATGTTGCTTGTCTTGAACAGAACAGAACACAGTACTTCTTTCATACGTAATGTATTTCCGTAAGCGCTACTTCTTGTGCCATCCTAGAGGCCTTTCACTAAGTCTATGCCTGTATCGCCACGCTGTCTCACTGAAGACGCGCCTCGTCCTGTGCGTGACGGATGGTGTGTTTATTCATGTGAACTATTTCCCACTTCTTCATCCAAGGGCCTGGCAATGTGGTGTCGAACTCGGGGTCCTCTGGCTGGCCACCAGTCTCCTCAATGTCCTGCCATAACACAACACGATATTAAAGTTTTACGGACAGGAAATTTGTGTGATAATTTGCGTTTCAGATGAAATCATACGGAAACCATTAATGAATGGTCTTAGTCATTAATTCACCTGTCCGTCGTTTTCGAAGGAACGTAAAAACAGACATGTAATTTATTAACAAGATTTAAACTTACATGGTTAACTTGAGTTTAATGAAACTTATATTAAAATATACACAGATATTGATACATGTACATACAAAAGTGCAAAGGTGTTTCAAAATGTCGAGGATGTCGACGGACCTCGTTAATTCAAGCGAACTAAATGAATAGTGAGTAAATGAACTGCAGTCATGTCTGCGGTATAGACTCAAAACATCCAACAACCACGCCATGCTTTTCACTTACATCTTTCATGGCGACCTTCTGTTGAGCATGCCTGTCGATGGAATCAAACTCGGTCCAATCGATTTCAAAGTCGGGGTCATCTCCCTTTCTCATCACAATGGGTTTCTTGAGTCCCCATAGACCATCCGGGTCGCCGGTCCGCTGCCAACGTAGATCCAGACTCCAGCGTACATCCTGGGATAGGTTGGACAAGCTGCAAATAAAGAACTCTATATACGGAACTGTAGAAAATGACAATGTTTTGCTACGCTGTCAGAACAGATATTCTTACTCATAGGTTGTATAAAGGTCGTGTTTTACAATGACGCAGCTATGAAGGATGCTTCCGGTGATAAAATGGTAGCTGGTTTTCCTTGAATTTATATTAGACATCTAAAGAGTTCGCACAAATAAAATTTGATAACGGCAAATATGGTTAAGATACACTCTTGCATTTATTGCGTTACATAGAACGCCATCCACTTAAGAACTTAAGATAATTATTGTTTGCTGCGCGGTAAAAAGTAGTTCAATGTACATGCATGTCCATGATGTGAAAAGAAACGAAAGGCTGAGTCATACAGTTAAAATCATCAAGCAGAACAAAACCACAAAATGTTTACATTTTATATATCCAGCCTGTTAAAACAAAACGCAAACCCTATCATATGAAACCTAAATAAACTACTTATAAACCGCCATGCAAAGCACGAACAAGAACACGGCATCTGATGTTGCTCCCAGTAAAAACGTACCCACCATAGGGCGATAATGACTTACTCTGTCTCCGTAAAATATGCCAATCTTTGGTTTCGACCCTTAACGTTCTACTTATGTCCACTACTTTTTTAATTAAAAGCAGATATGTGTAACTTAAGAAGATATTATCCATCTTACACACTGATTAACTGTGCCTCCATTTCTGAAGCAGTGAATGCCACAGTGCTTGCAGCGCATTCATTCTTGCCTCTGATTAACAAAGGGTAACTCCCGTTATTAAAAAGCAATATTTTAATATGATCTGAAGCACAAACATGTTGTCACTGGCATGGCTGTCTGTAACGATATGCACAGACTATGTCGGCAACAGTTTTACCTTCGATGGGGTATAAGGTTGTTGAACAAAATCAAGCCGCCGTAAGGAACTGGGCACGTCTTTATATCTTTGTCCGGGTCAATGCCTGAAATGTATGTTCGTTAGTATTAATAACAACCTCAAACACAGCAAAGTGTATTATATTACATAATGTTACGATCTCGCCAATTGAAGAATAACGTTATATCTTTGAGGCCCTTAAAACCTCTTGCAATACTTTATTTATTAAGATAACGCACTAACAACAATATTTCCTACGTGGTCGATCAACTCGAGCTATATTGGCTGTATTATTATGCTGCATATTCTGATCCTACACTAATCCTGATGTCCTCATAAGTACATGCTGAACAGTATAAATGTTAAGCTAGCCAGATGATCCGTTCCGATTCCTACTGACCCAGTTTGTCCTTCATCTCGCCCTGGTCCAGCTCCACATACCACGTGCCGCCCCAGCAACACTTGTGCAGGGCAGTCTTGCCCGTCCGGTGACCACGCTCTGCAAACTGACCAAACACATACAACTGCACATAGCGGCTCTCTTCTTAGTGGTAGAACAGACGAGATAACATGTTTACAAATTTACATTGCCTAAAATATGGATTCTTGATTATTCATTCCAGACAATGTCCTATTAACAATAGTTAAACGATGGTTTTCATTAAAACATATACATTTGATACAATTAATTTAATAACATGCCAATGATATTTAATACAAGTTAGTTAACCAATGTCATAACCAAAGAGTAAAATACTAATATTGCTATGGAAAATGTGGGTTTGCCTTACCTGTAAGCAACCGTTCTCCTGGTTGGCGTCTAGCAGAGGTATCCACGCAGTGGGAATCAACATTCGGTAGGCATCGTTGTCAAGGTAGGCCGTGTCTACGTACAACAAAAAACGTCACTGGCTAATTAAAAAGACAACAATTTTTGTATTTCTTTTATGTCATAATAACTAGGATTCATTACATGTATGTTATATAGTATAATAATCTTGTTACTTTTGTTTTACTTATTTTGCCAAGTTGTTGGTATTACTTTTAACAAGGCATTGAATTGAAGACAAAATCAAGCCCAATAAGGAAGACAGATATACCGAATTTATTTACCTTTGGTAATTTTTAAATAGTTTCCCAGACTTCATCTTACCGCATACTTATGTGACAGATCGAAAAGCTGATTTTGGATTTATAACAGTAGTTCATGGAAACGGTTATTTAACTTCATTTTAAAATATAAACGCTCGAGCGGCAAAATGAACAACACAAAATGTACCCATGAAGTACCAATGTCACGGAGAATACCCAGTTGTAATGGCATTAAGATAGGTTATACCTTGGTGCCATGGGACTGTAGTTGCCTCGTTCTGGGGTGTTTTTGTGCGCAGATTCCACACTGCGTTTCCGGAGATGTTCGGCCCGATGATCTGCTCCACGAGGTTCAGAAGACGTTCATTGGCCCATAATTTTCGGTAGCCCTGAAAGCCGGAATTGTCTTCTATTCACATTCATGGATTCGAAAGTTCAGCAACATGCTTATGGTAATAAACCTTGGCAAGGATTTATCTTTTACAAAAAAATATAGCAAATGAGTTGGCTTACATTGTCTATTACCCAAGGTGACAGTGTTTGTTAAAAGGCAGCCTGATGAAAGTACGACCACATATATAACATAAGACCAAAAGAGACACACTTCGTCTATGTATTCAAATGACTGCATCACAACTATTGACACCTAACGTGTGCATGTTACGTTTGTTCCTGCGTGTGATGTTCGCAGACCTTGTAGGTTGTTGAGTGGGTAAAAGTGAATAAAAATAGTTTAAGACAGGTGCAACCTTTGCTCTTCTAACCTAAGAAACAGACATAATATAACAGACAGATCACTCTTTCATAGGACTGCAAACATAACCTATAATATTGAGACCAGCGTTGTCATTTTCGTCTAAATGTTTGCAGCATAAATTAAAGTGATTCTAGCAAATGTTTGACAAATTGCAAATCTTAAAAACTGTAATCAAGTAACTTTAGCTAATATAGAGGTCTATACAGAGTTTACATGACATGCAGCAATGTGCCTCGTTATACAGCTCCGATATGATGGAAAGTATGTCTTAACAATAGAGAGAGACAAAACACGGCTACTTACAGCGGGCATGTTTGGAACTTTATGGAGAATGACAGTAGAACCGGGAAAATCTGCCTCCATCTTGGTAAGACGCTTAAACAGTCCTTCATTCTCATACAGGCCTGCAAAGGGACATTGGCGGTAGTAAAGGTTAGTTTGTTAAATCTGACGCCTTAGTGTACAGTTAACATGGGATCTGTTTCTCTGACGCAGAAATAATTCTACGTCCTCTGGGATAGGTGTACATGTTGTGAACATTTGAAATTATACATCGCCAACTCTGGCTCCTGGAACCGCATCTACACCTGTGCCACTTGAAACATAGGTCAGCCATGCCTGCTGGTGAGGACTAATGATGCTGGTCAATAGATATACTCCTAGCAATGTCCGTATGGTTAGGATAGTGAGATTTATTTAGTGCGGCCTGGTAACGGCTTAATACATTAGTGTGGCGAACAAAATAACACGAATACACTTTATACTTATTTTCATTATATTCATGATAACCTTTATAAATGACGATAGATGTAATATTTTATTCCATTATTTACTGTAGTTTAAAGCAACCCGGTCGCAGTATGCGACAAACAGAATCACAAGATCCGCACTAAAATAGTTTCGTAAATATTGAGCCGTCATTTTATTTATATATCCGCATAGATTATGTTTTGATCGCAAAACGAATACTGGGAAAGCGTCGCGACGCTTTTGATTCTCTCAACCTACAGATAGCTCTCTTTTGATTCTCTCAACCTACAGATAGCTCTCTTTTGATTCTCTCAACCTACAGATAGCTCTCTTTTGAATAACATTTCCCGCTTTTCAAAGTTAACAATCTTATGAACAGACGTAATATTTTGTTCCATTTTTTCAGACTGGTTCAACACAGTTTTGCCTTTGTAACAAACATTAACAAGAGGGCCATAATGGTCCTTAATCACTCACCTGATGTCACAGGCTTTTACTAGGCTCAAATCTGGCATCAAATAATTAAGACTTATTTACTTTAGAAATCTTTGGTGAAGATTGGACCATTAGTGTGGCCACTGGGTTGATAACATTTTCTAAAATTTTAGCAAGTAACCTACTGAATCCACATGACCCACTTCAAAACGTATGTAAGATTTCCTACTGGCAAACATACTGGTCAAGTTTGGTGAAAACTGGGCCATCAATGTAGCCTCTTAAGTGTTTTCACAAGGTTTTTCTCAAATGTTACCTAGTGACCTACTTTGTGACCCCACGTGACCCAGTTGCGAATTCATCCAAGATTTCATGCAGACAAATATTCTGACCAAGTTTGGTGAGGATTGGGCTATAAATGTGGTCTCTAGTGTGTTCACAAGCTTTTTCTAAAATTTGACCTAGTGACCTACTTTTAGACCCCACGTGACCCAATAACGACCTTATCCAAGATTTTATGAAGACAAACATTCTTACCAAGTTTGTTGAAGATTGGCCTATAAATGTGGTCTCTAGTGTGTTCACATGCTTTTTCTAAAATTTGACCTAGTGACCTACTTTTAGACCCACGTGACCCAATAACGAACTCATCCAAGATTTCATGCAGACAAACATTCTAACCAAGTTTGATGAAGATTGGATAAAAATGGCTCTAGTGTCTTCACAAGCTAAAATGTTGACGAACGACGGACGAAGCGGTATCACAAAAGCTCCCCTTGAGCACATTGTGCTCAGGTGAGCTAAAACAAAACTAAATTCGACCATAGCGTGACAAAGTCGCTTTAAACACTGTTTTAGTATTAAAGAAAAAAAACAAATAAGCAATTACTGTTACCAAGTTATGCTTTTGAACGAACTTACTTTTGATCTTTCCAGCCTCGAACAACTTTTTGGCCAGTTCATCGACCAGCTCGGCCGTCGTGACACGGCATTCCTCCAGCTCCGCTTTCGTGAAGAACTCCGGAATGAGAAGGTAGCCCTTGAAACGAGAGATAAACGTGTTTATACAGATTAAGACAATATTTTATCTGTCACCTATCGTACAGCGACCCTTCTTGAAGTATGCTTCAGAATGATAGGTTCTCTTATTGTGACATTTTTAGTGATTAGACAGTAGAGTCGAGATATGCCTTTTTGGAGAGAGGAAGACCTCTTGCCGTCCCAGTTAAATTCCATTCCCGTAATATAAAAACTACATTAAATTATATTCTGCCGTCGCAGCTATGACCAGCATGTTGTACTTATAAACTAACTTTAGGCATATCACAATTTCGAGCAGATCTGAACTTATTTATATTTTATGATAAGGAAAATCCACAGCATTTTAAAGGCGAATTTCATTGGAATGTCGCGAGCGCCGCTGATCCATGGGTACGTACTGAGAAAAATAGTCTAGTTTCTACAGGAGAAAGTCATTTAATCACTCTTACTGAGATCACTTAAAATTCACCGTGATTAATGTTTTAAAGTGTACATGAAATAAATAATTTAGTTCAAAGAATAACAGCTTCTAGTGATCTACAAAATAACAATACGACATCAATATTTCATGACAGATTTAGCTAGATATATGTTATAGTATACCAAAACACCAAAACATCGTTTTCAAATCAACATGTATCACACCTTACACCAGGTCCGGATTTATCAGGGAACGGGGGGGGGGGGGGCAAGCCACCCCCATCTCACCCTCCAGCTGTAAAGTTCTGTATCCGGGCCTGTACACGAGGTTTATTTTTAGCGCTGATCGACCTCGGCACACGGTTTAGTATGGTCCACGTGTAGCTGCCAGTCGATACTACATTATATATGTACACCAATATGTACACAACAGTATGTTGCGTAGCATGACCGTAAACCATTTCGACATACTACATTTAACAAAGAAGTAATAGGTGATGCTTACAAAAACGTGTAAAAAGTACAAGTGATGGGCTGAAATGTGTCTACCTTAACTTCTTAATTCAACAGCATTGTATAACGCCAAATTAACTTGAGCATTTGTGACGCGAGTAAAGTAATTATATGTGTACCTACCTCTTCAAAGAACTTTCTTATGTCGGCATCCGATTGTTGTCCTGGTTTTTTGTCTTTCGGCTGCTGGAGCATAGCCCTGATGTCGAAAAGTTCCGGATAGGCTTCATTTGTTACCCCGCTTTTAACATCCACTTTCGGCATGTTTATGGACACTGTTGTTTACCAACCTTGAAGAACACTGAGAGAACACGGCCGTCAGGACAAATGTGGAAAAGCCCGTAATACCCTGCCTTTGACACCACTATAGTCACGTGACGCAGTAGTACAAAGGTCAGGTGAGCGATATGTAGGTCAAAAGCAGACGATAGATCACCTACATTGTCGGCATAGGTGAAGCGCTCTTCACTTATACGCCAGGCATGCATTTTTCTTAAATCTTAAATTATTAAGCAGGGGCGGATCCAGGATTTTTTTCATGGGGTCTATTGAGCGAGCACAAGATTAATCAATGAGCCAAACCATGAAATTTCACCCACCTGTACCACCTGGTGGAGTAAGTGCCACCATGTTTTATGAAAGGTGGATGTCCATAGTTATAATTAGTAACAATGAACATTGAAAAAAAAATAGCAAAGTGTTCGTTTTTTATTATGTATTCAATACCGGAACACTCAGATTCACTGAGATGACATCATGCAACTTCACATTTTTCGGCCACGATGCTACACCTTTTATTTAGAATGTATGACACGATATTAAAAATTAGGGGTCCCAACAGCAGAAAATAACACCTAGTAGAGAACAAAACAATTATAAATTAATTTGCATTTGCTGTCCCTTTTGATAAATTGTAATCTGAGACGTTATGGTCTTTTGTTGTCGGTAACAAGCAATGGACATTGATGACCGTCCTCCTACTCCTGATTTTTTTCTTCCAGTTTCCAGGCTGAGTCACGATGGAGATGTCTGGCTGAGAAG